>JAJIZL010018328.1:632700-659003 GCA_023969395.1 Amblyomma maculatum | reverse complement strand
TGTGTGTGTGTGTGTGTGTGTGTGTGTGTGTGTGTGTGTGTGTGTGTTTGCATAGTATGTACGCCAATTTCAGCATATATCTACATGTGCATTTTAAATTTTGTTGCAAATCTGTGTTTCATGATTCATTAAAGACTAGTGCATAAGATAGGGACAAAGAAAGGGATGAGCACTAATATTAAGTGTCAGGATTAGCGCTCATCACGTGTTTTTCTATTTCTTTGTCTCCTGGGTTCCTATGTGCTCGTCTTTTTAATTAATCACTGTAGGCCCTGCTTGTTCCTGTTTCCAGATGATGCATGAAAAAAGCAGCCTTTTCTATAATCCATCTTGTGCTTCACCTAAATAGGTGCATTACACGATGTTAACTACCTCCCGCATGTCTTTCATAGTTTCAAAGATTTTTATTCTTAGTAACAGTATCTAGTCAGTTTCTGCAGCAGGAAATGCCAAGAGCTGATGAGTTCCTCTAGGTTACGAGGAAGGGCCGACCTGTTCGTTTTAAACTGCATCCGCAAAAAAGAAGGAAGAGGAGGAAACTTTCTAATGTGCACTGGAAAGGTTAGCTTGGTAGCCCAATACCTGGGAGGCTGTTCTAGGCAACAGTGAGAAAAGATAAAGCACATGAACACTAAACTCTGATACACATATGCATACACACACATGGGATTTCTCACAGAGTGCATACAAGGCCCATGTCCCTAAGAAATTTCAAGACAGCTTTCAGTGCACATAATCATGGACTGTGTCACACGAGGGTCCCAAGTGCATTCAGAAGGCTGAGGATAAAGTCTCAATGAACACCTTAATTCAGTTTTCTACACACCACGCGATGTTGTAAAATGGTTTCAGCTGCTGAATAAGCTGTAAAGGTTTTCCGAAGTGTGGACTGCTGAAATGTGGGAATTGCAAATGGTTGAGCGATGGTCTGGGTCACATTACGGGATGCGTTGCGAGCACCACGATGCAGCAAGCCACAAGTCTAGCTCTGCTGCTCCGAGAGAAGGGAATGAAGGTAACCTCAGATGTCCCCTGCTCGTGCTGCATCATCAGTGTGGTTCTTCTAGGACGTGTAATGGCATGAATTAAAAGACATGCCCCCGAGAGGCACCAGCAGCTGCTAGCCCTCACCTTTGTTGGGTCAATATTGAGCCGCCTGGTCTCTTCATGCTGTGCAACAGAGCCAAACACTGCTGGCATGGCTGGAATGACCCCAAACGACGGCAGCACACTGAAGTCCTCAGCTCCTTCGTAAAGAAACTTCAGGTGATCCTTCTCCCCAGTTGACAGCCCCACTGCACAGGGACAGGAAGAAAACAACCACTGCCTCACTACAAAATACGAGATAACCCATTCAGTGGCTTCAGCTAGATGGCTGCAACATAATTGAGAAAAAAAGCTTGGAGGGAACACTCTGACGCAACAGCATTAACTGTGCCCACGGACCCCCTTACAGATGGTCATTTGTGTACATGCACATTGCCACTCTCTTAATCGCTGACCCTTTCATTTGTGCCTGTATTATTTCACAAATACTCTTGAGCCTAGAGTCATAAGCTATATCATGTGAAAGAATATCCTACATCTGATATAATATCCTGCTTAACCATGCTGTGCAAGCATACCTGCATGGCTTAATTTCTGAGTCTGAACGCAAGGGTTCGATTTTCTTCAGCCTTCCATCTGAACTGAGAAGCCCGAGTCGGCAGCTTCTGCCAAATCGGTTATGCCACGCGACAGCGTAACATCGCACAACCCTGCGGCCAATCACTGCCCGGCCATGTCAACTGCTACTTACCACCCACCAGAGCCATGCCTGTAATTTTTACGCACAATGCCGCCACTGCATTTTTGGGAGAACATGGCCTAAAAAGTGTCATCAATGCTTGAAAATGTACAGAGTCGATCACACTTGCCTAGAGCGCTTCAGCAGTGTGCAACCTTAATGAAGCTGCTTTATTACGGCAGTTCGCGTTTCTTTGTGCCGAAGCGCAAGTAATGTCAGTAAAGGTCAATAATTACATTATATTTTCGCTTTAATCCTTCTGCAGAGCCCCGTTAACACTTTCCTGTCCATGCCTGTTCCTATAGATAGCCCACTATCGATGGTTTCACGATTTGAATTTTCCCCCTTTCAAAGCACTCCTTGGCAAGTGGCATCATCCAGTGGGAAATAGAGGAACCCTTCTTTCAGTTTTGCTTTTGGTTTTATTTTTTCAGTCGTGCCACGCTCGTCCAGGTGGTTTCCGGAGACAGGTGATCGGCGCTCCTTGTTTACATCGTGGTGTCGACATCGCGCGTTTCCGCGAAAGTTAACGCATTGGAGGGCTCGTTTTTGGATGCGAACAACATCAGTGATGACTCTGAAGATGAATTCAGCTCTTCAGACCTTAGCACTGACAGCGAAACTACGTCAAACTGACCCGGAACGTCGACAGCCAGTTGGCAGATCCTGCCAACGTAATGTCAGGAAGCCCTACGTCCAGTTAGTGCTCTGCCATGTCACCTGCCTCCTCCTCAGTTTTCTTCTTCCTCTTCTTTGTCTTGCACGGTGCCACACCGACAACTTGAAAACTTAGCGTAGTGTAGCTTTCACTATAAAACCCACTTTAACCAATCAGTTTGGGATCCACGGGTCCTGGTGGGTTCTGATCTCTATCTCAAAGGAGCTACCTGAGTTCGACACTTCTGCCAACTTGCCCACGTCCTGTGGTCTTATGACGTCCCACAACCAACCTGCCAAGTACCACCTGCCAAAAGCATGCTTATGATTTTTTGAGGCCACAATGCTCTAAACTGTTGATGCCATCGAACAGTTTTTTCTGCCACAGAGGTACCAAACACTCATGCGTTAAAACATAGGAAAGGTTAAGATTAGGAGCAAACACAAAATGTTATAGCTGTGTATAAAACAATCAACCCGTCCGAGATTCCGTTAAAAAGCACACTGGACTTTTATTCCATCAGCCGCTAGTGGCAACGCCACCACAGAGGGCCATTGTCAGCATAAGTTTATGTTCCAGGAATAAAGACATTCCAGGTCTAACTGCAATACATGCTCACTTCACCACATCCACTCCTTAACCCATGCATAGTTCTACCCCTAATAATTTTGTGTGTACAAAAAAATAAAGGTAGTGATTAATTTTAAAGCAGCATGTAGCACATGCACATGCACAAGCTACCCAATTCTTGCACATATGCTCATCTCATAGTGCTCCCTATATTTCCTTGACAAAATGTAACTTCTTTACAACGCAACAAATTTAAGACTGAGTTATATCAGGAGCTCAGAAATCACTGTTAGATGGGTGCAACGCATCAAACAAAAATATAAATGTTTTCATGAATGAAGCTTGCAAAACTTTTGCATCCTATGCTAACCTTTAAGTCATGTAAAGTGAAAAAACATCTGCTTTTATAGTGTTATCATAGTCTACTAGAACAAAACAGCAAATGAGCTTTAAGACGCTGCATAATGCTTACACACGCTTTCGACATTAGCTACTAATAGTGAAAGGGGTAAAATGATTAGAACAGATCCTTAAAAGTTTACTGCGTTTTCACTTGTGAATGAGAGCATATTTTGAAATGCTTCATTTCAGTACGACTAGTCAAGGCTACACCCAGCATTTACGCTCATCAAGGCTGTTTTGAGCATCAAACTGTGCACGAGGCAGCAGGACTGAAGATAAGCTTTTGCCCCTGCATAACAGGGCACAAATACACAATGTTACGCTAGCATTAAGGAAAAATGAATGCCACTGAAGAGCAAAGCCGAAAATGAAAGGTAAAGATAAGAAACATAGCCTTACCAGCAAGCGCATATAAGATGACTGTGTCAGGATTGTAGACAAATACAGAAGGATCATCGACAGGTGGTGCTGTCGACACAGCAGGACGCGAGGGGGCCTGACCAGACAGGACCTCTATCAACGACTTGGTCTGATCTGAAATTTAGAGTTAAGGGACATATGGCATGTCACCAACATATCGCAGCTTCAGCCTTGGGCTGTGACAGCCCATGCTACTTTTATTGTGACAAGCCAAACAAAAAAGCACCAGTATCAAAAATAAATAGAGTAAAAGTCATACGAGGAGTGCAAAAAAGCCCAAATTTCTTCTTTTTACTTTGCATAGACTCCAGTGCATAAAAGAAGACATGCGTGCTAATCTAAAACTATACGTACCATGGATAGAGGCCATAGGCTGTGCACCAGACATATCCGTAATCTGAGACCAGTTGTCACGAACTGAAGAGAAAGAAAAAAAATTTGATCAGTGTGTCATGGCAGTTCATACATAACTAATTTTTCAGCCTTACTTTTTTCAGGAGTCATCACATCATCGCCAAGGAAGGCTTTTCCAGTTGATCTGTACCACTGATCTGCATGGGGAAATGAGAAGTATGTATATTGGTTATGGTTACCTGAATAAAATTTTAAAACAAACTTCACACTTTCTCCCTTTTCTTTTTTTTTTTTTTTGTGCATGTATGCACTTTCTAGAGACTTACTATTAAGGTATGTAATTATAGTTTCAATGCCACATGATGCTGTAATCTAAGTTTGGTGAAGCATACTAACAGAATTTCCTGCCTTCTGAATATTTATGTGGCACCAAGAGAGAAATGGTTTCATTTCAAGAAAAAGGCAGAGAGGTCAGCCTGCTAACTCGCAGTGAAGAAGGGAAAACAATGAGACAGAGAAGCTTTTTAATAACAGTAATAAAAATTTGCCTGCGTTTAAATTCCATAGTTTTCTAGTCTGCATGGGAAAGGAAATCTGAGAGAAAGACAAAATGAGAGTGGGCGTAAGAATTGGTAAAAGCTAAATAAAGTTATAGTATAGATAAACTAATAAAACACGAATTTTAGGGTGCAATGTCCTACAAAATGGGTTTACAAAGTTACTGCATAGAGAGTACAGGAACAATAAAAAAGAGGCATGTGATTATTAGTGACTATAAGACAGAAAAGAGATGGTATCTAATATTGTCGCAGGCAACAGCATTTGCGCACACATTAACAGCATTGCTAATCTCAACCACGAGGCAAGCCCTGTGTTGTGTCAGAAATGAAGCAGTGATCCCCCTTTCTGGTGAGCTGACCAAGTTTGCAGCCAAGCACCAGTATGGTCTTGTACAAACATCACAAAAGCCACTTCAGTGTTAAAAGCAAAAAAAAAGCAACTAAGTTAATAAATGATCTACAATACCCTATAGACTCACATTTTCCAACATATCCACCAGCAGCTTCAAAGACGCCGCCAGTTTCAGGACAACTGTCATGGCACAGCCACACGACAACTGGACTCACAAAAGATGGCTTCAGCTTTTCAAACACCTCTGCACAGAAAAGAAAACCAAATGAAATGTGCGGGCAGTGCGTGCCAAACAGCATGCTTATGGTAGGTGCTGTTAAGCATGAGTGCAGCTGAAGAAAACTGGAAACTGATTAAGTGTGCAGTGAAAGTAGGAAGAAAAAAAAAATATTCTCTCTTGGACTGAAAAAGATGGACAAAATATTAATAGTTATTGATTTTAAGTTAACAGTGAATATCGAATATCTGAAGAAGAGTAGCAGGTGTGAAAAAGCTTCAATGTTACACACTGAAGCCAGATCCTACTGAAACAGCTCTCGCAGCACAGCTGATTGGCAGTCACAGTGATGGCTGTTAGGACTGCACCTGGAGGTAAAAAAAGAAAAGGATCTCACCTGGTGGGAAGATGTCTTCTGTGAGGCGAGAGCCCGCCAGTGGCACAATGGTGTTGCATGAAATGTTGTACTTTTTTCCTTCAATGGCCAGGGTGTTGCTCAAGCCGAGCAGGGCAAGCTTGGCTAAGACAGAGACCAAAAGGTGGCGAGAAAAAAAGGAGAGGAACTCTAAGCAAATGTTTCGCAGACCTAAACGATCAAAGGCATTCTTTAAGTAATGCATTAACTGCTATAAGCTGTTGAAACAGAAATGAGAATCTCTCTGAATTGAAGAATCAATGCATGCTGATTAAGCAGAATATCTACCTGACCCATAGTTTGCCTGGCCAAAGTTTCCGTATATGCCAGCTCCCGAAGCTGTCATGATAACCCTGGAAACATTGTGAAATAAAAAAACATTGTTGACAAAAATAACCAACTTGCCGCAAAGTAGGCTATTACTTTACCAAATAAATATGCAATCACCTACGACACGGATGGCACAGCTTGGCAAGCAACTAGAGTGGCAGACATAAAACAGTGGTCTTCCTCAGGGAAACATTTAAAAGGTAGCGTATACTCGCGGACAAGTTTTTTCTGGCTATGGAGCCAAGGCTACGGGGGCAGAGCTTTCGTCAAGGTGTTACATCATGTAGTTCTGGCTCTGGCCTTAGACACGGTTTCTGCTTCAGTTCGGCCTTTACTTGTAAGAACGGCTTCCAAGCCTCCAACGAAGCAGAAATGTCTTTCTTTGCACTACTTAAGGTCTAAGTGAACGTATATTCACGGTTAATAAATATCATGCACTACGCACGCTGCCCAAACAAGCGCATTGCGAAAGCGCACAGAAACAGACGGGTATACGCAGCAGCAGCAGCAGACGACGTATGCTTCGGGAGATTCCCGGCAGATGGCGCAGCCATCCCGTTTGAACAGTGTTGTGTACTGATATTAAAATGCATTACACTAACGTTGTACTGGCCTATATTGTAGTATAATCTTGATGTAATAATATAGGCATTTCTGTAATGATATAATATTCCAGAGCACGATCCGCATAATTTATCAAACGACTATATTCTGCTACGCAGTGAGCTGATGCGTTTTGGCTCTGTAGCTTTGGCTGCATAGTGACAAAAACTTGTCCGGAAGTACAGGCATACCAGACTGACAAAATAAGGCACAGGCTGCCCCTCTAAAGCTTTTGCAAACTTCTACATAAACTCTGAGCACATTCAAAAATACTCTTTTTTTTTCTTTGTCATGCAAGCCAGTCATGTAAATTTTCGGTAGTATAAAATGTGCAAGCTCCTTCTGCTTGGATCAATACCAGGCAAGCGAATTATGAAGCAGTGCTACAGCACTATCTGGTGACATAGGATTTGAAGTCCTTTTTTGAGGGGAGATGAAAACAACGGATGAAATCTACCCATGAAAAATAATGTGAAAAGTAGTAGGTGCATTACTGGTCCACCACAGCTGGACTAGTTTCTTTTATTTGAAAGTCCACTATGAGTTTGCACAACAGATGTCAGAAGTGTTGATTCAGTCTAGTTGTTAATTCATAGTGAACATAAAGTCAACAGAAAACACAGAAAAGAATAAAATAAAGTGCTTTTTTGAATAAAACAGTTCGAAGTTAGCGTTTGCCTGTGCCTTCTCTTGTTCCTGTTTTCTGCATGCTTTGTATTCACTAAGTTGTAAAAAAACTTTGTAAAAAGTTTTGTAATGTAGTTGTAAAGTTTTGAAAAGTTTGTAAAGTTGTAAAAAGAAGAATGCAATTACTTTCCGTAGCCTTGCTTCCTGAAATACGGCCAAGCTGCCTTTGTGACCAGGAATGAGCCCCTCAGGTGCACACGGTGGATCAAGTCTGCAAGTTACAAAGCTTCCACTGTGACACAGGCACCTTTAATAATTTAGAAAATGAAGCAAGTTCGCACAATTTCTCTGCTCACCAAATTCCTCGGGAGTCATATTGACGAATGCCTTGTCACGTAAAATTCCTGCATTGTTTATCAGGATATCTGAAAGACAAAATTTAAGGAACTCTATGTGCTGCCAACGCTACATAAAGTAAGCAGCCATACATGCAGCATTTCACACTGACTCAGCATCCCGCTGGAAAGTAACTCACACTCTTGATAAGTCATGCATGAAGAAGAGAACAAAAAAAAATGATACTAACCGACGCGGCCAAAGTTGTCTATGGCAGTCTTGATAATCTTGTCACCTTCTTCAACAGAATCTGTGATGGGGGAAAAGAAAGGTTACAATACAAAATATACTGCTTATCTCTCTCTGTGTGTCTGGTACTGGTTTACACAAGAACTGAAACGAAAGCTTACTGTAGTCAGCAACTGCCCGTCCTCCTTTTGCCTTGATCTCTTCCACAACTTTGTCAGCAGCAGAACTGGATTTTCCTTCGCCACTCCGAGACCCTCCCAAGTCATTGACTAAAAACAACAACGGTATCACAATGAAATTTCTGGAGCGTAGCGCCATGAAATATCCACACAGAAAGTGAGAGAACTAAGAAAGAAAAGGCAAAAATAGAAAAGTTCCTAGCTTTAATAAGTTTCATGGATATGATGTAAATGTGCATGACGTCAGTTTAGTTGGCCCAATTCACAGCAAGGTTCTGTTTTGGAAGCACTATATTAATTCCCAGCTTCACCAGCCAAAACATCTAAATGAGAAAGATATTAAGGATCTTTACATACTAACATAAAGTCAAAGATATATCATCATGAATATATATCAGTACAAAAAATGTGCTGATGAATCTATGGCTAGAAGTGATAACTTTATTAGAAAAAGAAGTAAGTTATCACCCTAAGAAAATTCAAAGCCAAGCATGTCAAACTGTCACCCAGGAAAGTTCAATAGCCTTTTGGCATAGTTACAGGAGGTTGGTGACAAAGAGAAGAATGTAGAAATAAATGCAATGTAGTAAAATACACAACAAAGCAAAAGATCATACATTAAAAAAACAATGCAGAAACACAAATCACAAACAGTATGTGAGCAGATGCATTTAGATTTATCGATACGACTGCAAGTGTGAAAAAGGAACGAAAGAAAGAAAATCAGAAGGAAAGAATGAAAGAGAAATAGCAACGAATTTGCATCCCTTCTGAGACAAAGGAACTTCAGCGAAGAGAGCTTGGTAATTCTTTTGTTGCAGGTAGTTCCTCTAAGGGAGGAAGAGTTGATGAAAGTGCGGCTGGGCAAAACAAAAGACAAAAAGAATAGTTGCCCCACTTGGTAGACGCCCAAGGACATTCATGAGCGTGCACACAGAAGACAGAAGGAAAGAAAGGATTACCAACGACAGATGCTCCTCTTTCAGCAAACAGGAGTGCATATTCTCGGCCCAGGCCTGCACGTAAAAGGCACAAATGTGTAAGGAAAACAGTTATGCATAGGCGCCAGGAAAAAAGTGGCCCCAGACAACCACACACATGCTACTTTCATTGTGTAACTTTAGAATACTGGGTGTGTGGTTTGGGAAATGATGCGCTTCAATGACAAGCCTGGTCATAAAAGCACAGTATTTGAACAAACCATGCAGTGGCGCCAGTGGAAATTAATAACTATAAGAAAACAGTCTGAGAAACTATTTTTGACACATGCAGCTCATGCAAGAGAGATGTACATTTATTTTGCAGATTTTTACATTAGCTGACCGGGCTAATATGTAAATTTTGTAATGAATGTACAGAAATAGTATATGTGTAAGGTAAGGCAATAATAAGGGGGAAGTAGCTATGAATGAAATACTAATCAGTTACCCTGGACTAGTATGACATTTCCATAAGGTTTTTGTACTGCACACCTCAGCATGAGCACACTGAGATTCCAAATATCATTCCTGTCAAGCCAACTGCAAGCACAGGAAAAAGCATAAAGCACCTTGCATTATATTAGCATGTAGATAATAACAATAACTGCAGTGACGTAACTGCAAATGCAATGAAAATATGAAAATAGCAACCACGTATCAGGAGTGGTTTGCAGTGTGCCAAGTCAACGATACGTCGTTTCTGCTCTACAGGAGGTATCGTCACACAAGATTATCTAAACAAATTCACTTTGCTTATAGAAACCTTACCAACAATGTTTGAAGCCAAATCCAAGCTTTCGAGCACAACGCTATACATAGGCTGAGATGTAAAGCAAGCAGTTGTGCTGCTTCTATACAGCCCAGAAGTAATATTCACTCCAGTACTAAATGGAATGACTGCCTCTGAAAGCGCAGGAAAACGTGTGAGTGCACCAACAAATGACTGCCTTGGGACGTGTTCTACTCAAGGTGTTTGTATAATGCTCCCCACGACGTATGAAAAGTGCACGTCAATTCAATCGAGGAAAAGTCCATGCTTGATGTGCAAACAAAACTTCAACTACCTTGACGGAAGTTGCAGCAGGCCTGATCTCCAGCTAAGGGGAAACGATTTTAACACAAGATAAAAATAAAGGAAAAATTTGTTTTTCAAGAAGCAATGCTTTTTCGAACTACATTTCAATGACACCAGCTGAACCGCGTGTGGTAGGCACGAGCTTTCCTTGAAAAGCTTGTATTGCAAAAGAAGCGAACTGATTACGCCACAAATGTCACTTGGCCTTGACGAAACACGAAGCGCTCTACGATGAGGCACACGCCACAAACGCGTTGAGGTAATGTGCCCGGGGTCAAGCCAGCAAGTGACACGAATGGAAGTCTCCAGTTCACCGGAGCGTACTCTGGGTCATCAGCAAACAGGACAATGCCCTCCAGGGGTACAGTCACAAGGTTCGGACAAGTTAGAAACGCGATTCTCTGTATTTCGCGTAGTTGCCCGATTCGCGACGTGCTCTCCAGTTCGTCAGGCAAGGATATATATGACACAAAAAATAACTACCTCCGACGGTACAGTAATTGCACAGACACGCTTCGATGTTTTTGGTTTTTAGTGTGATTTAGTGGAAGCTTGACCGGTCGTCGACACGGGGCCAACTGCTGCCCCAAGAAAATTTATACGCGTTGGCAGCATAAACCCCGCCTGCACGCATTTGAGGCGCACAACCTGCACCGTGAGCTATTCGAATCCTTGATCAGTAGAAGGAAATTTCGTGAAGGCCGTGACGAGTTGCGCAGCTAGGCAACTACTATTTTGATAGAAGCCAGGTGCCAATGCCAGGTAACGCTGAATGAAAACACGGTCCGTTTTCGGAAACTTACCTCCGCCGGCGCCTGTGACGACGACAACTTTACCGTCAAACTTCAACGCCATGACAACGTTCAGTAAAGTGCACAAGGAAGTCACAGGTCTCGGTCGACCGCCGAGAGAGAACCTGCCTCGGCCTTCCTCCGGCAAGGTGTGCTGTGCTAGCTTCGGGCAACTCAAGCGCCGCACGGTTCAAGTAAAAACAAGCAAAAACGGCGCATGAGCGGTCGAAGTTCCTTGTGTACCTAGGAGTACCTAGAACTCCCTATGTAAGGAATGTTAAATTCAAAGAAAAGTCACATGCTATTTGGCGCGCTTTTCAAACTCTGTAGGATTCCAAGCTGGTTTCAAACAAGTCACGCTGAGGAATTATAATATTTAGCATTTGCATTAGCTCAATATTAAGGCGAAAGCCTTTAATACCTCATCGTCGTCAACAAAAAATTGTCAGCAGAGGTGTCAAGCTTTCGAGAGCGAGAGTTAAAAATAAATTAATAAACCAATTGTCTCTACCGGGAATCGAATCTCCATCCCTTGGATCAGCGCTTTACCAACTGCGCAACGCCCTGGATCGTGAAACGCTCTTCATAATTCCCCTTGTCTACCGTTAGGATGGTAGTGGGATTCCGCGAGTTAAAGATACTGCGCCTTCGTTTTTCTGTAAACGAATTATAGAACACCAGTGATCCGCCGCGGTGGTGCAGTGGTAAGACGCCCGACAACTGCGCCGGAGCACACGGGTTCGATCCCGGCCGCGGCGGCTGCGTTTCGATAGATGTGAAACGAAGTGGCGTCCGTGTGCTGTGCGATGTCAATGCACGTTAAAGATCCCTAGGTGGTTGAAATTACTCCGGAGCCCTCCACTACGACAGATGCAGGGAGCGTGACGAGGCTAAGTATCGATTATAATTCATGGTAATTATTTCCTCTCACATTAGATATTTTTAGTTTAGTTTACCGCGGCCGTCTACCTCTACCGTGCGCCGCGAGCATAGCACGCGCTGACTGCATGCTCCTTGCTTGCCGAGTCCACCGGCATTTGACGGGAACGTGGCGTCATCTGTCTCATTGGGGTGATCAGCGCATGCGTACGGACGCTCACGCGGTAGCGCTAAACTAAAAGTCTCTATTCTAGGTTCTGTCCGTTATTTATCAACATGACGTTGCGGCTACTTATAATTGCTTACAGTACCTTCAAAGCGATCGAGTTTCTCAGATGCATGATTCGCTGCGGATTTTGGCGTTACCAGCTTCAAATAATAGACAAAAATAATTAAACTAATGAAATGCTAGTCGGGCTCGATCGTACTACACCATGCAGCAAGGGTCGAAACGCGACGGAGGCATTTGTTTCTCTACAGGTTTCATTTATTCGCCCTCGCAAACAGTGTATTAAATGTTGCGGCACATGGTATTGTGATGGGGCGAACTGCGAACGATTGAGACTGGAAGCAGGTGCCACTGACCCTTCCCAAGCCACAGCAGGGGGGATCGTCTGCCTATGAGCGCCCAACATCGGTGCCGGTGAGGCGCCATTGCCCCGGCAAGCCGAAGGGTACAGTTCGTCACGCTGCGGCAATGATCAGGGTTCCCGCCAACAAGTTGACGAACCGGACAAAGGAGGGAAACGATCAAATTCCGGTCCCTTCAAGTGTCGAGCCTCACTACGGAGAGCGGGCGTGCATTCTTCCCGTAGTGAGCCACGGGGACAGCTTTCGGCTAAGTGGCCTCGCTGAATGCAGACGGCGACGTCGGGACCGATGAGTCAGCATAGGTGCAAACAACACCGATCTGTGACGTAAGCACGATGCGGTGGCGCTTCTATCGCCAGCGTGGTCCGACTGGGGGTGAAAAATAGGCTTAGCTCCCATAGGAATACATGGAACCGAAACATTCTAAAGCAGTTTTCTCATTTCACGGGTCATATGTGATGTCGTTATTCGGTACAGAGCAACCATGAACGCCCTGGAATAGATCGTGGAAGTGTGAAATCTCATTACCGAGGCGAAGTATTTTTAAAACACCGTGAAACGTATGGGGGTGCGAGTTGAGAGGGCGACCCATAGAAATACACGTAAACACAACTTACCGCAACATTTTGCTCGGTTCAGCAGCGTTGAACCCTTCTCATTTTTTGGTGAACGTCTTGTACGACGCCCGACGACATGTTGCATGACACACTACATTCTCTTGCCAGTAATGCAAGTCTGACGACTTACGGACCGCTCACAGCACGATAAACTGACCGCGCACAGTTGCAGACGACACCACCCGCTGTCGCTAGCAGACGCTCCGCAGCTGGAGGCGGCCGCGTTGTGTATCGCCAGCTACGCTGTCGTCTGCTGCAGTGCGCGAATCTCGTTCGGTTCATTGTCGTATGGCGTTTGACAACTGCTTTTTAAATGTAATTCTGTCTAGGACGTATCACCGGAGCGACAGTATTATCAAGCTTATTTACCCTATGTGGCAACATATCAGACTGTAAGCAAAACAGCGCGATTCGCTACACCCAGCTTGCTTTTGGCGGTGTCTGGTCATAACACAGGTTATTCGGGGAGTTTTAAAAGTAGACTGCCTCCGTAATGACGCACCATACTTTATCATACACTTCTTCAAAGCGCTGGTCAACTTTTAACGACCGGCCACCACTTCTGATGCTCTGCGAAATGAGAAAAATGTTCCGGTAAGTTGTGTTTACATGTATTTCTACGGGTCGCCCACCCAACTCGCACCCCCACATGTTTCGCGGTATTTTAAAAATACTTCGCCTCGGTAATGAGATTTCGTATTTTGATGACCTGTCTAGGATGTTCCTAGTTTCTTTATATCGAATAACGACATCACAGGTGCCCCGTGAAATGAGAAAACTGCTTTGAAATATTTCGATTCCATGTATTCCTATGGACGCTAACCCTATTTTTCACCCCCAATCGGCTGCGGCGCCGCGAGCGCCTCCTTTGTTTGTAAACACGGTATTGGTCTATAAAAACTGGCGACAAGTGTGTGTCATGGGTCGTAAAACGGAGACTGTTCGTCTAGTCAGTCTCCCACTAAAAACGCTACCATGTAAATATTGTATATAAAGTTTTCCCATCTCACTTCAAAGTCCGGTTTCCAGCCGCCTCTCCTTGTTCTTGCTCTGACAACCAACCGGGCCTACAACACGCAATCTGGGTCACGACAATGGGGACAAATTTTTCCCCGATGAAATTAATTGAGTCGTTATAGTTCTTCAGGACGGCAGCGGATATAATTATTGCACATGTTCACTATACGCTTTGGTCATGCAGTATGCAGAAATGCATATGAATGGACATTCATGAAGATAGTTTAAAAAGGGCGCGATGTTTCGTATTCAGTATGATGCTTCATCGCAGCTAATTCATATTCGCTAGAAAGCGTACACACAGTTTATCGTAAAGAGACACAGCACTTCGCATGCAAGCGTCTTACAACAAAAACTAGAAAGTGTGCGATACACGGGTCAGGCTCGGATGACGTCGTCAAATTGTTTGCAACTGCGCCACCTGCATATATATGCATGCACGTTAGACAGAAAGCGTGGTCGGATTTTGTTGTGGAAGCAACACTACGCTAGGTCTGAGCGATTTCGCGGAGCCCGGGAGAGCCCCGAGTGACGTCACATGGCGCACATCTGGAGAGCAGGACATTGAGCAGGATTCCGACGCCAACCAAGCTGGAGAGCGGACGTGCAATCGATGGGCTCCATCGACCACGAACGCTCGTGCTGTATACTTCGGCCACTGGAGTTCGGATTTTCTGTGGGAATCAGCTCTATTTAGGAAGCACTCACCGCGGATGCTCAAGTTTCCAAGGCGGGCCGAATGTTTAATTTTTGAGGCTTTGAAGAGCTTGGGGCAAGCCACGGGAGACGCTAGGCCTAGTTAGGCCTAGGCAGACAAAATCACCCCCGCCGGTCGAGGCCGCTTTGAAGCTCAACGAAAATGGTGGAAACAGTGGAGGGAACAAGCATAAACCCCGCGGAGCTGAATGAGCCTGGTCGGTGGTTCGTCAGCAAGAAAAGAGGAAAGGCGGTTCCACTCGAAAACGAGGAACGCTGCGCCACCGAAGATCAAGGAAGGGAGTGAGCCGCGTTCCGGAAAGAGAATGGCAGCGAAGTCGGTTGAAAAGCAATCAGTCAAGATACCCGACGGAACTGATAAAATAATTCTCCGCCCACGGGGAGGAGTCAGCCGCCTACTTAAGTACGGCAACATAGAACTTGCCCAGTTGATCGCTCGCACCGCGAACCTAAACATCACAGATGCCGCGGAAGACACCTTCTCGGTCAACACAAAACACATCGCAACAGACAGTGAAGAGCGGAAAAGAAAATACGTCGCACTACGCGTCCTCGATTTCGAGGGCCAGAAAATCGAAATCACGTCGTATGTCGCTATGCCCGAAGATTGGCAAAGATGTACTCTATACAGAAAGAAGTACGAAGTTAGCAACGCATGCGGGCGCCTAGGGCACTGCGAATATGTTTGCCTAGACCCAAGTGCAGAGGATGTGGAGCAGGAGTAAAATGTCAGCTGTGTGGTAAAGATCATCCGCTCGGCGACAAAAAATACTGAGAGCTATACAGGAATCCCTACCAGACAACAAAAAAAAAAAACGGCAATGGGAACAGAAAATCGCCCGACAGCAGCTGCAGCAACAGCACAACGAGCAGCAGCAAACATCCAGCCCTACACCAGATTCTCTCCGCCAGGGTCGCTCCAAGGAGAGACGCGGCGACAACGAGGGTTACCGCGCCAGAGACGAATCCTTCCCGAGCCCGGAGGAGACCGTGGACCGTGGGACGGCGCCCACAGCAGCAGCCGCAGCAGAAGTGCAGGGACCGCTCGCGCTCCAGCACCAGAGGTCGCTCCGGCTCCAGACACGGCGACGGACGAAGGCGCTCAAGCTCCCGGAACCTGGATAACTCCGGGAACAAGCGGCGGAGCCCCATCAGAGACAGAAAAAGTGTAAGCTTTGCTAGCAGGCCTTCCCAACCTAAAGAGAAGAAAGATAAGGAAATCGACAGACTTAAAGATAGAATTTATGAGCTTGAGGAAGTAATTAAAAAGCTCACTCAAGAATTACGTAAGCCTAAAAAACCTGCAAACGTGGGATCCCCCTCTTCCTCCCCACAAAAATCGCAGTCAAAAACTATGTCAATGCCGACTCCCCCGCCGCCTCCCAAGGCGCCGACTCCGTCGTCGTCCTCGGAGGAGGTAATGGTAGTAGAACCAGCTAGGCCACCCCCGATGAAACGCAGAGGAGAGGACATCGATCCGTTGGTGGCACTAGAAAAGAGACCAGATACTAAGTTCGAAGCTAAATTCACTCAAATAAAATCTAGAATAGACCAAATTGAGGCCAGAATAGAAGCCAAAATCGAGACAAAATTAGAGGAATTCATGACTCAGATCAAGGGTCCAATAAATCTGATTCAAGGCCAGATCCAAGCCCGGTCGAGGTCCAGAGACATAGAGCAGAATTGGTTGCCATCGGAGAATGGCAACAAAAATTCCAAGAAAAATTCCAACAGCTTCAAGATGGCCAGAGGAGAAACAAGTGAATCTCTCATCTGGCAGTGGAACTGCCGAGGCTTCCAACGCAAGCGAGCTCTTGTGCAGCAATACCTTAAGCTCATAGATGAAAAACCGATAGCCATTGCTCTCCAAGAGATGGGCAAGGAAGTTAAACTAGTGGAGTATCAGTCATACATTAGTGACAGAGGAGCGAAATCCCGCGTCGCTACGCTAATTAAGAAAAACATTGCAGCCAAAGAGCATGATGTAAATTCTAAAGACATAGAGGCAATCTTGCTAGAAATTTTAGCCGGGAGAAAGGAGGTACCCAGCATTTTCCTCCTAAATTTATGTTCCACCCCGCGGCAGCGAAAGGTGCGCTTCAGAGCCCTCCTTCGCAAAGCAATCAAGGTGGCTGGAATGAGCCCCTGTTAATAGCAGGAGATTTTAACGCGGTACACCAGGAGTGGGGGTATGATAAACAAGACGTGAAATGCAGACAGTTATGGGAAGACGCGCACGAGCTAGGACTAACCCTTCACACGGACCCCAACCCCAGCTGTCCGTCGAGGGTGGGAAATAGCGTCAGCGCAGACACCTCCCCAGACCTAACCTTCTCTAAAAACGCAGTAGATTTAAACTGGTAAAATACAGAACAGAACTTCGGAAGCGATCACTTTATCGTGGTCTCTACCCTTAGAAAAGGAGTGCAGGAACCGTCAACCAAAGGTTACGGAATGGGATAGCTTTCGAGAAATTACAGACAAAAAGAAGGCCGGATTCAAAATTACGGATATCGAGGAATGGGCGGAAGTCCTCAAGCGACACGTTGGAGAGGCAACGAAAACGCTAGAAGGCGACGACGCCCCAGAAATGGCCGACAGCAAACTGCTCCACATGTGGGAGGCGATACACTATATGAAACGTAGGCTTAAAAACCAAAAATGGAACAGCAACCTTCGCAGAAGGCTAGCTAGACATAACAAAGAAATGGAGAATTACGCGATTAAATTATGCGAACAAAATTGGTGCGACAGGTGCGATGAAATGGACAGGAGTATGAGCCTTTCCAAGACATGGGGCCTGCTACGCCACCTACTAAATCTAACAAAGTCCAAAACTCAATCGGGCATCAGGTTGGCTAAAGCTAGACACGCGTACAAAGGCACAGACGCCGATTTTATGGATAAATTAAAGCAAATGTACATTGGAGACACCACCTCCTGCGCCCTCCCGGTGTACACGGGAGCGGCAAACGAGAAACTCGATGCTTCTATTACGGAGGCTGAGGTAAGGGCAGAACTTTTCAGCCTAAAAACTAAATCTGCCCCGGGCCCCGATGGCATCACAAACAAGATCCTCTGGAACTTAGGCAATGACTTCATCATCGCTCTTACAGCGTACACGAAGGAAGTTTGGACCAACGGGAAACTACCTCAGCAATGGAAGCAGGAGAACGCTGTACTAATCCCAAAGCCGGGCAAGCCCCCCAAACTTGAATATCTCAGGCCAATATCCCTAACTTCATCTGTAGGGAAACTCATGGAGCGAGTTGTGCAGGCTAGGCTCACAAAGTACATGCCTCATGAAATTATCGGCTTCCGGCCTGTACTGAGCACACAGGACGTGATGCTCAGATTAAAACACGATATCTTGGACGCAAATTCAAAAGATTTTATGGTGATCTTGGGGCTAGACTTAACAAAGTCCTTCTATAACGTCAAGCACGAGGCTATACTCCAGGGCTTAATCGACATAGGTGTAGGTAAGAAAACTTACAATTACGTTAAGGACCTTCTGTCAAGACATCGAGTCCCCCGCAGTGGAGCTAGGGAGCAAGGGCACGCCGCAAGGCTCTGTCCTATCGCCTTTCCTCATCAACGTGGACAGGAGAGGACTCCCCACGGCGCTCAACAAAACTGAGGGTCTAAATTTCAGCATATACGCGGATGACGTAAAAACAAGGGGAACGACGCGAGCACAGAAAAGCGTTTGCAGGAGGCAGCGGACACGGTGGTTGTCTACGCCGTCGATAGGGGTCTCTCGTGCTCACCGCAAAAATCGGAACTATTCGTCTACAATCCTTTCCCCGCCGGGGTGGTGCAGTGGTAAGATGCCCGACTACTTCCTGCAGTGGTGTTGGTGACAAACGTTTATTGATTTAGAAGGGGTGGATGTATGCATGGGCCGGATCTCTGAATATCCAGCCCTTACAGATACTAGGTAGGTTCCCTAGTACTGGACCCCAGTGGCGTCGGCCGCTGCCCGGGCGCGCTCGACCAAGGCCTTTTGGGCCTGCAGGTCATAGCAGCCGAGCAGGGTCGCCTCCCAGTCCTTCCGAGTGGGGTTGGGGTGAGGAGGAATAGCTGGGTTGGATGGGCAAGCCCACACCATGTGGTAGATGTCCGAAGACTTCTCCGCACAGTGCGGACAACTGCCCGTGAAGGAGGGATTGAAATGCTTTAGTGCTGCCGGGCACAGCAGAGTGTTGGTATACAGACGGAGTAGAAGCCGTTCCTCCCTCTTAGATAGACCTTTACTCGGGCGAGGGTAAAGGCTATGACAAGATTGATAATAAAGAACAATGTCTTTAAAAGAATACGCGGGTTCGAGTTCGAGATCCTGATCTAGGGGGTCGAGATGGAAAGCCCGGAAAGAGAGCGCGCGGGCGGCGGCGACGGCTGCCTCATTCCCCTCGAGACCCATATGAGCAGGAGCCCATACTATTTTCCGGTGGTAAGCGGGGTCCCCGGTATAGGTGCAATTTTGAAGTAGTCGGTAGGCTAAGTATGGCGCCCAGCCTTGCTCGACGTTCCGACAGGCCCCTCGCGAGTCGGAGATAATTGTTTTAGAATCAGTTTGGGTAGCTGCCAGCGCAATGGCGACCTCCTCCGCGTGGGTTATGTCACGGGCGCGAAATGTAAGCCCGTTAACAGTTTTGGACTGGTGGACCACTGCGACTGTGTACCATCCCCCATGGTGGGGGCCGGAGGCGTCCACGTAGTAAATGCCAGGTTTCTACCCATAATGGCGGCCCAGGGCTTCCGCCCGCGCCAGGCGCCGGTCATTGTGGTCTTCACGTGTCATGTATTTAGGAAGAGGGCGTACGTGGAGGGCGCATCTCCACTCGAAAGGGTTTCTAACAAACATGGGGAGTTGCGGTGCAAAGATGCCTTGCAGCTGGCGCATGCATTCGTGACCAGTCGAATCTTGTATTTGACTCCTTACCTTCGGAAGCAAGACGAGGATGCACTGGAAGTTGTCTTGCGCAAAATTTTTAAGAGAGCCCTCGATCTCCCCGAGAACACCTCCAACCAGCGTCTACTGGGCCTGGGCATGGTAAATACGTTCCGGGAGATCCGTGAGGCTCACTTAACCAACCAATACACACGTCTTTCTAAGACACTGTTGGGGTCGCCGCCTCCTTGCCCGGCTACACATCCAACATACTTCCTGCAGGGCGATGCCCACTGACGGCGGTAAAGTTTGTTGGAGGGCCGCCTCGCTGCCGCGTCCAGCCGGTTGTATACTGTCCAGTCGGATGGCCGGTCCGTCCGTCGCGCTCGCCGCTCAGCTTTGTAGCGTTTTTGTCTCAGGTCGAGCAGCTTGTTGTCGGGCGTTGGTTGCCCTGCCCGATCCTCTACGCGGCGAGTGGCTTCGAGCGCGCCAAGGACGAGACTGGAGAAGAAATTCGCGCCGGATGTAACGGCGGCTTCTACTTCGCTGCTGAAGCGGGTCCAGTTGATAATGGAGTAAGTGCGCGTGGCGCGCTCTTTCTTGGCAGTGGGCGCAATGAAGATGGAGAAGTGATCAGAGCCCCAGAGTGATGGTGCACGATGCCAGGTCGTCTCGATGCCGCTGGACGCGCAGGAAACGTCGATACAGGAGCCGGGTGTGCCGCGTCGCTGGAAGGTGGGCTCGCCGGTGTTCAATGGTGTGAGTCTCAGCTGCGTTGCCATGGCGTGCAGGTCGTCCCCTCGTGCGGTGTTTCGGACACTGCCCGCACAATGATGGGCATTGAAATCGCCGAGGATGATTTTTCGGGAGGCACAGCACGAAAAGACTGCACTGAACCACTGGGCGTTCCACTGGACAGCTGGGCGCACGTAAACACCAGCCACAGAGGATTGATTGATTGATTTATAGGAAGGGAAAGGCGCGGTAACTGTCTCACTTGTTTTCACACTAGACACAGACGTGTCCACACCACAGACGCGGACTGTAACAACACATTCCTGCACAGCACTCGTCTCCGCCGCCGAGTCAACGAGGACATGTTGGATATCGCGCCGCACATAAATCGAACACCGAGATTTCCCTGGCTTGTGCTGAGGATCACGGTACTGCACTGCAGCACAGGTCACCCCCTCATTGGTTGTCGGGGAGTGGTATCCGACGTAGCCAGGTAGCCGCATTCGGGGCACCCCCTCTTGTGCACGAACGTACGTCTCCTGCAGCGCTACAACCTCAGGAGACTCGTTGGATACTCGTGAGCGCAGCTCTGAGTAGCGCGCGGCAAGAGAATGTATGTAGTTCCACTGCAGGATGGAAGGAATTCGGGGAGGTTTCCGGCGACTAGCCATGATGTTGGACATCCTGTAAGGAGGCGCTTGCTGCTTCTAAGCAGATGCGCCTGTCTGGAGAGCCCTCCGGGATGTACCGGGCGAGGACGCGAATTGCAGCCATCAGCTGTTCGATCTTTTTGTCTCGCTCGTCTGGAGAGATGATGTGGGTGTTGCCCGCACCGAGAATGGGTTGTGCGGTGCGAGTTGTGATCTGGGAGTTCTCGGGGTGCTGCTGGCCACATGAAGAAATGGTTCCCTCACGGACAACCGCGCGAACGGCCCGCCAGGAGAGGGGCACTTCTGACGTCGCGAGGATGGTGGCCACGTGCCTCTTTCTCTGCCACGCGGGGCAGACTGGATCTGTGGCAGCATGGCGACCTCCACAGTTTGAGCACCGCGTCTTGGCGCTGGCGCATTCCGCACTTGCATGTGGCCCGCCGCAACGGGCACAACGCTCCATGGCGCGACAGGCTTCGGTTGCTTGGGCCAGGCTAGAACAACGTACACACTGCAGCGGGCGAGGACGACACGGTCGGGCCTGCAGGACCCTGCCGTAGATGGAGATATGTGGCGGCGGGGTAGCAGCGGCGAACCTCAGCCTCAGGGTGCTGCCTTCCAACGAGGCCGCCTTCACTGTCACAGCAGAGTTCCCTGCTGCAAGGAGCTGTTCGGCCGTGCGGCGGGTGTCCGCACCAAATACCAGCCCGCTGCACTCGTTAAGCGGGGCTGGTTCCTTGGCCCGCACGGGTAGGACACGGATGACCGTTGAGACCAAGCGGGCATTGAAAGTGCTTTCATCGGCCACGTCCATGGCCACTACGTTGCGGCGCGTGTTCACACGCACTGCTAGCACGCCAGGACGAGGATAAAGCTCTTCCGCCAGGTTAAAGTTAAATTGGTTCACAGGAAGGGAAAGGCGCAGTAACTGTCACACTTGCTCTGTGGACACCCGAACCGCGCCGTAAGGGAAGGGAGGAAGGTGGGAATGAAAGTGGAAAGAGAGAAAGAGGAGCCGTAGTGGAGGGCTACGGAGTAATTTCGACCACCTGGGGATCTTTAACGTGCGCTGACATCGCACAGCACACGACGCCTCTTCGTTTCGCCTCCATCGAAACGCAGCCGCCGCGGTCGGGTTCGAACCCGGGAACTCCGGCACAGTAGTCGGGCGTCTTACCACTGCACCACCCCGGCGGGGCCTTCCGCCAGGTCCCAGTCTTGCTTTCTGGTGAGCCCAGTACCGCGGACTGCAGGGCGGAAAAGCACCTCTTGTGTGGCCACGCGGTGAGGGCCACCACAGCGACGCAGCCCTACGGAGGGCCGCCTGACGGCGCCGCTGGGCCTTGGTTGTCTTGATTGTTCAGGGCACCATGCTGGTGGGGTCAACTGCTGCCTGGACAGGAGCGCTCAGCAGCTGCAGTTTTGTGCTGGTATCCGCATTTAAGCAGGTGGTGGAGGCTGCCAGTCGCTCCTGCTGCACCAAAGGCATCGGTCCAGCAGCCAGGATACTGGACATGCCCATGACTGGAGCTGCTTCCACTGGGGCTGCAGTTTCCTCCGGTGGGGTAAAGCGGGAGAAAGGGCCAGGGGGCCGGTGGGCTTCCTTTTTGCCTCCGGCTGCCTCTGCGCTGTCAGTGTCGCTTCGTCTAGAGCTAGGCGAATGCCGCCTCTTGCGCAACACGGAAGTATTCATTGCGGACCCTGCGTCTTCGTCTTGGGACGCTATGTTGTGCACTGGAGCGGGAACTACTGCGTCTGGTAGTGCCCTTCCGGTATCTGGTGCGCCGCGCGAGGCATGATCGTGGGCGCATACACTGAGCTCGTCTCGCGTGGCGATAGCAGATGGGATGTTGGGCTAGCGCAAAGAGCGGAGTAAGTTCTTGGCGGCTTCCGCTGACTGGGTCGTCAGCATCTTCCGTTGTGCAGCGGCGAGGAACTGCTGAAGGATATCTGAACATTCTTCGATCGCCGGACGGCACGCGCTCAGGGCTCTCTTGGCTGTGCTTTTGCGAGCCCTGCCACGAGACGCCCTGGGAGGCTCTATTGCCGATGTTAAAGGCTGGCTTTGAGCGAACGCTGCTCAGCTTTCCGCGAACGCCACGCCGCGCATCCGCGGTTGCTAGCCTGGGTCTCCACGGCTGATAGGGTTACCGCTCGTCCCACTTTTTCGAGGAGTCAACAGGTTCAGCGCCGAAAAATAGTCACTCCCACGCTCGCTGAAGGTTCCTGGCGGAGCGCTGAAGGGAGCCCGCTGATTATGAATACGTGATGATACACTGTTCTAATCCGCCACAACAGAAGATTTCAATGGAGCTCATGCATCACACGTCCGCTCATGACGAACGCTCGAGGCGCTCTCCTTCATTGCCGGGTTTTCCTTTTGTCATTTAACTAGTCGTCTTTTATCAATATCTTGTCGTGGCGTTTTATTTTTTGATTGTACTCTATTATTATGCAGTGTAATTTGGTCTACTATTTATAAACATTCAATTGTTTGTAAAAGAAAGTGACCTATTTGAACTTATTCCTCAATCACACACCGACACACGTATACTTCACGGGTTGACCGGCCTAACTTTTAAATGTGTTCTTAAACCTCATAGAGGGACAACGGGTAACCGGGATCCCGCGCCTCTGTTGACCGTAAAGGCGGGCGTTTGTGACTGCGCCTTGCCTTTCCTGTAAAGGAATTATAATTTGTCGCAAGCAGGACTGGTCAACCAAGTGTCGGTGAGAGAGAGAGAGAGAGGAGTAGGCGCGAAAGTTTTATTGCGAAAGCAATACTACTTTCACTTTTCAGCGCTTCGCGCAGCGAGGCGGTAGCTACCATTGACCTTTAGCGTGACCTCTGGCGCGCCGCCAAGCACAGCTGCGCAAGAACAGGGGCCCCAACTCGCGCCGTCAACTCGCGAGGCGGTAGCTACCAGCCGCGGCCTAACTCCCACTCCCTCCGTGAGGGAGCGCTACAGCCGGAGGGACGTCATCTCTGAGAATGTTGTGAGACCGTTTAGAACGACGTTCGGGGCGCCGGTTCGGGTACGCCCTACACGTTGATCTACGGCCGGGCGGAGCTGCATTTGTACCACATGCTCCTAAAGCTAAGAAGAATGAACGGGCTGCAGCTGCAGCTACCGCCGGGGGTGCAAGGTTGGATACTATAGAAGGTGGCCTAGCGGCAGGTGGAACCAACGCAGTCTCCAGGGATGCTTTCATTTCTGCTGGCGTAAAGAATGCCATTGCAGCCGGTGCCGGAGCGGCAGTTGTACATTTTGCTTTAACCTCACCCACAACCAAGTATATCGTTGCAGCCACGGCACTCCTTGCCTCGCTATTAGTTATACATAGAATAATCAGGTAGCACCCCGCAATAAACAATAGTTGAACCGTATGCCGTGGCTAGAGTGAATCACTGCATAACCATGAGCCAAGCTGAACCTAGGCGCAGCCATAGCTATTGCTTTCGCAATTACCAGGCTTAACCAAGCCAAGCCACTGCCAATTTTTTTGACCTCATTCTAAGGGAACAGCTCCTTTCTAACTGCGCCACTCCGCTACAAATGTTTTTGAAATTAAAGAAGGGCACATCCTTCGCGGGAACAGTAGCAAAAAGGGCAGAAAAGTATGCGGAGGGCCATGGCTGGTCGAACTTCGGAAAGCGAAGCCCCCGAAGAATAAGGTAGAAAACGCCGTCTTCAAGACTACCGAGAGGAAGGAAAATTCGCTTCAGTCATCGAACGAGAAGAGCCGCGATGAAAATAAATGTTTTATTTGTTAACGCACGGGACACTGCCCGAAAATTGCCGGGCCGCCACCTCCGACGGATCGGGACCGCCCAAGAAATGCCACCAATGCGGCAAGCCAGGTCATCCAAGCTGTAGATGCCGAGGAAATGGGGCCCCCAAACAGAGAGAAGAAAATCGGGAGTCCGCTGCAGTACGCATTGATAATGGATTCCTAGAACTTAAGGACGGAGGGAAGAACCCCGTCATTAACGCTGGTTGCACCAGTAAAGAATGCGCAGTCAGGGAATGCTTACCTGTAGTAGCCGGCATGATTGGAGGCCAGACAGTTCGAGCCCTGAGAGACACAGGCTGTAACACGGTGGTGGTAAGGAAGGACTCAGTACGGAAGGAACATATCACCGATACGAAGTCTCCAGTTTACTTACTTGACCACTCAGTCCTAATGCTCCCAGAAGCTTGGGTCGATGTCGATACCCCGTACTTTAAGGAACGACTTCTCGCCAAGAGCATGGAGAATCCCTTGTATGATTTGGTGCTGGGAAATGTGGAAGGTGCTAGGCCAGCAGACGACCCCAATCCAAACTGGCACAAGACAACAGAAAGCGAGACTACGAAGTCCACGGAAGTAAAAGTCAAAGAGTTAGCGCCTGACACCGAGAGCACCGCACCCATTTCGGATGCCACAGAAGCTTGCCCGGCAGTGACTAGCGCAGGCTTGCAAGGATAAAATGCTAAAAAAGTTTAAAGTCCTGCAAGGCCTCCCTAGTTTATGCCGCGAAGGGTTAGTTCAAGAGCAAGAGAATGACGCGACCCTACGCTCGTGCTTCGATCGCGTGGACTCGCCGCAAGCGAAGAAGGGAAAGGGTATACCACCAGTTTTTCATTGCTAACGGCGTCCTTCAAAGGAAATACGTCGCCGAGTCTGGCGGGGAGTACACTCAAGTTGTTGTATCCCAAAAGTACAGATGAGCTATTCTCAAGCTGGCACATGATGAGTTGATGGGAGGCCACCAAGGCGCGAAGAAAACCCTACTGAAGCTTCAGACAGAATTCTTCTGGCCCGCAATGCAGGCTGACGCTAAGCGATTCGTTGCCCCTTGCGATCTATGTCAACGCACAACTCCGAAGGGTCACACCACACGAGAGCCTTTAGTCCGAGTGCCTGTCATTGAGACCCCGTTTCAGAGGGTGGCGATCGACATTGTTGGCCCATTCAACCCGAAGTCCGCTCAAGGCAATCGGTACATCCTGACCATGGTGGACTATACCACTCGGTACCCTATGCAGTCGCGCTTCCTAGCATCGAAACCGGAAGGGTAGCCGAAAGTCTTGTCGAAATGTTTTCCCGTGTAGGAGAAAGAGGCCCTCAGTGACAGGGGCACAGTTAGGGATTCTAAATCAGCTGTAATTTTCTAAACACTTTTCATTTTCACTCATAAAGAATCTCAGCAACCTAGTGTTTGGTGCATGATGGTCTTAGTTGGCTATGTTCCAAAAAACAAGACACAGCAACAACAACAACAACAACAACAACAACAACAACAACAACAACAACA
>JAJIZL010018328.1:607351-632690 GCA_023969395.1 Amblyomma maculatum | reverse complement strand
ACAACAACAACAACAACAACAACAACAACAACAACAACAACAACAACTAATTTTACGTCCGAAGTAATGAAAGAGGTTAGCCGTCTGCTGTCAGTAAAACAGCTGCATACCTCTCCCTACCACCCGGTAGCGAACGGCCTAGTCGAACGGTTTAATGGCACGCTTAAACAAACGCTGAAGCGCATCTGTCAAGAGAGACCGACCGATTGGGATCGCTACCTGGCTCCACTCCTGTTCGCATACAGGGAAGTACCCCAAGAAAGCCTCGGCTTTTCCCCATTCGAACTGTTATATGAGCGAAATGTGAGTGGATCTCTGGCTGTACTTAGAGAGCTTTGGACTAATGCAACCATCTCTGACGAGTTGCGAACTACGTACGAGTACGTGCTCAGCTCTACGGGATAGACGGGAGAATACCTGTAAACTTGCCCACGAAGAGCTGGAGCGCGCAGGAGAGCGTTACAGCCGCTACTGCGACATCAAGAGCCGCAAGCACTCACTCAAACCGGGAGAGATGGTTTTTATTCTTCTTCCCACAGAGCACAGTAAGCTGCTCATGCAATGGAAGGGCCCTTTTTCGGTCATCTACCGCAGGGGAGATGTCGACTAAAGTGGATTTGGACCATGCCAAAAAAATATTCCATATAAACATGCTCAAGAAATACCAACAAAGGAAAGACGACACCATCGTAGCAGCTGTCGGTGCTGTAATGTCGGCAGAAGAAGACACACACGCTAGCGAGGTTGAGCCTCCTAAGTCCTCACCAAGACCTTACAGAAGGTACAATAAACTTCACGTCCGACAACAAAGAAGCTTTAGCACTGGTTTGGGGAATCGAGAAATTTCAAGTCCTCCTTTACGGGAGAAGGCTTCTCGCTCAGACGGACCACCAGCCTTCGAAGTTCATAAAAGAAACAAAATCTGCGAACAGCCGCGTTCTTCGCTGAAGTATTAAGCTTGAGGAATACAACTTCATTGTCGAGTGTATTAAACGCAGCGAGAACGTGGGAGCAGATTACATGAGCCGGCTGGAATATTTGTTCAGCTTGCACTACTGCCTAGTTGCATTGTGTTCTGATCGTGTAATGAAAATCGTACATGATGTGCCTGTATATTAGTGTTCGCTTGATTGTCATCAGGGATCCGTGACTCGTGACATGTGCTCAAGACATGACTGACGAACTACAGTTTTGCGGTGCTGTGCGGATTCTGATCAGTGCGTATATGGTGCGCGTCACTCACTACCGTTCATGACGAACGACCTTCAGTGCATCGAACGGACCCAATCTACTGCACCCCTCTGCGGGGCGTAATAACGTTGTTCTTGGCGCTTGTGGATGTCTAGAATATTCCGAGTTCATGTTCTTCAGTGGGAGGGGGGGGGGGGGCAGTGTCACAAGCTGCCTCACCTATACAGCGGAAGTTGCGGGAGCTTCTGCCTCAGATATAGAGCGAAACTCACGGGACTCCCCCGCTCCTCTGAGCAGGATTCGACAGCGACCGCGCGTCCTTGACGCGGGCACTGCGCAGCAATCCGAGTGTATAAAATGACAGATCGAAGCACGCCCAAGCCAGTGCGCTCTGGGAAGATTTAGTCTTCCGGGCCTCTCTCGCGGCCGCTCCGGGAAAGCGTCTTGTATTTCAGCGGGCCCGCGATCGATGCATCGTTCTCCTCATCTCTACGGCCTCCGCTACCGAGAAACCCAGCCTTCGACGCCTCAACTAACAAGAAAGTCGTGTGAATTCTATTTCGCCGCAGACTGTTGTTTATTCGAACATTATTTTCGCTTTTGTTAACCTTTACCTGACTGAGTAATATTTTTTACGCTGTGTTTTTTATGCACCCTTGCCCATACTTATTATATCTGGAATACGTGCTTTGTTATCTTTAGAGTCTTCTTTTTATCGCAGTGTTTTGTTCATTGTCGGGTTTTCCTCTTGTAATTTAACTATTTTATTTATTTTTTATTTTCAGTACACCCTGCAGCACCGAAGCATTATAGCAGGGGAGTGGGTACAACATTAAAGTGACTAGCAGATAAACAACAACAAAAAAATCACACGAGAGAAAGAACAAAAAAAGCGGTTCGAGTTCTATGTGTTTCTTTATCTGTGTTATGCTGGCATGTCTGGAATACTGCCTTGATATAAATCTGGCTGCGCGGCTTTGTATACCTTCTAATTTATCAATCAGGTACCGCTGATGCGGATCCCATACTGCAGACGCATATTCCAGTTTAGGCCTTACCAATGACTTGTAGGCAGTACTTTTAAGAATCTGAGGAGCAGTTCCAAGGGTCCGTATGAGTAGGCTGAGCATTTTCCTAGCTTTTTTGACGGTCATATCAATATGATTTGTAAAGGACAGATCAGCAGTTAGTAGGACTCATAGATATTTCACTTCTTTTGCCGTGCTGAGAGTGGTATCACCTAGTTTGTAGGTAGGTTCATTAGGAATCTTAGACTTAGTAAATGTTACCTGGTAACATTTGCTGGTGTTCAGGCCAAGTTGCCAGGTTTGGCACCAGGAGGCTATGCTGTTCAGGTCCTGCTGCAGGGCATCTACATCTTGTACATTTCGGATTGGTCTATAAACAACGCAATCATCTGCGAATAATCTTATTTGTGAAGATATGTTTGAAGGGATATAATTGATATAGATTAGGAAGAGTAGCGGTCCCAGCACCGAGCCCTGCGGCACTCCCGAAGTGACTTCAACAAAGCTAGAATTTTCGCCTCCAATTACCACGCATTGCATTCTGTCGCTCAGGTAGTCTTCGATTACTTTCACAACTTTATCATCCAGGTTAAGAGTTCTCATTTTGTACTTTAGTAGTTCATGTGAGACGGAATCAAATGCTTTGCGATAGTCGAGAAAAACTGCATCGGTACGGAACCTTTTTTCAGCAGTATCCGCTAGCTCATGAAAAAGTTCAACCAGCTGAGTGGTGCAGGACACGCCTTTGCGGAAACCATGCTGGTTGGGAAAGAAAAAGCTGTTTTGTTCTAAGTGTCTAATTATATTGCTGTATAGTAAGTGCTCGAACACTTTACAACATACGGAGCAGAGTGAGATTGGTCTATAGTTGTTCACAGAGAATTTGGAACCGCTTTTAAAAACTGGTACGACATAAGCTTTTTTACAGTCTTTGGGTATTATGCTGCATTCGAGTGTTTTGCGAAAAATTAATTGTAAGTACTGAGATATACTGAAAGAACAGGCTTTGAGTACTCTAGGAGAGATTCCATCTGGACCAGTTGCTTTAATTTCGTCAATGGAGTTTAGGCACTTCCTGATACCCTCAACTGTGATTGTTATTGAAGGCATTACGTTTTGCACTCTAGAAGTAGTGCCGGGAAAAGTATCTATTTTGTTCTTTTTTAGAAATACTGATTTAAAGTAGTTATTAAAACAGTCAGCTTTAGCGTTATTCTCAGATATCTGGTTTCCATCATAAAGAATACTCGGAATACCTGTTCTCTCCTTGCGTGTCTTTCTTAGGTAGCTCCAAAATGCCTTGGGATTACTGTTAATAGATTCAGCGAGTCCGGAGAAGTAAATCTCCTTGGCGGTAGCTATAGCTGGGGTATAGGCTGTATGCAGTTCCTTTAGATGGCGCCCAAGTTCGCTTGAAGGATTCTTTTTGTATTTTTGGTAAGCACGGGTCCTTTGTTTTATCTTCCGTTTGACCTCGTAAGTCATCCAGGGTTTGTCTACTTTAGGTTTGTCTGAGATTTGTTTGAAAGGAACGTGTTTTTCGATCAGTGATGACAGCACTGTTTTAAAAGAAGTCCACAGAAGTTCTGCGCTCTCAGGCGAATGTTCTGTAAAAGCCTGAAAAGCTGCCTCTAAACCCAGACTGATTTCATTATAATTCGCCCTGGAATAGTCATAAACCTTCCGTACTTCATGGGTAGGAGGAATAAGGTGTGGCAGAGTAAGCATTGCGGTTACAATTTTATGATCACTGATTTCAGGTAAGACACAAACGTCATGAACAACATTCGGGTCATTGCAAAATAATAAGTCTAGGGTGTTATTTCCACGCGTAGGGTTCACAACGTATTGCTCAAACCCATACTTGGAAATCATATCAATAAATGCTGTACAAGTTCCGTCTGAATGCATGAATGAACTAGTCGTCTTTTATCAATATTTCGTTGTGGCGTTTTATTTTTTTTATTGTACTATATTATTATACAGTGTAGTTTGGACTACGATTTATAAACATTCAATTTTTTGTAAAAGAAAGTGACCTATTTAAACTTATTCCTCACACACCGACACACGTACTTCACGAGTTGACCGGCCTAACTTTTAACTGCGTTCTCAAACCTCATAGAGGGACGACGGGTAACCGTAAAGGGGATCCAGCGCCTCTGTTGACCGTAAAGGTGGGGGTTTGTGACATAAATATATGTAACACTGCAATGAACACCGATAAGAGGCAAACGATGGGGGCCACCGCAGACTCCTCCGCTACGCGGGTGACTCAGGTGCCGCGCCGCACATGCGCGGTGACGTCAGTGCTCTTCCGCTGCGCCGGAGCGAGTGTATATATGTGGCATCGCGCAGGTACCAGAGCAATCAACCATGGAAGAGTTGAGCCTATCAGAGACTGAGGCAAGCATATCTTCGTAATTCGTCGGACCCAGAAGTTGCAGCCTGGCAAAGGGCAGTAGATCGGAGAAAGACAAGAGAAAAGCCGAGCGTGCAGCGGAGACACCGAAACAACGAGAAGAGCTCGTCGTGGGGGTGGATACACGGCTCCTGGCAGAGGTCACAGTGCTGATACTGCTCCTAACGACCTGCATACATGCTGTTGTTGGGCGGCTCGAACGGTGGTAGTGGCAGAGAGGCTCGTTTGCTTGGAGATACCTGGGTATCCCTGGGTGCTTTCCGCGGGCGAAGTGGTTGTCCAGCCTCGGGGCTAAAACTCCGGGGTGACCGCCCAGGTCGCTCGCGGTATTACGGCACCGTCGCCCCAGACAGGCGTATCGTAGTCCGTCCTAAGATAAGTGAACGACCCGATGAAAGGTGCGCGGATGGATCCCGCAACAGCGCGAGTGCTGTCGTAGTGGCTGCATTCTCCGACCGAGCCCGCAGAATTCTGCGAGGAGGTGGAGGAAAAACTTTATTATGCGAAGCATTCGATGCACGCAGGCCTCCTGGGTCTCCGCACGACCCCACTCGCGATCTGAACGTTCATGCGATGCTGATTCATGACGTATGCGGCCCGGCTGACGACGATCATCTGCCTGGCCGGATCCGCTGACCGCAGTGAGGTCTCCCAGTCCTCCCAGGTTCGGAGAGGCACCGGCCCGGCGGGGGGAGCCAAGTTGTGTGCCCCCGAGGGCTCTGTACTATACCAGCATTTGTCGCCGAAGATGCAGTGCCCGCCCATGTAAAACTGACATATTGTCCTCGGTGGGTGTCGGGTGAAACTGCGCAAGGGGCGCCGTTCATTCCCGCAGACGCCTATAAGGAGGTAGTCGCAACGGTCCTCGTCCGAGCCACCCTTCGCCATGTTGTCGTTCTGAGCGGGGCGCTTGAGCCATGGAGAAAGGCTCGAGCCTTTGCGCGAGACGTGGATAGCGGCTGCGCAGTTTTTATGAGGTCAACAACAAGTTGCGCATTTCAAGCTACACGAGAAAACAATTTTTTTTTTATGTCGCTGAAATACGACCATATTTATGCGAGTGCCGACGTTAGCGAATTCGGCTGCTTCTCAGCGCCACGATAGATAAACCAGCATCAGGGAACACGTCTTCCTGGCTTGAGTGAGTATGGCGACGGCTAAGAGGGCGTCATGCACAGTGGTGCTCAGAAGGCGCCAATGGAGAATCACGGTGAGCAAAGAAGTATAAGGGGGGGGGGGGGGGCATTTAAGCTCTGTTAAGGGCATGAAGCGACAGTAAGTGCTCATGGACGATGCTTTGTTTTTAAATAAAAAAAAATCATTTGTTTTATATTTTCCAATTATTGTCTGCCGGGCGATGATGTAACCGATAAGCTCAGAGGCAGCTTACTTGATCAATTAGACATTTTAAATATTCTTAGTCAGCAATATCAAGTATTGGCTTTTCATTCTGAGCAATTTTACACTTTTAACCTCCCTTATTCCAATTTCTTAATTTTGTAACGAAAGCTACACTGCGGTATAGTTTTCAAGACCTCGGATGGCCGCAGCTACGCCGTGAAGAGGCGTAGCTACGAGAAGAAGAACAGAACCGCTGGTGATAAACAGACAATTTTATTGTTCATTGAAGGTGTGAATTCTGGCAGATATCAACAAACAAGAGGTGTTCCTCAAGAGGCAGTTCTCTCGCCCGTGCTATTTAACATTTTAATGAGTTCAATTCCCACTCATCAAGATGTTCGCACGTATGTCTATGCGGATGACATCGCGTTCTTTACGGCTGCACCTGACACTCGCACACTCAATGGGCGCCTGCAATCGTACCTGATCTCCCTTCAGAATTGGTTATGTGACTAAGGATTTGCATGAAAAGTAAAAAAAATGCGCTGTCCTTGTTTTCCAAATTAAGAATCCGGTAAATCTTTCTCTAACATTTCAGCAGGAAACGATTCCTCATGTTAAGTCTTTGAAGTATCTAGGGGTCATTTACGATGATCATCTTACATGGAGGGATCACAAATTGAACATGTTGCAGCGAAAGGGGCTCATGCTGTTGGTGTGTTGCGCAGGTTAAGTAATACCAGGTCTGGAATGCGGCGAGATGCTCTTTTAATGATTTATGTTATGTATGTCCGGCCAATTATAGAATTTGGATCTGTGTTGTTTTCTGGTTCTCCTGCTAACAAAATTCGTTTGCTTGTTCTTTTAGAGCAGGAAGCGCTTAGATTATGCCTTGGGCTCCCCAAATTTGTGGCTAAAAATGTACTATACTTTGAAGCCCGAATACCACCGTTGTTTGCTAGGTTACAATTCTTGACTGTCCAGACGTATCTAAGAATATATGAATCTCAATTCCATCGCTCCCTGTCAATTTTTTGTTGCGAGCCGGCCTCCTTTTTTGGAGTCAACTGGCCTCGGTTTCATACCCCGCAGGTAATACTAGTGCAAAATTTGTTACAATTCGTTTGAGCGCAGTCCTTTCTAACATCATTTCAACAAAAGTACGTAGATCTTCGGTTCAAATTGTCTATGATGACATTTTCCCCAATAACACAAAACACTTATCACCTCGAAGTTTAAATGGATTATTAGAAGATCATTTACAAAATCTTCCCATTAGCATAACGATAGCAACTGATGCCTCTCAATATCATGAAAAGGCAGGCGTTGGAATATACTGTCCGCTTCTAGACTGGGCTTTTTCACTGCGTCTTCCGGATTTCACCCCAATTTTCCAGGTGGAGTTGCTGGCGGTGGTGCTTACTCTGCGCAGACTAGACCCACCATACTCAACAGCGGCTGTAATTACAGACTCTTATTCCTTGTGCTCGTCACTTTCTTCGAATATGGATTCGCCAATATAAACACCTTTCTTTCATTGCTCCCTTCACATTTTAGCCTCATACATATAGTGTGGGTACCAGACCACAGTAATGTGACAGCCAAAATTGCTGATAGACTAGCTAAAGAGTCTCGCAATGATCCCGTGTTGCCTATCCTCCCGGCAACAGTGTACATAACCGCAGCGCGATTTCTTAGGCGCTCCTTATTAAGCACGCAGACTGAATCTATTTTAACAACGGATGACCTGCATCTCAAGTATTCCTCGAGCAGGAAACCATGTCAATCAAGGCAGACTGAAGTCTCTCTAACCAGGCTGCGCTGTCGTATTCCGCCCCTAAATTTCTACATGCGCAGGTCTGGTTTGGCGCCGTCTGCGAATTCTTCGGGGAACCGGAAACAATAAATCATTTCTTGCTATTTTGCCTCCGTTTTACCATGATGAGAAAACGGTATTTGGAGAAGCCGTTGCAACAGCTGGGACTTAATCTGAGCAGCCAGATCTTATTATCGTTTGGTGCCACCATGCTTGGGTACAGCCACAGGTATGTTTTCAACGCCATTCAAAACTTCTTAATAGAAACAAAACGTCTGCCTTGCTAATATGCTTTGAATTTTTAATTTGTAAATACAATCTCAGTGTTCTCCTACTGCGTGCGTTATTAATTATCCTTTTTATTTGGGTTTTTCATATTTTACTTTTCTTCTCTATTCCCTAGCAATTATTCTTTTTTGCGATGTAATTATCCATCTCAAAATCAAATATCTCTGCACCCTAATTCTTGGCCGATCCCCATGTGTGGGTATGTGTCATCAAACTAGAGGAGAACAACTCTGTAGTTGCCACCCTGGTAGAGACGAACGACCACAGCTAGTTACCCACACCGAAAGCTTCCGCTCCACATCCGGTTCAGCAGCTTTGAACCCCTCTAATTTTTTTCTTCAATTGCTTATATAATTTCATCAATTACATACTCTAAATTTTTTAATTGGTATCATCAAGCATCGGCTTTTCATTGCGAGTACTTTGACACCATTAGCCCCCTTCTACCAATTTTTCCTTTTTAAGTTATCAATTAACTCTAATGCTTTCATTAACTCACTATCGCCTATTACACGCCAATCATTGGTCCATCACTAGAACCGCAAATTACCATCATAGGATATTTTTTCTGTGCGCAGCCGCCAATTATTTCCGACACGCGGTGCCGACAACTAACTACTACTGACGCCGGCGGTGTTTCAGCCGGACGAGGTGTATAAGCTATCTCTTAAAAAGGAACACTCACGCCTTTTGGTAAGACTTGATTGAGTGGCACAGGAACGCGGCTCCTTAGGAAGCACCGAAGCTTAGCTAGAATGAAGGAACGCGATATGTCCCGTGTCACTGATAACTTCACTGTAGTGTTCTTCACTCCTGAGAGGAATTCAAGAATGAAGTGGGCGTCAGTGTCTGAGTTTGCGTGTTCTTTTGAGCAGTTCGACGCTGACGAACATGAATATCAAGTAGTAGTTGACCTCTTATGACGAAGATGCATGCATCTTCGTTATAACCGAGGTGATATATTCGTTATATCCGAAATCTCGTGGTATGCATGTGTGAAGTGGCCATACAGGCGACCGCGTCCCCATTTATTGAAAAGAGCTGCACCTCATTCTGTTCTCCTCAGCACGCGGCCGATGCTAACCACGTGCGTCGCTACAGGGCTGTCCTCGCCGCTCCTCCAGCTCTCTTCAGATGTGGACGCGGTCGCCCTGTACGGCGGCGACTTCCCCGAGTGGTGAGGACCCGGATGTGTTGTGTCATCCAGGAATTGTCGGCGGGGTGTTGGTGAACCCGTGGAGAAGCAAGCTCGAGGGTGTGGCAGTGAGAATGTTAATTAACAGAAAAATGCCACTGCGATAAGCGCACTTCCGTTGAGATTTTTGGGTGACATCAGACATGAGACGTCTTATACCTGGTGCGGCGGTTATGGTATCGCGTGCGGCAGGCGCAGCCGCGCAGCCATGCAGAGGTATGAAGGCGATGCGAAACGCCTTCTGAAGGAGCTTGGTTTGCGGCCCGCTTCATGAGGCACCGCTTACCATGTACTGAAATCTCATAGGCATGGCAGGTGAACCCGGCGCACTCAGCGAGCGTGTGATGGCTGGAGGCACCGGATGGATGGTGGGGACGGGATAGTGAGAAGACGCAGTGCGCTGAGATCGCAGGTTGTGGTAGATGTGACTTGCTGTGTGGTGTCGGTGTCGCAAGCACAGCACTGCCCTCGGTGGTTGTCGCGAAGGCACAGTCGGCAGTGACGATGCCAGATGGCCAGGGAGTCGTAGTAAGCGTTTCGTGCGGCGACGTACAGTGCTCTGACGTGGCGTACATGTGTGCCTGCAGGCAGGAACGAGATACCGATGCACCGGCGGCGGATATGCGATTTCAGGCGAGTTTAGTCGGGACGCGATGAGGCTATAAGTCACACGCGTCGCTACACATATGCATCTTCGTTATAGCTGATGTTGAGTGTTCGGGAAAACGGATATAACGTGGTATGCATGCATCCTCGTTATAACTGATGTCACATATTCGCTATATTCGAGGTCAGGGGTTATGCGTGCGAACTCGCCGTAACCGAGGTCACGAGTTGTTTTTTCCGAGGTGACGGGGGTATGCTTGTATCTTTGTTATAACCGAGGTTATGTGTTCGTTATATCCGAAGGGAGGGCCCATCCACGGATAACGCGAAGCTCGCAAATGAATGCAGTAGAACTGATGTTCTAAAACGAAAAAAAAAAGGGCAGATTACTCTCGTGTAAGACTGATGACACAGTGATGCTGTTTGCGTTTGGCCGACGCATCTGGTTGCACACACGCTTGGCTCGGTAATACGGGATCGGAACTCGAATCTTCTCTGCCGTAGAGTGTTACCGTATTCTTTCAATTTTACTGCTTCGCTGCGGTGATATTGAGGCCAATCCTGGCCCAGAGACAGAAGTCTTGCGGAAAACCATATTAGAGAACAAAAATGAAATGAAAGTGAATATGTTTGAAGGTTTGGTTTGGTTTGTGGGGTTTAACGTCCCAAAGCGACTAAGGCTATGAGAGACGCCGTAGTGGAGGACTCCGGAAATTTCGACCACCTGGGGTTCTTTAACGTGCACTGACATCGCACAGCACACGGGCGCCTTGCTTTTCGCCTCCATCGAAAAGCTGCCGCCGAGGCCGGGATTCGATCCCGCTTCCTTGGGAAAAGTAGTCGAGCGCCGTAACCACTGCGCCACCCCGGCGGGGAACATGTTCGAAGTATATAAGAAATTAACCAGCTTAGAATAGGCTGTATGCAAATTAACCGCATTTTCGAGCAGGCTAGCAGAGAGCGAGATCTGCGTACCACCGTTGCAAGCTTATCGGCAAAAATAGACGACCATGATAATAGAAGCTGACGATAATCGATAATTATCAGCGGAATAAAAGAGTCGCCAAATGAAACAGAGAGAACACTAAAGGAGGAAGTTCTTTTGTGGCGTCTTCAAGGATAAGCTATACTCCCGGGCATACATGGCAAAATTACTTTTGAAAAGGAATTAAATTACATTACTAATTACTTTACTGAAAATTGCAGAAAAGTAATTAAATTACATTACTCATTACTGCTCCCCAAAAGTAATGAAATTACATTACAATTACTTCTACTGAGTAATTCAATTACTTTGAAATTACTTTCTAGTTTCCATAAATGCAAAACTAAGTAAAGCTAGTAAACAAAACAACAACCTGTTCTCCGGAGTATTCTAGTTGACTATAGTTCTGCTCAACTCTGTCTCCTTTTGCCAATCCGTTACGCTGGCTTCGGATGGCAGCCCGTCGTTCCTGCTTTCGCGCACTCTACTTTGTTGTCTATTGAAGGAGTGATGGCGCACTTCCGTAAAAGTAATTTCGAGAGGAATTAATTTCTTTGCTGCAAAATTACTACCAAAAAGTAATTCACTACATTACTAAATTACCAATCTGAAAAAGTAATTCATTACATTACAAACTACCGAATAAAGTAATTAAATTACAGTAATTTCATTACTGTAATTCAATTACTGCCATGTCTGCTCCCGGGGTCCTATTTTCGGCAATCCGCCATTTTTTTTTTCATATTGTGACGTACGCGTGACGTGTGCAGTAGGAAGGTGCCAGGTCACGTAAGCCCACAATCTGGTTACGCATTGTGAAGAAAAAGAGAAATAAAGTGACTGAAAAAAAGCGCGCTGTCCTCTGCTACTACATACTGGCACCAAGTATGAAAAACGACTATGCTCCTGCAAGAATCAATCCGCTGCGGTGCATTCCGTGATTCGGAAGCCTCGGGTTGCAGTGAGGCGAGTGAAGTATGTTGTGGCATTGCGGTATCAGCGTGGCATGACATACTTGCGGTCGAACATTCGACCGCGAAAGAGGCTGCGCGAGTTTTAGCTGAAGGACAAGAAAGGCAACGGAATATGCGCAGTGGGTTGGCGAAGAATGGGCGCGGAAAGTAGCAATTGCTCCTCACAACTGTCGATAACAGTTCACGTTGCGGCTTTTAAATGCAGGAACTAGAAAGCTTAACTAGCTCGTCGTAAACAGAAGGAATCGACAGATTTCCTGAGTAGCTCCAGCACTGACAAAGAGGCGCCGGCGCAGCCGGCATGGTCCACGTCTGGGGACAACGCTCGCAGTCTCAAAGTATCAAGTACTGTTAGATACTGGCTATGCTACCCACCTTTTTCGAAAAGCCGCGTTATGACCAGCTACCGTCCAGTCACCAAGTCTGCTTAAGTTTCTAACATATTGTGCTGGCTTGAGTTGTGTAGAGCGCGGAAAGCAGCGCAGAGAGAGAGAGATGGATGGAGAGAGAGAGAGAGTATGTGTGTGTGTGTCTTCCATATACACACACACGAAGTGCAAGGCATACGCTGGGCCCCACACCTAGTCGGTTAAATTATCACGCGCTGGCGTGCGAAATGCTCTTGCGAAACGCAAAAGATGTCCGAGAAAGAGCAAGAAACAGAAGAACGGAATAGCAGGAAGGTTAATTAGGCGATGCCCAGGCTACCGTACACGTACAGAGGGGGATAAACGGAGAATAAGGAAAGAAAGCGAAATATGACTGAGGAAATCGTGGTATGAAGCTAGGGCGGTGCCACGTGCGAGTATTCCTTACTGTCGAAGCGGAAAAATGCAAACCAATAAAGGAAGATCATTTTGCGGCTGTATTAAAAAAAAGCAATCAATACAAAATGTCACTCAACTTCATCATATGATTAGAGCGTACCGTTATAACGTGCTCTGTACGTACTTTTCTTCTGAAATATAAGCAAATGGTGAGCCCGCATGCATATTAAAACAAAGCTTTATATATAAAACACATCACATGACAAGCAAACATGTGTCATATACATGAAACATACACTCCTTTATTAAAATAGAAGCTGTGAGTATTTTTGCTTGCTTTTCCAATCGTGGAAAGGCTGTTCAATTCATTAAGATTGCAGTGAGTGCATAGTGCGAGGCAAAAAAGGTAGTGTTTAGGGCCGACGTTTAAGACAGTCTTTGGTGATCCCTCGCTGCCTGTCGCGCCAAGTTCCTGCCAGTCTTCACTGAACAGAACATCAAAGTTTCAATTACCGGAGCCTCCATCTTCTTTTTGTGCGGAACTGCTTGCAGTGCAAGATGCGATTCGCTCTGTGGCCGTGATTCGCATGCCTCCCACGGCCCGTATTGTCATACGCACTGATACCCTCCAGGTGACAAAGCTACTTAGACACCTCAGTGGTAGCACAGAAATCTGTCAAAACATACACTGTCTAGCGGCACGCATACCATAGCCAATTCGTATTGAATGGACTCCACGTGGCTCTTAAGTGCTCAAAGCCAGGCGGATTCTGCGACCCGCCTTTCACCATCAACCTCGACATCACCGAACCTCATTAATTTGGATACTGCTACCCTACTTCTGACAAGAAAGGAACACCTCCGACGCCGTACACGTGCTCTGATACCTCCGTGTACGGTAAGCCTCCTTCGCGGTCTAACCCGTGCAGAGGAGGTGGCGCTTCGGAGGATGAGCTGGGGTAGCCCTAACACCGGCAGTGATCAGAAAGTGGCCTCAGTTTCGACATTGGTATCCACTCCCTGGGTGCCCCGTCTGCAAATCGAGAAACACAGAAGCTGACATCCATCACTTGTGGGAATGTCCAGCACTGAAGCCAACGCGGATCCGGCATTTGGTGGCAGCTGGCTTCTCCCTCCATAATCCGCAGTCCTATGCGGCTTGGACGCGGGGACCACATCATCGTTAATTGCATAGGCCAACCTTTATGCATTTATTTGACTACAACTTTATCATTCACAGCATTTTTATGCCCTGAGGCAATAAACGTCGCAAAAAAAAAAAAAAGTTCCTGCACAGCCATCGCACCATATGACTCCTCAGGTTGTACTCACGAACCAACCAGACAGATAATTAGAAAACATCGCGATGCTGTCAGAAATTCATGACGGTTTAGTGGGCGCGCTGTTTAACACAGAGACAAATAGAATAAAACACGGGACTGGCGCTTTTTCTTTCTCTTCTTTTCTTTGTCTCTGTGTTAAAGAGTGCCCACGAAACCATCATGAACAACCTACAACTCGCCCAACTTTCCCTTCTGTTGCTCTCTGAAAGGCCTCGTCTCGAGCAGATCAACCGCTTGAGTTAGCGGGCCGCATTGCTGCGCTTGGAAACGACGGCGCGGATCGATGGTTTCTCTGTGAGAGCAAAGCATTTGCAACGAAAGGGTAGCTGGGCTGGGTTCGATGCACACAAAAGCAGTGTAGGTCGACATTCATGCTCGTTTTAGCTATTCCCAACTTGACTAATGTCGAATGAGCCGACTGAAATGGCAGGAAAATTTTCCGGGAGCGCAGTTAAGCGTTCAGTCATATCGTGGTTAGTATCGCTAACCACAGCACACCCCGCCGCCTCTGCCACTCTTGTCTGGCGATGACCTCAGATGCTCATCTGCGATCACAAGTTTGAGATTTAAATGGTCTTAGTGTGTTCATATCGTGGTTATTTGTCAATCGCAAAGTTCCGTCCTGTACACTGAAAAAAAAAAAAAAAAATTCAGCAGCAGTTTGCAGAATATGACCTATGCGATTAAATGCTAAAGTCTCAAACATAACGCACAGCTTCAATAAATGTGGCGTCTTCAAGCTTGGGCAGAAAACAAGAGCAGGGGGGGGGGGGGGGGCACTTAAGTCTTCGTTCGTGCGATGATGCGGAAGTATTTGCACCTCTGTTTGGTTGTTCGGTGGCCTGTTGTTGCTTCTGTTGCTGCTTACGTTAATGCATATGGCTTCGCCCCAACTCTGGTTCAACTGCTCGATGTTTTTTAACCATCAACTGAGTTTTTAAGACAACCATACCGAAGCACGCTTCGTTCTGTCTTCTTCTTTAGCATTCTGCTCTGCTTTATTTGTACATTTAAACCAGAAAATTATAAAAGCAACTGTCCCAAAAAGCGCTTCATTCAGTCTTTACCCTTAGTGTTCTGTCCTGCTTCCTTGGTACATTTAAAATAAGAAATTAATAAAAACAACTATCCCAAAAGGCGCTCCTTTCTTTCTTCTTCTTCCTTAGTGTTCTGCCCTGTTTTCTTGGAGCACTTAAAATCAGGAATTAACTAGAAACAGCTATCTCAAAAGTCGCTTTGTACTTTCTTTTTCCTCAGCATTCCGCGCTGCTTTCTGGGGCATTTAAAATGAGAAATTAACTAGAAACAAAAATCACAAAATCTGTTTCGTTCTTTCTTCTTCCTTAGCGTTTTGCCCTGCTTTCTTGACACGTTTAAAATTAGGAATTAATAAAAAATATCCTAAAAAGCGCTTGATTCTCTCATCCCCGTTAGCATTATGATCTGATTCCTTGGTACATTTATGTAAGGGATTAATAAAAACAACTATTCCAAAATGCACTTCGTTCTTTCTTCTTCCTTAGTATTCTGCCCGATTTTCTTGGCACATTTATGATCAGTTATTAACCAAAAACAACTACCCAAATGCCGTTCTGTTTTTTGCTATTGGCGCATTAAAATCAGGAACTAACCAAAAACAGCTATCCCAAAAGCCGTTCTGTTTTTTGTTATTGGCGCATTAAAATCAGGAACTAACCAAAAACAGCTATCCCAAAAGCCGTTCTGTTTTTTGTTATTGGCGCATTAAAATCAGGAACTAACCAAAAGGCGCTGCAGATGAAGTTATGTGATGTTAAGAAGATAGTGAGAGACCGGAAAGCGCGGCGTGATATGGTCCATAGGGTCACGAAGAGTCGGACACGACTGAACGACTGAACTGAACTCAACTGAACCAAAAACAGCTATCTCAAAAGCCGTTGCGGTTTTTGTTATTGGCACATTTAAAATCAGGAATTCACCAAAAACAACTACCACAAAAGGCGCTTAGTTCTTTCTTTTTCCTTAGGGTTCCGGCTTGGTTTCCTATCACCTTTAAAATTAGGAATTATTAAAATCAACTATACCAAAAGGCCGGGTTAAGTGGAAAATATGGGAGAGGCCTTCGCCCTGCAGTGGGTATAGTCAGGCTGATGATGATGATAATGATACCAAAAGGCACAATCTTCTATCTTCACTCTTATGGTTAGTGTCTGTTTTTTTGGGACATTTAAAATCAGGGATTATTAAAAAACAACTTTCATAGAAGAGGCGCCCTTAGCATTCCGCTCTGGTATCTTGGCGCTTTTAAAATCAGGAAACTATCCCAAAAGGCACTTCGTTCTTTGTTCTTCCTTAGTGTATCTCTCTGCATTTTGGCACATTTAAAATCAAGCATCCACCAAAAACAATATCCTAAAAAGGAGCTCAGTTTTTTGTTCTGCATTTCGCCATGCTTTCTTGGCACATTAAAATAAGGAATTATTCAAAAACAACTACCCCCAAAGGAGCTTCGTTCTTTCTTCTTCCTTAGTGTTCAGCCTTAGTTTCCTGTCACGTTTAAAATCAGGAATTAATAAAAACAACTATACAAAAAAAAAGAAAAAACACCATGGTCCATCTTCACCCTTATGTTTAGTGTCTGCTTTTCTTAGACATTTAAAATCAGGAATTAACCAAGAACAACGCCCACAGACGCCTCGTCCTTTCTTCTCCCTTAGCATTCTGCGCCGGTTTCTTGGCGCATTTAAAATCAGGCATTAACCAAAAGGACTGTCTCAAAAAGCCTTTCATTATTTTTTTTTTTTGCTTTTCCTTAGTGTCTCGCTCTGCTTTTGGGACACTTAATATCAAGAATTCACCAAAAGCAACTATCTCAAAAAGGTGCTTCGTTCTTTGTTCTTATTTTGGCACATTAAAATGAAAAAAATAAAAAATAAAAAACAACTGTCCCAAAATTGCTTCGTTCAGTCTTCTCCTTTAGTGTTCCAGCCAGCTTTTTTGGCACAGATGAAATTTGAAATTTTCCTAAACTAAATATCCCAAAAGGCGCTTTGTTCTTTGCTATCCCTTAATGTTCCGCTTTGATTTCTTGGCGCGTTAAAAAAAAAGCAAAAAACAGTATGAGTCACAATATCTTGATACAGATACTAAAGTCATGCAAATGACATACAATCTCGTATATTTCTCATACGTTGAATGATATTCGGTGAGATGATATGAGATTTGTACGACTTTAATATGATATAATTGTATAAGAAATCTGTATGAGATTTTTATGACTCGTAGGGGTTTTTCACTAGGGCTGGTAATAATCAATAGCACTATCCCAAAAGGCACTTCGTTCTTTATTCTCTTTTAGTGTTCCGCCCGCCTTTCTTGACAAAGTTTAAATCAGGAATTAACCAAATACAGCTACCCCAAAGCCGCTTCATTCTTTGTTCTCCCTCAGTGTTTCGCCCTGGTTTCTCTGTGCATTTAAAACTTAGAATTAACTAAAAACAACTGTCGCAAAAGCCGATTGATCCTTTTTTTTCTCTCATAGCATTCCATGCTGGATTCTTGGTGAATTTAAAATCAGGAATCAATAAAAAAAACTATCCCTAAAGGCGCTTCGTTTTTTGTTCTCCCTTAATGTTCCGCCATGCTTTCCTTGGAGATTTGAAATCAGGAATTAACTAAAAACAACCATCATAAAATGGGCCTCATTCTGTCTATACCACCTTGTTTTCTTGACACATTTAATAAAATTAATTAGTAAAAGAACTCTTCCAACAAGCGCTTTTTCCGGTCTCCTCCCTAAGTGATGCCTATTGGCCTCTTGTCGATAGTAAAATCAAGAATTTGCCAAATACAACTCTTCAAACAGGAACTTCGCCCTTATTATTTATTTGTTTTACGACCTGCTTTTCTGGCACACATAGAATAATAAATTGGCTTGAAACAACTATCGAAAAAGGCACTTCGTCCGTTCCTCTCCCTTAGTGTTGGCCATTGCTTCCTGCCGCATTAAAAAAAAAAAAAAACAACTATCCAAAAACAACTATCTCAAGAGGCTCTCTGTCTTATGTCTTTGCGTCTTGAATAGCAAGAGTGAATGGAAACAATCTAGCCCAAGAGCAAACAAATATGGCTTGTTTTGATAAATACGAAGGAAGCCAATAGTCATCAAAACTAAGGAGGGGACAGTAAATTTTTTTTTGTTTATGGAGAGGATGAAAGAAAAAAAATTCATGTGATAAACGTTATGGTTGGAAAGTAATTGTTTAGAAAGTAGAACAAAAAGGACCAAATGCATCCGGAGGAATTTGAGCCCATGATTTCCGAATTTCATTTGCATTGATTTGTCGCTGTCCTACGCCGTTCAATCTTTTACGTTCATTGGCATTTACGTAGCACGTAGCCTTACACTGAAAGTGTTTTACGAGCATTACCCTCGTACGTCATCTATCATCTTTAGTTTCACGTGGAACGTGATCCAACGATGAGGCGAGGAGGGAGCCCAACAGCAACAACGGAATCGGGGATGAGTTTTCACCCTCTGATAATCATGGTATGATACATTCGATTCAGCCGTGGCTAAACTATAAGCTCTTGTACCGACTTCCTCGTCGTCTGGCAACTGCCATCAACTCCACCTGAACGTGGCATTGATGATTTGCTTGATATAAGCTATATCAGATAGCACTCTTACAAACCCAGCTCAGCAAGAACTCTATAGTGTAGCATATTTATTCGAAACGTCTGGCCTGATGAGATAACAGCTTACAGTCAAAAAGAAGACACCCAAATCTTACTGTTCTCAAAATATTGCATAATCAGTCCCTTAATTGTACCAGTTTGCATTAAAAATTATACATGTTAACAATGTGGAATGCTTTTCTATCCCGACCTGAACTGTCCAGTAATTGTTTCGCCATCACACTGCAGTTTCTTATCACTATTTTCTGAGTTCTACCCTGGTGCATACGCAAACCACTTTGATATCTTTTTTAAACACACGGGCGAAAAATTCTGATCATTCATTCAATCGTTTTCCCTCCTCTTACGGCAGCAATAACGATAGATGGCAGTCGGCAGCACCTATATACCAGAAGGGTGGAGAGTTGAGGGCTTGTCGGTTTACGATCATGTTGGGAACAGCGCCAACACATGACGAAGCGAGAAGACAATAAGGCGCTGTGTTTGTGTTCTCGCTCCGTCCCGTGTTAGCGCTGTTCCCAACATACCTATATGCCTTTATGCCCACTGGAAACATATCAGTGAGTGCTTCATAAAATGGCATTGTGAGGTTCAGAGCACGAAACCCAAAGTGCCATACTCTCACTCGTCTAGATGAGACTTACTATTCCCAGAGCGTGCTTTTACAGATGCGTAGACATTTGATGAACGAATACGGCAAGACGATTTAATTGTCACATGCCAGATGTTTCCGACATCCGTCTTGCACAAACATCTGGAAGAAATCTGTCACGCATTGTTTAAATGGCCTTTTAAATTCCCTCTAATATGTCGCTGTGTTATTTATATTCGACTGATATCGGGTGTGCGGCAATTGAGTTTGCGACGCGAAATAAAGAAGTTTGTGCAACCTTGCAGTGCTGCAGAATTTTATGTAAAACTCGCAAAATACTTCGTAGAAGCACATAATAAGCCGCAGCTCTCATCCTAGAATAGGTTGAAGGCTTTCGAAGTTGGTTTATAGAAAACTATTCCGTTTTTTTTTTAAATTGGTCTCAACATGCTTTGCTACCTATATTTGTTCTTAAACTTAGTGCACAAGTTAAGAATTATTGCAATTCTTAACTTTTGTTAAGGTCAAAACGCGTTTATAAAGTCTCGTAAAAATCCTATCTCCTCCCTCCCCTGCCGTATAAGCGATTATTATCTCTGAAAAAAAAAAACAACCCATGTGAAGTCACATGAGCTCATATTATGCGTAATGGTCAAAATGGTTGCATACCTTTTAAAACAACTGAAAAATGACTAATAAAATTCTGATATCTGAATTCTGAAAACGTTTCATAAGCCGTTAAACAACGCATGTAGGATACGCTAGCTTTTTCACAAAAATGTAGAGATTCAATGCTCCTTGAACCAAGTTTCACTAGCGTAAGTAGTCGGCGGCGCTCGCAGTCGTTGCTGCCGCTCTCTTGACTCGCTTCCGCGCTTGGTATAAGCTTCTCGACAATGGGCTAATCTTGCTTCTCGTTGTTTGATGGTCTCAGCAGCCTGTTTGGCATGATTGTGGTCTTTAACGCGAGTGGCTTCTTGTACACTACGCCGCTTCTTCTTGGCACGCCGCCTGGTGGATTCGCCTGACACTACGCTCACGGTCCTCGCCCGCACTAACGCAGCTCGCGTAGGATAAATGAAGGAGCGGCGCAGGTAGAACTTCATAAAAACGACGATGCTTGCTGCACAGCGCGAGAGTGTGTTGCAATTTTACATAATGCGTGATCAGCTGTTGCGATATCATAGTGCTTTCGTGCCTGGGCGTGGCGATGAAGATAACAATGTTTGCTGCACAAAGCGAGAGTTAACTGCAAAATGTGCCTGAGCCAGATAACCTTGAAGTTTTGTATGAGAGCAGTAGAGCTTACTCTCCGAAATCGACCCCTTCACTGAACCACCGATGTCAAGCTTCAGCCAGCCTAGATTACAATAACGGCTAGCAACATACCGGTTGTCTCAGCGAACACTTTCAAGAAGAGTACAAATCATCTGTACAGTTCGCGAGATTGGAGATTAGTGTAATATTTGATTCCCCTGGAGGGGCAATCAACCCACGGCTGTAATTTCGTATGGCAGTTTGTTTTGCTGTCGCAGACCACGAAACACGCCTTCTTCTGGGCGCAGCTTAGAGCTACAGCCACTTCCTAAGCTATTTCCGGAGATCTAGTTTTCAGGGTGACCGCGGTGCTCGGTCTATCCGACCCGGTCATTACCGCTAAAATCATTAAGGGGCTTGTCCCTCCGGCAGTATTTACAAAGGCTTCTTCCTTCGGCAGCAGGCGGCTAAATTTCCTGCTGAGCTTTCGAGCTCTTTTCTCAACGCTCCTCCTTATCGTGTTCGGGAGGCCCGTCTTTTGGCAGAGGGAGTATCCATAGCATGTCCTGTACAGCTTTGTCTATTTCAGATTTTAGCTGGGCGCCTCCACAAGTGTCGATCTCTAGTTTTTCCTGTGTGTATCTGTCTATGGAGGTTAGGCTAAGCCTGCGAGGTACGCATCACTTCTGCGATCTCATCTCATGTGTTGTGGATGCCCAGTTGCAGGAGGCTCGCGGTGGAAGTACAGCGCAAGAGACTTAGGGCTCTTTTAATACTTGTGCGAATAAGGCTCCCCAGTTTCTCTCGTTGTGCTGCCTTAAGGGGTGTGGCCAGAGTCCTTCAATACCACTTTATGGTCGTGAAACGTCTCCGTCATTCTATGAGAGAGCTTAGTACGCTACCTAGGGTGGCCGCAGGGCGGCGCTGGTGTCAATCGAGGTGCATGTATTTGTGGGCGGCGGCGGGGGGGGGGGGGGGGGGAGGAAGGGGGTAGTGAAGGGCGGCCCATCTGCGCGGAAGGCCATGCATTGAGGGATACGGTTGACGCATTATTGTTTCGCAGCGGGTTTAATTGGCGCAGCGTCGAAGTATCCGTATGCGGTTGCTTTTGCAAAGCCATTGCGTCCTGAGAACAATGCCGCCTGCTTGCTTTGTGATGAGCTGCCGCTACGACACCGGGACCGACTACTGAAATGTTCCGTTTTCTTGTTTCCCGTTCGATGCTGACTGATGTGGAGACGCGCTATAAGCCGAAAAGAAGTTGTTGAACTCTGATTTGACTCCCCGAACGTGTGTGTTCGTGAGAAATATTTAGGTGCTATATTTTCGGTACAATACGTTCTCAGCGTATGGGAAAGATGCGTGTCTTTCAAAAGCTGCTCAATCTGAAGCCTGCAGCTATTGCGCAGGCATTCGAAGGGCTCCCACAGTGTTTAACGATCACAAAACCACGTCCTAGGTCATCTCCAAAGTGGTTCCATTTTTCATTCTTTCTGAAATGTCCCTACTTTTTTGACTCTGGTAAAACGAAAGGCCTTGGGAACGACTATGCATGTTAAATGTTTACCCACCGAAGGCAGAACGTCGACAGCTTATGTTTATTTATTTATTTAAATAGGCTCAGGGCCCGAAGGCATTGCAGAGAAAAATGGAAGGAAATACATTGCATAACAGAATATTCCACCGCCACCGAGAGTGGCAGGCATTCAGTTATTCAACGACCGCCAAGCACTTTGTTGCTGTCGGCGACGACGAATGTACGTTTCTTTTGGGGCGCTAGTCAGCCCAATAGTTTTTCATTTCGAAACTATTCGCTGTTTTCTTCACTTCTGATCAGCCGTCACTACTGTGTGAGTGTATGTTTTGTTATTCTGTACGAGGCGCTCGATTCTTTATATTGCGCATGTGCACAGCCGAAGAAAGCGGCGGCTAAGTAGCAAAAAAAACTTGAATTACCATGATGAACACCGCGGTATGGTGCTGTAACGTGTACCTAAGCATTTGCGATACCATGTCGTATAGCATTTCCACTTTAAGAACAGTGAAATCATGCCGGCAAAGTGGTAAAACTATGCCCGTCGAAATTCACAATAATAAACATAAAAAATTAGCAAGTGAAAATGCTATCTGCTGTGCAAGTATCACGAACCAGATCGAATGCAGTGAGCTTTCTAAAGATCAGCGTCTGAATTCCGCGCAGAGCAAGCAACCAATACGATATTTTTGTTCGTTCGTGAGCTATACTCAGAAGCTTAGTTATGAACCATCCAGTAAAATTCCAAGCTGGCCAGTCGTCAGCGTGAAGAGATATATACGGTTGAACCTGTGTTCAGACAGGTCGACCCCATTAACAAGCCGGGCGAGCAAACCAAGTCCAGTACGAATCCAGTGAGTCCTGTCTGCTAACACGGGCTTTGCCTTACCGTTCACTGCACTGAGGTTACTAGTATGTTGTAGGCTAATCAGCACACCCCACCCTTCGAGAATGTTTCAGTGTCCCATTACAAGAAATAAAAATTTCTGCTCTGAAATAAAATCTCCGATCCCCAGATCCCTAGCATTTTGAGAAGATTGGGATTGATCTTATTGGTCTTTTCTCCAAATCGTCTGACTGTCGCCGCTGGATTATCGTAACTGTTGACTATTTGACCTGATATGTGGAGACGCCTGTGCTCGCTTCTGCCAAAGCAGATGATGTGCCGAAATTTTTACTATATCAAATTCTTCTTCGCAATGGCGCACCCCGAATAATCATAAGGGAGCGTGGTCGACAGTTTACTGCTGATATTGGAAAAAGCGTTTGCGGCTCTGTGGCTCCGAATACCGTCATTCTACTTCCTACCACCCTCAGACAAATGGCCTTACCGAGCGCCTAAACCAGACACTCAACATGTCGATGTACGTAGCATCAGGTCAGAAGAACTGGGACGCCATCTTGCCATTTGTGATTCGCGCCTATAATACAGTTAAGCATGAAGTGACCGGTTATTCTCCCCTTTTCCTTCTGTACAAAAGCTTGCCACCAAAATTTCTGGACACAATTCTTCCATTTTCCGTGCACGATGACCAGTTCCTGTTGGAACATCTCTGTCTCGCTGAAGATGGCACATCGTCTTGCTCATTTGTGAACCAACGTGTCCCAAGACTGCACAAAGATTCTGTATGATGCAGCTCATGCTGCAGTCACTTACGAACCCGGAGATTTGGTTCGGCTTTGGACGTCATTGCGATGCCGTGGACTGTACCAAAAGTTCTTGTGGCAATACGCCGGACCATTTGTTGTTGTCAGTCGGTTGAGTGAAGTAACTTACGTTACAGCTAAAGTAACATCGACAAATCGCTGCTCCCGGTAGACAGCTGGCTCATGTGGCACGAATAAAATTTGGAGGACGCTTAAGCTTCGCCTTCAAGAGTGGAACGCGATAGCGGTATTGCACCTCGTAGAGAAAACTTATTAAACGCAAGGGTATTGGGGCATCCTCGCACCGGTACCCGCGCGGCCCGAAGGGGAGAAGCGGGTGAGCGAAGATAGTGATCTAAAGAAAGGAAAGACGCTTGATTCTACAACCCGTGAGTGTGCACGGCGAAACGTCAGGGGCGAGTGGCGCGCCACGTGTCGGGGCAGCGCCGCACATTGCGAGAAGGGGTTCTTCTGTGTTTGCCGCAAGATGGCTCTGCATGTGCGCAGAGCGCAGAAGAAATGTAGCGGAAACGTACTTCGCTACTCGTGTAACTGCGACTTCTGTAAGTAACATGCTCATAATTACCGATATACACCGCAGTATAACGTTCTACGGCACGTTTCTAAGGCAACACCGTATTCACTAGAAGCGCTTTTGTACCGCTTTCAAGCATCGAACTCGTGGCTGAGTGGTAGCGTCTCCGTCTCACACTCCGGAGACCCTGGTTCGATTTCCACCCAGCCCATCTTGGAAGTTGCTTTTTATGTATGAAGTGCATGCCGGGATTTATCGCTCACGGCCAACGCCGCCGCCGACACCGGCTTTTCTGCGACACGAGCTCCTTAACGCTACCGCGTTAAAACGCTGCCATTCGACATCTTCTTAACTCGCTCGAGGACGAGCTTCATCTGCCCTGGGGGAAACTGTTACGCCAATTACGCTGCGCCGCGCGGAGTAGCACATGTGAAAGAGAAGGACGAGGTGAATGCGCGAGGTTGTTGTTGTTGTGGCTGTAGGAAAAAGGAAAAGAAAATGCACGGGCCTGCCACTGGCTCTGTAGCTGAGCCACCTCCGCTGCTTCGTGCGGACAGAAGAGAAAATAGAGAAGAAAGAAAAATAAGAGGGAGATCGAGAAAGACGCGCGCCGCAACAACGGCCGTCGTCCACCACCTAAGCGGTGGCGGGTGCAATGATGACCTAGAACAGGTAAAAATTCGGTGGCAGGCTAGCCCCCGCCGCAAGCGGCGGTGACCTATCTGTCCCAGCCCCATCAGGGGAGAGCACCAGCCGACTGGCTCCGGGACAAGCTTTGTTCTGACTTTTCCTGGCTTTCATACATTACCCGCCTATTTTGTAAATAAAACTCCCCCCCCCCCCCCCCCCCCTGCTCCGCCGGGGTGGTGCAGAGGTAAGACGCCCGACTACTGTGCCGGAGTACCCGGGTTCGAACACGACCATGGCGGCTGCGTTTTGATGGAGGCGAAACGAAGTGGCGTCCGTGTGCTGTGCGATGTCAGCGCATGGTAAAGATCCCCAGGTGGTCGAAATTACTTCGTAGCCCTCCACTACGGCACCCCTTTTTTCTCTTTCCACCTTCACTCACCTTCATTCCTTCCCTTACGGCGCGATTCAGGTGTCCACAGAGCAAGTGTGACAGATACTGCGCCTTTCCCTT
>JAJIZL010018328.1:577641-595656 GCA_023969395.1 Amblyomma maculatum | reverse complement strand
CCTGGACTAGGGGCACCGACCACCCAGCTCCTGCGAATATTTGCTGATTATATGCTCATTAAAAGTTTTCTCTCTCTCTCTCTCTCTGCAGAGGCATCAGAACGCCCGGAAACCATGATTGCGGGGAGGCACGGCCTGCCTTTTACGTGTCATGTTTGAGATACATCACTTCTCTAGATTTTCACAATTACAAGGCCGCAAGCTTTAGAAGCAAAAAAAAAAGTCCAAAAACATGTGATTTAATTAAAGAATCACTGAAATGGTGATTAGCTATTTCAAGAAGTGCAAAACACCGCAAGATGGACAGAGGTTGGTCTAGTTAGCAGCTGTTGGGTCCATGAAGGTCAGAGTAGTAGATGGTAATGCTATAAAACTGCTATTTTTAAACGCCTAGGAAAGCACTGTGTTCACAGCTATCCCAGACTTTTTGTAATCGCCACTGTCTTGGAAATTACTAACCAAAACTCATTAGCGCATTCAAGATGTGCCAAAGCGATATGCCAAAATTAAAATAGGCCGACTAGTTTGTTCAACAATATGCAAAACTTTATCAAAGGAAGTTGTAGCAAATGCTTAAATTAACTTGGATCAAGCTGCTGTGTGCTCTAGAAAAGCTGAAGCAAGATTTCTGTACGCTGTACCATGCATTGTTGCAGTTTAGTATTTCTCAGTCATAAGTTTATTCAAACTCTTTAATTTGCGCATGCTGTGCCATTCATCGTGTTGCAATTTGCTCTTTCTCCCTCACAGGTCTGCTTTAGACTAATTTGTTACCTGCTATAGTAAATGCATTGCAAAACGTTTGCAAGAAAAGGCTGGGTGTTATTGCCCACACTACGAGAATTAAGAGCCTATCATTAAAGCTGAGAAACGTTCTCCTTTCACAGTTGTATAATAAAGCTGCCTGTAGTAAAGCTGTGCACTAATCCAAGCTTGAAAACATACTATCCTTTAATTAATACAGGTTTTCATCAGGAAGAACCACATTACAAGCTCCCCTTATGCCTAGCTGTTCGTAATAAGTGCTTTACCTTGAACACACTGCATACAATGCGTAAGCTATATATTTTCCCCATTTCTGTATGTGCATCAGCAGCCAAAGTGTCATCCATTCAAGGCATCTGTTTGTACACGGGCTAGTGGTTCTTGTTTAACTAGGCTTTGAGTATAAAATACACACCAGCAAAATGGCTAGGCTTTTCTCTACATAATAGTAAGTGATTGCAGGGGTTTTATATTCTGAAGCTATCGAAAGTTCCAAGTGTGCCATTAAGATAAATCATTTTCTCGATTACTTTCTTCTTAATCACATAATGCAGCAATCAGTACTGGGAAGAATTTCCTAAGATGGATAGCTCTAGCGGTTGTATTGCATGTGGTTTGAAATATCTGACACCACCGACTTGGTTAATTTTTTTATAAGCACAGTTCTTGCATTTACCAAAGCCTCGGCAAGTGAATACCTCTCGCACTGCTGAATTAGCTAGGCCCATCCGGGCCAGGAATAGCTATAGTCCCTCCAGGCCATTTACACACATTAGTCGAGCTTTTCAGCTTACTATTGGTTTCATGCATGTTGGGGCATAATGCATACATGCTAACTGAACACTCACAGAAAATAATGCAGCATTTGTGATGCAGTTGCAGTTTTCAATACAGCTGAAATAAAATTCAATTGCATGATACTTGTTATTTATTTTATGATACTCGCAATCTTTTTATTTATTGACAGCTATCAATAAATAAAAAAGTTGTTATACTAGCATAATGTTATTATACTAGTATATTATTAACCATGATACAGTTGATAGGAGCATACAGCGTCTACAGCATTTATTCAATGAACTATTCAATAAAGCAGTTGAGCTGTAGATAACATTAAGTGCTCCCTTCTAAGGCTGTGACGCTCTGATAAGTAAACATAGACCTTCGCGAGCTCTACACACGCTTTAAGAACGGCATGTCCCAGTTTAAGCTTCTTGTACCTTGCTTGCAGGCTGAGACAGTTGTTAATAGCTGGGCAAGAAAACCTTGCTGCTCCTGCTCAGTGCAACGCACCTAACACGTGAAAGTTTTGTAAAGCCAGTAAAAAAAAAAAAAGTCCTCTTAAGATTTGTAGGCGTTCAGCTCTTCGCTGTCGCAGCCTCAAATCACGCGGCTGTCTTTTCAAGTATGTACTGACGTAATTCTAGGTTACGGCTTCTATAGCAGCGCCAATATTCAGCTCTTGGTGTACGCAGAGCCACCAGAATATGTTTATTTTGAATGTATATTAGACACAAATGTAGCGGCTGCACGATAAAAGTAGCAACCAACGAACTTTTAGCAAGTGATTGGAGCGTTGCTAAACTTAGAGCGAACAGACGACACTGGCTGAAACGGACGCACTTAAAACGCCTTTTCGTCCCTTTTCCAGCTATACAACCATGAACGTAGGCACAATAATATACACAGATCATGCTGACCTTTTTTACGACTTCATTAGTGCTCAAAACACGAAGTTGTTGACTTAGCTCTGTGTGTAGAGCATCTTGAGCATGCGTAGTTGATGAGTTGGGCTTCCACCGGTGGGGCTCGAGCGGCTGTCTTCACTTCAAATTTCTCTATACTTATTTCCTATCTAAGTAATTTCCCTAATATTTCCTTTGTCTAACCAGCGCAGCATAAAAATGGGTGCAAATTCGCCTATGATCTTAGGTTTGGCGACTTTTGTATTGTTTCGTACACACATCTTACTCGCCTTGCCTGAATCATTGTAAGATGTAGACACAAAAGTTATAAAAACATGCAAGTTGGATTAAAGGTCAAGCTAAATAGAGAGGTAAAGGAATACAAACGTGAGTATATATGGCGTTAAGGAATAATAAACAATCTTTTCTTTGTGTGTTTTTTTGTTTTTTGAACAACCGACAACGCTTTCATATGTCAAGGATGACACTTAGCGGGGCTGCTGAGAGACCTTCGTCTTGAGAGGAGCACGCTCCAGCTGCAGTTCCAATGTGCCAAACAACCTGTTGAGAGCAGCTGCGGAAATATAAGCCGACCAATACGCCCATGATTTGAGCGCCATTTCTTTTTTTCGGCGTATATATGTATTGCTTTTACGACACATTAAGCTTTCTCCCCGGTAGTCTTTCACCATTTCGAACATTATTCTAAATCTGCTTTGCTGAGGCTATGTTGGAAACATCGTCTAGGGATTGTGCCTGCGTGCTTTAAAGTTTGTTGCATACATCGGTGCTACAGCGGCCACTGAACTTCAGAGTATATCGTGAGTATTCTTTTCTCGCCTATACTACTTCCAGTATTTCGCTACCTAATGTAAACTGCTGTTCCTTCTCGTGGCTGTTGAACATTACCTTAGTCTTCTGCATATTGATTTTCAAGCCTACATTTTTACTTTTCCTGTCTAGGTCATCAATCATTATTTGCAGTTCATCCCCCGAGTTGCTTAGCAAGGCAATGTCATCAGCAAATCGCAGATTACTGAGGTATTCTCCATCTACCCTTATCCCTAACTGCTCCCATTCCAAGTCTCTGAATACTTCCTCTAAGCAAGCCGTGAATAGTACTGGGGAGATTGTGTCTTCTTGCCTAACACCTTTTTTTATGGGAATTTTGTTACTTTCTTTATGCAGAACTATGGTTGCTGTGCAGTCACTATATATATCTTCAAGCACTTTCACGTACGGCTCGTCTACCCCCTGATTTCGCAATGCCTGCATCATCGCCGATGTTTCAACTGAGTCAAATGCTTTTTCGAAATCAAGGAATTCTATGTATAAGGGCTGGTTATATTAAGTTATTTGATTTAAGTTGAGGACAACCCAGAGGGCTATGGAACGAAAAATGGTAAAGGGTAACAATAAGAGATAGGAAGCGTGCAGAGTGGGTCAGAGAAATAACTCAAGTTACCGACATTCTAGTGGAAATTAAGAAGAAATGAGCATGGACAGGACATGTAGTGCGAAGAGAGGATAACCGATGGTCGCTTAGGGTAACAAACTGGATTCCAAGAGAAGGAAAGCGTAGCATGGGGTGGCAGAAAATTAGGTGGGCGGATGAGGTTAAGACGTTCGCGGGGGTCAAGTGGATGCAGCTAGCACAGAACCGGGTTAAGTAGAGAAATATTGGAGAGGCTTTCGCCCTGCAGTGGGTATAGTCAGGCTGATGATGATAATGATGATTCTTTATTCTCACGCGTCGCAGAGAGTTATGAAACGGAAAATGATGGGTGTAACGGTAAGAAAGGGGAAGCGTGCAGAGGGGGTCAGATAAATAATTTGAATTAATGACAATCTAGTGGAAGTCAAAAAGAATAAATTGACGTGGGCCGGGGCAGGTCATGTAATGCGAGGAGTGGATAACCGATGGTTACTAAGGGTAACAAGGCACTTTTTTGATTTCGCAGTTTTGGGAGAGAAATCGTAAATTTTGCTCTTGGAGCTACGCGCTGCATATTTTCGTTTACTTTCTGACGAGGTGTCCGAGGTCTTCAATCTGGTGATCCAAATAAGGCGCACGTTACTAGGGCTCAAATATTTTATGTGTTTGCAGAATAAATGCTTCTACAGAAGTGCCAATTCATTCGTCACTGCCTCGCTGATCTGCTGTGAGGCTACATACCCGAATCATATATTGGCAAAAATTTTGGCAACAGAGCTCCTTCCATAGTGAAAACGATGACCTCGAAGGGAGTGCAACCGAATAGCCGACGCTCTCAATATCATGTGATAAAATATTCTGGTCTCTACATTTCGCGGAAAGACTCGGAATATAGCACCACCACGAACCTGCAGCTTGAACAGCTTGGGGCAATCTAAGGACAATCCTCCAGCTGTAGCAGCACTTTTCGGGCTATATGCCTTCTACTCATATTTTCGCGCTACCTACAGCTCAGCAATTTGGGCCTTACTTACGCACTCATGTACGCAACGTGCGCACATTTCAACGTGGGCACACAGTGCACAAGCCCACATAGTCGCATTCCTACGCATGCGTGTATTAAGCAAAAGTTTTCGGCATGCAGGTACCCGAAAAAACTTCTGCGCAGTCAGGAAACGGAAGGCACTCATTATGACAGAAGTGCAACAGAGCGTGTGGTCCCGTCAACGAATGCCGGTGGTACGTTTGGTTATCCAGCAAACGCAGAAGAGGGCATCCGGTAAATACGTATGGTGTAAGCCGTTCTCCGTGATTACAAACACGCATGCTTAACAACTTTATTTCCTAAATTGTTTTTGCGTCATGGAATGAAATTTAATATGTTCAAGCGATAGACAAACAGAGGTCGATGATATTGCGCTAGTCGATGAAAAATGCAGTTTCACCATGGCCGCGCTAGCTCTTTTCGCCGCTCATCCTCAGCGCCGACTATGTCGCGCCACTGTCTTAGCTGGCCTTACAGGCATAGAAGTGTGACTGATTTCAGAACCTTTTCTATTCCAATATCTACTAAACACAAATTTGCACCCTATATCTGCACGCCATCACGCTCTGCTGACTGGGCTTCATCAATAGACAGACGAAGACAACCGCTTTGGCTATAGGTGCAGCATAGCTTATAAAAATACTTCAGCTCTGAGAAAAAAAAAAATACTAATAACACATTCTAGACTTTGTCTAGCTTCATTTGACAGAAAAACAAATACATAGATTGAGAACTGCACTATGTCCTGCAATGGTTTGTATCTTTATTTGATGCGAATCGCACACTGCGTAAAGGTTTAAGTAGTGTGCACGTGGAATATCAGACACGGAAGCATAACAAGCTACAGCGAGGCAAGAAAAACGAGCAAATGAAATTTAAATCAATCCACAGCGCAATGAAGGCGCAATCATGTGGCTCAAAAACATGCGTCTCAAAATTACAATTGCACAGTAAAGCTGCTCCTCACGTAAATTATTCTTGTTCGAAAGTTGCTTTATATAACTCATGGAACTGCATGCCTTGACTATTCTGGCAGAGCTAGTTTAACATCAAGGGTTTAAAAGCGTTCAGAAAACATTCTTCTCGCTTTTATGGCGTTATTATCAAACCGTTTTGCCACCGGACCGAAAGCGATTCACTCCAGTGAAGTACGCTAATTATACCCCGCGGTGTCAGCCAGACAGTCAACGGGGCTTCATATATTAGCGGTAATAACTGTGTATCCGCTTTAGCAGTTTTTGTGCATTTTTAGCAAAGACCAGACACCAAACATTTAATATTGCCACGTGCCTTGCTCCGCGCGACAGCCGTGTTTGGTGCCGACGACGACGAAGCGGTGGTTGGCACGAGCGGCGCGCTGGTGCTGGACTCTGTGACTCTGTGATCGGAACGACAAGCCGACCTTATTCTCTGGTCCTCGGCAACGTGTACCTTCACGGCTCCCTGTGACTTCAGTCGTGACACTGGTGGAGGTGCCATCGATGATCCCTTCTCCTGCGGACGATCCTACGCGGCCGCCTCTCGTGACCACTCCTGTTCATCGTACCAGCCGACGGCTCCGAGGCTTGCCCCCCGAGGCCTTCGCTCTTGACGAAGAGACCCTAGCTGTGGCAACGACACCGCCCGCCCGTACCATGACTGTCCCTTCCACCCCTTCGTCCTGTCTCATCCTTCAGACCCCACGTACCCCTAAACCATTTCACGGTGAGCAGTTTGAAGACGCCGAGGACTGGCTAGCTCACTACGAAAGGGTCGCGACGTTTAACGGCTGGGACGACGCTGCGAAAATGCGGAGCGTCTACTTCAGCCTTGAAGACGCTGCTCGGACATGGTTCGAGAACCGCGAGGCCACATTCTCTACGTGGCCGGCCTTCCGAAGCCAGCTCCTCGGTACGTACGCCAACAGTGACCGCCGAGAGAATGCCGAGCGTGCCCTGACCTCTCGAGTTCAGCGTCAGAACAAAGGGGTCGCAATGTACGTTGAAGACATCATGCGCCTTTGCCATTGCGCCGACCCGTCCATGAGTGAGGAGAAGGTGCGGCACCTGATGCACGGCGTCAAAGAACAGCTTTTTTCCGGCCTCGTGCGGAACCCGCCCACCACCGTCGCGGCGTTTCTGGCTGAAGCTGGGACCATGGAGAAACTGCTACAGCAGCGATGCAGCCAGTACGGTCGACCGCTGAATTCCATCTCCACACTACCGCCGTCTGACCGAACCGACTTCAATCCCGGGGCAGATATGAGCTCCCTTCGCGACCTCATTCGCACCGTGGTTCGCGAGGAGCTCCAGCAACTTAATGGATCATTTACTCCTGGCGCAGCTTCCCTGGCCAGCATCATCCGTGAGGAGGTCCAGAACGCACTCACGCCACCAACAAGTACAGTCGTTCCACCACCACCCCCGGGCCCCACCCAGCGGATGACTTATGCTGATGTCACACGCCGCCCAGCCCTGCTACCTACCCCTTCGCCTTACATGCAACCTCAGGTCGCTGTGCACGCTGCGGAACCGCTGCCCCTTTGGGCAGATCGGCGCCAGGCGCCCCGGAAGACTGATCTCTGGCGCGCTCCAGATAACCGCCCTCTCTGCTACCACTGTGGCGAGGCAGGTCACCTCTACCGGCAGTGTCCTTATCGTCAGATGGGCCTTAGAGGATTTTCCCCCGACAGCCCTCGTCCACGGCCTGGTCAGCGGCCTCAGGACATCGCCGAGTACGTCACCCGCCAGCGTAGTCTGCCACATTCTCCTCGTCGCGAGTCGCGCTCGCCTCCGCCTCGTCGCTCTTCGCCCTCTGGGCCACAGTATACCGCTGGACGCCATGGTTCCTCGAGCCCTCATCGGGAAAACTAGCTCCGGCGACATTTGGGGGCGAGGCCGCCGCAAACCGATTCGCCGTAAAGCTTCCACCGCCGCACCACTCGATTCGCCCCGACGTCTAACGCCGAATTCCTGTCCAGTTTTCGCCGCACAGACCAGATCGCCCGACGTCGTCCGCATCGCCGACCAGTTATCACCGCCGTGTCGCTTAAATCGCCCAGACGCAGACCACACAACTGCCGCCCAGCTTCCGTCGCCGCACCGATTGCTTCACTCCGACCTGCCGTCGACATTGAATTGTCCCGACGCCGACCACCCAACCGCCGTCCAGCTTCCGCCGCCACACCGCTCACTTCACTCCGAACCGACGTAGACAGGCCCTGGTCTTGGCCGGGTCTCCCTGGACATCCCTATTATCGTCGACACGAAGGAGGTCAGCGCTTTAGTTGATATGGGAGCCGATTATTCTATCCTTAGCGGGCGGCTTACAAGGACACTGAAAAAGGTGATGACGCCATGGAACGGACCAGACATACGGACGGCAGGCGGACATGTGGTTGCACCACTGGGTATGTGTACAGCCCGGGTTACGGTGCGAGGCTGCACATTTGTTGCGACTTTTCTTGTTCTACGCGAATGCTCTCGTGATGTTATTCTTGGCATCGACTTCCTTCGTGAGCACGGTGCCACTATAGATCTGCCGAACCGCTTGGTGACGTTTTCCGCCAAACTGGCCACTGAAAGGCATGAATACCGCGGGTCCCACTCCACGCTGCGAGTCGCCGATGATAGCCTCACAGTGCCACCACGTGCCAGCATCCTCGCCAGAGTTACTTGTGACGAGCCACATCACGGCCTCCGGGTTGTTGAGCCTAATGTCTCCCTCTCACTCGCCTTGGGAGTTTCTGTGGCTAGAGGTCTTTGTTTCCTTCGTGGAAGAGAGACGGAGGTGCTTGTCACCAATTTCTCCAATGAACATCGACATCTGTTCCGTGGCACTGTCATCGCTTACGTCAACCATCTGCACGAAATCGCCGAATGTTTTGCTTCAGAGGAAGCTACGCCTAGCACTGAACCGGATGATGCCGTACACGCTGTCGACATCAATTCTAGCCTTTCCTCCGTTGAAAAGAGGCAACTCCAAGATCTATTGCTGGAGTTTCGTGTGTGCTTCACGTGTTCATCTAAAGTGCAGCAAACGTCGGTCATTAAACACCGGATTATCACGTATGAAGGCACTCGACCCATCCATCAGCAGCCCTATCGTGTGTCTCCTCGGGAGAGAGACGCTATCCAACAGCAAGTCAAGGAGATGCTCGCCGATGGCGTCATTCAGCCTTCAAGCAGCCCATGGTCGTCGCCTGTAGTCCTCGTTAAAAAGAAAGACGGAACACTTCGTTTCTGCGTTGACTATCGGAAACTTAACAGTATGACAAAGAAGGACGTCTATCCGCTGCCACAGATTGACGACTCTCTCGACCGACTTCGCCGAGCCAAGTACTTCTGCTCCATTGACCTCAGGAGTGGTTATTGGCAAATTGAAGTTGATGAGAGGGACCGTGAAAAAACTGCCTTCGTAACACCAGATGGGCTCTATGAATTCCGCGTCCTCCCATTCGGGCTCTGCTGTGCTCCTGCCACCTTCCAGCGGATGATGGACACTGTGCTCACAGGTCTTAAGTGGCAGACATGCCTTGTTTATCTCGACGACGTGATAATTTTTTCACCGACGTTCACGGAACACCTGCGCCGCCTGAGAACTGTTCTCGAAGCTGTCCGGTCTGCCAACCTTTCTCTCAAGCCTCGAAAGTGCCACTTCGGGTTCACCGAATTGAAGTTTCTTGGGCACATCGTGAGTGCTGATGGCATCCGAGCTGACCCTGAGAAACTTGCTGCCGTTGCTGCCTTTCCCGTCCCCGCCCACAAAAAATCAGTCTGACGGTTTTTGGGGCTGTGCTCCTATTATCGTCGCTTTATCAAAAACTTTGCACAGATGGCCAGCCCTCTGACTCTCCTGACTCGAGATGACGCATCATTTTCCTGGGGCGCCGAGCAGCAGATCGCTTTCGACGAGTTACGACGCCGGCTCCAGTCACCCCCGATCCTGGCACATTTCGACGATGATGCCGACACAGAGTTACACACGGATGCGAGCAACGTCGGCCTTGGTGCCGTTCTAGTTCAGCACCAAGACGGGGTCGAGAAAGTAATTGCCTACGCCATCCGTGCACTTTCCCTTGCTGAGTGTAACTATTCCACCACTGAAAAAGAATGTTTGGCGGTAGTATGGGACGCTGCCAAGTTCCGCCCGTACCTTTATGGCCGACCGTTTCGTGTCATCACTGACCATCACTCCTTGTGTTGGCTGAAAAACTTAAAGGGTCCTCGTGGCCGCTTAGCACGTTGGGAATTGCGCCTGCAGGAGTTCGATTTCGATGTTATTTATAAGTCTGGCCGGAAGCGCACCAATGCTGATAGCCTGTACCGCGCGCCCGTCGGCCCTCCTTCGTCAGATGCCACCGACGACGATAGCTTCCTCGGAGCAGTCACTACGTCCGATCTCGCCTCCAAACAGCGTGCCGAAACGAGCTGCGACTGATTATTGACCATCTTGAAGGTGGGCATCCTACAATACCCCGGTATCTTGCTCGGGGGTTGTCGTCGTATTGCCTCCGCAATGGGGTGCTTTATAAGAAGAATTCTACGTCGAGTGCGAAAACATACCTGCTAGTCATACCGGCTGATCTAAGGCACGAAATCCTCCTGGCCTGCCACGACGAACCAACTTCAGGGCATCTTGGCTTTACACGCCACATCTTTCTCCGAGCGGTAGACGTTACGTACAGACTTGTCGACTATGCCAGTGGGGAAAAAAAACCCACGCTCAAGCCATCCGGTATGTTACAATCTATTGAACCACCCCTCACACCCTTCGAGCAAGTGGGCATGGACCTTTTAGACCCATTTCCTTTATCCTCGAACGGACACAAGTGGATCGTAGTCGCCACAGACTACTTAACACGCTACGCTGAAACGAAGGCCTTTGCCCGAGGTACTGCCGGCGAAGTTTCTCGATTCTTTATGAACGATATTGTGCTCAGACACGGTGCACCGTCGACCATCATTACTGACCGAGGAAAGGCGTTTACAGCTCGGCTACTGCGGGACACCTTAACTCTCAGCCATACCGAGCATCGCACAACAACAGCGTATCACCCTCAGACAAATGGATTAACGGAACGACTAAACAGAACTTTGGCGGACATGATCTCAATGTACATCGACGTTGAGCATAAAATGTGGGACGAGATCCTGCCATATGTCACCTTCGCCTACAATACGGCGCCGCAGGAAACCACGAAGTTTACGCCGTTCCGTCTCGTATATGGCAGAGAGGCCCGCACGATGTTGGACGCGATGCTCCCGTGCGGGGAAGAAGCGGTCGAACCCGACGCCGCCCATTTCGCAGAACAGGCCGAGCAAGCCCGTCAGCTGGCCCGCTTGCACATCAAGGAGCAGCATGCCACCGACGCTCGACACTATAACCTTCGGCACAGGGAAGTCCACTACGAACCAGGGGACCAAGTGTGGGTGTGGACCCCCGTGCGCCACAAAGGCTTGAGCGAGAAACTACTCCACCGCTATTTCGGACCCTATAAAGTCCTGCGCCGCTTAAACAGCGTTAATTACGAGGTCATTCCAGATGGAACTGTGACCGTCAGTGTTCGACGCCAGCGGCCTGAAATTGTGCATGTGGTGCGCTTAAAGCCGTACTTTTCGCGTGACTGAGCGTTTCCTGCAAGTGAAACCTTGCGTTATTGTACAGTTCACCTCACGCCTAATTTTTTTTTCTCCTCTCACCTTGTCATCGGGACGATGTTTTTTTTCACGGGGGGCAATAATGCCACGTGCCTAGCTCCGCGCGACAGCCGTGTTTGGTGCCGACGACGACGAAGCGGTGGTTGGCACGAGCGGCGCGCTGGTGCTGGACTCTGTGACTCTGTGATCGGAACGACAAGCCGACCTTATTCTCTGGTCCTCGACAACGTGTACCTTCACGGCTCCCTGTGACTTCAGTCGTGACAATATGTTATTTAAAATGAGGAGAGGTATTTGCGAAATATTCAGTCGATTTCCCAAGCACAGCTTCCACTGTCTAAAAATGATTACCACGCTTCTCTTTCAGGCGATATACGTTGTCTTAAGTTCGTACATATATATGCTTCAATGTCGACCATTGTTTTCTTTTTATTTTAATGCCACGTTTAGTTCTTCAGATCTTAGCTTGTCGCATATTTTGTATTTCTTGCTCTTATTTGATTACAGAGGAAAATCATGAGAATATACTAACTCGCAGTACCGATAGTCATGCTCGTTTTTGGTTATTTTTAACTTAATCAGGAATACAGCAAGTATGCGAGCTTCTGCATCGCTGAGTTGCGCGTGATGACATTTCATGAAAACTCCGTCATTAACAAGTAGTCCAAATTACCACGGCGGACATCGACCTGTCTAACATATTTAGTAACGATTCCGTGACAACTGAAGGTTGTTTTACGTATGTTACTATTACAATAAACGATGAGGTAGAACGCATTTTGCATTGAATAATAATAAAAAAGAAGCGAAATTCTCATGCCACTAAAAAATTTGCCAAGGCTAATGGTCGAAGCTACCACAGACCTCTGAACCCAGTGCTCCTTCTTTTAAAGAAAAAGCTTGCAACGCCCACACCGCCAGATTTTCCGCCGAACGAGGCCTTCAACTCTACATTGTCGAAACAAAATGTCATGCACCCTATCCGAAGGACCTAGCATGAGAGGGGGATAAATGTTTTATTAATATCAGACTTATTACAAGCAAATTTGCATGAAAGGTGAAAGGTGATGCAAAAATGACTATAAAGTGGCAATGAATTCGCGATATGGAGCAAAAGAACAAAACGACGGCAGGAATTAAACCAGATTAGCGTAAATTGCTTAATATTGCACCAATATTAGTCTAAAGTTTGCACGGACGCCTATGGCATGAAAGTAAGAAGTTTGTGAGGCCGGGAAACTTGCGCTGTTAAGTTTTTCGGCGAGGTCATCTCATGCATTCATGAGTATAAAATCCTCTAAGCTTGTCGCTGTTTCTTATGAGACAAGTAATGTTTATCGTTGTCAAGGCTTACTGTAGTCCTTATATTTGACATAAATAAAGGGCCTCTCAACAAACTCATAAAGTTGTCCTGGCTAATGATGCACATTCGGAAGTTAACGTTTTCTTCTATTGATACAGGAGGAACTGGCACTGTGCTACCTTTGCCCTGGGCTGCGGGGCCAGAGTACAGCGCCGAAGAATCTGTTGTGACTGGCCTGAACTTGTGTAAGGCGTCCAAATCTTCGGCGCAGTTCTACTCCTAAACATTAGCGGGTCGTATGGTGTCCAGTGATGCGGGTGAGTCACTCAAGGCATAACAAGTCAACTGCATGCACACATTTTTGCAGGAGCTCAATGAGTTTGTGCATGCTCGTTCATGATCCCATACTTTTCATTAGTTTTCAGTTTCGTTTAGAAATATTTTAGTTCAACAAAAATCGTAAGGTACTGCGGTGATAGTTCCTGAAGGATGGGGCTGAAATAAGACGTTTTGTAACTAAATTGAAGCGTGATAGGGCAAGAGTGCATGTTATGACTAGTATGGTAATGCCAAGGAATGTAAGCAGCGTAAATTATGAGATGGCTAAAAGCTTTTCAAACGAGATAAAACGGATATATTCTCAGAGCAAACGTAACGACCAAATATGCAGCAAAAATACACAAAGAACAAGTAGCCAAAAGGCCTAACTTACCAGTAGAAGAATCAAATACACTAATAAATAAAGCCATATGACGATATCATTCTGGTTGAAGACAAAGGGCACTAAATGCTTAAGAAAACAGCAGCTAGAATAATTGTTTTTCATTGCAACGTCGGAAATCGTATTTATAATTATCCTATTAAGTATAATAATTACCAAAAAAACTGTTAGTTAGATTAAGTAATAGATTCGAACTCTACAGAAAACGGTTGTTTGTTTGGGTGAAACATTTTATTTTTAGAAATTGGAATCAGTGATGTAGTGACAGACATTGCGGCGAACAAGATGTAGGTCACTTAATCCTGTAAATGTTGAAGCTTTGTAACATGAGGCGAAAAGCTGTGACCGCATAAATATTACAGCAACATTACCGAAAATATTTGAGCAGGAGAGCGATATGCTTCTTGCTATTAGCATATCTGATATACAAAAAGAAAACAAAGAACAAAACGATATTTTTGTTTAATGAAATGATTTTCAATGCCATCTCCCCAGTGACTTTGGCATATTTGCTTCTGTGCTATTTTAACAGCTCAAAGCGAACCTTTGCTAGTATCTGAGCCGCGCAAAGCACAACATCGTAATGTGCGATGTCTTTTTTGCAGCCTGGTTTTTGGGAACGTTTTTTTTTTTTTTGCGCCATTCACATTGTGTTGACGAGATGAATTTAGCATATGATGCTCAAAACTGTGTAAAGCCGCTCGAAAGCCACCCTAGGTAGCCTGATATATTTAACTTGCTGGTCAACATTGTTCTAACGACAGCTTGATCCTCAATTAGTGTCAACATTTTGTTTTACTACAAACCGAGTTCTCGCCGTTTCTTGACAGCGGTCATTCTTTATGGCGGCTCTTCTCAGCGGCTACAGCCATAGAGGTGGCTTTATTAATTTTCCGATATCTCGTTCTCCGCCACGGCGCCCATCGCGAACTTCTGAGCGGCCGTCGTCGCGCATTTATATCCGACGCAACGAGCTCCTTAATGAATGTCGCACAGTTCTTTAAACAACGGCCTAGCACCCTCAATCATACGCGCTCACTGGGCTATTAAACCGGAAGCTTGGCAACATGTTGACTATGCATATCAATCCGGACCACTCCAATTGGGACCTCATTCCGCCATTCGTCACATACACATATTATATTGCCGTGCAGTCAATTGCCTGATTATTTCCTTTTTTCCTGCTTTACGGACATGCATGTTCAAGTCTCATTGAAAGAAATCTTCCTTGCTATCCTGATACATCCGACTGCACTCCTGTCTCCGAAACTGCGAAGTATGCCGAAGAATGCCACCAGTTCACCCGTTCCCTCACGAGCTAGTGCTGATCAGCTTCTACAGAAATTGGATGGAAAAACAGCGCGAAAGACGAACACGGCAGCAAAGGAACACAAGACGAGCGCTGTCTTGCGTTCCTTTGCTGTCGTGTTCGTCTGTCGCGCTGTTTTTCCATCCAATATGTTCCACCAACTCGCCCGTTTGGCTATAGTGTTCTACAGAAAGCTCGCCGCGATCCCGCTTCCCCCCTTACCACTTGGACGTTCCGGTGAATTGTTTGAATCCGAATCCCCTCAGGCCTCTAGGCCTTTCCTCCAAGTTCCACGTCAAATAGCACGGCCGTTATCGTGTGGTTTCCCAGATTCTGCGTGGAATTAGGTTGTTGATCCCTTGACACCCTCGTCTGGTCTCCGTTGTCGTGGCCGTGAAACAGTTCACATCAGCCGACTACAGCCGTATTACGACCCATTGATTTGTACCCCGTCATGAGTCGCTACTAGAATGGCTCGTTTATCTGCGGGACCTTTGTAAAGACGATGGGCATAAGCGGCAGCGCGCGGTCAGCGAGTGCGAGGTATACTGGCTGCTCTGTCCTGGAACAACTGTCGCTATGAACTGATGTCGTCAGTTATTGAATACTAGTTACCAGTCCTTGGAGAAGCACTAAATCTTTAATAAATTACGTGCATTAAATAAAAAGTCTGGACAAAGTTTCGATCACAACCAATCTAGTCGGCCATTTTCAAGATCAAATCAGGCGGGTAGGCAGTAGAGCCAGCACGGCAGAGGCCTCTCTACATATCGTCAGATGAAATGTTTTTATTTCAAGCTGCGAAAAAAATAAAACGATTTTAGGGACGAAATCTATGCAGATTTCAGATTTTGCTCTTTCATGCTCTGAAATGCTTCACGACTTCAAAGCGCCCTTTCAGCATCAAAGCTGGCATTCAACGACGGGGGTCATGCAGCTCCATATGTTTTCGTTTGACATTTGATACGCAGACAGGAGCGAACGTCCGTCCTGCTCTAATACAAACACATCTAAGATCGAACGAAAAACTTCTGCCTTCTATAGCGCACAATATGATTAGGTTCCTAACACATTCTTACACCGTGAACGACAGGCGCGTTGGAAAACAGTCAAGTCGTGCGTGCCATCCTGATTAACCCTGGCCGCTCTAACCTTTCGTAGTGCTCTAAACCACTAGTAGAAAGCAGTATTGATTCAAATTTGGTGCAAAAATGAAAAGAAATCAACATATTCTTTCTTCGCGCTGGAATTGAGCGAACAAGATTTGTTCCTGTCTTTTTGAAAGCTAAGTAATTTCACCGCCACAACGAAATCACCATTGACTGAAGCGCCCGACTGCGTTAACTATATAAAGTTAAAGTATTCTATAGAATGAGCTGCGCAATTACATAGGTATATTGTTTCCTGACTGTTCATTGGAGGGTCAAATTCTAAAGTTAAAGCCCAGCTACTTTGGTCATCTGATGAGAAGAGAGGAGTCGCTGGAGACAGATTTGATGTTGGGAAGGGTTGAGGGTCGCCGGAGAAGGGGTATGCAGCGAACGCGATGGTTAGATGGCATCCACGAGGTACTGCAGATGAAGTTAGGAAGATAGTGAGAGACCGGAAAGCGTGGCGTGACATGGTCTATAGGGTCACGAAGAGTCGGACCCGACTGAACGACTGAACTGAACTGATTGTTTGCAAGTAGCCTGTATTAAAAGATTTTCGAAATTGTTCACGTAAAAACCGGGCCTACAGCAACGACAAGCGACAAAAAAACATTGAAAGATATTCTTTGAAGTTAGTTTTTGTAATTTTTGACGTCCAAAAGCGACCCGGGCTATGAGTGTTATGGACTGACGTCGAGTCGAGCTGCACGGAATCAAAAAGTATTTTGTTGTAAGAATACAGCTGCTTTAATAGCTACGGCGGCGGCCGGTATCGGTACACCTACTCATAACAAACACCGGCACAAAACTGGCGCATGCTCTCTTGTGGCACACCGATGACACAGCGCGTGGGTACACAACCTAGCACAATGAGAGACGCCGTAACGGAGGACTCCGGCAATTTCGACCACCTGGGGTTCTTTAACGGGGACTGACATCGCACAGCACACGGACGTCACTCCGTTTCACTTCCATCGAAACGTAGCCGCCGGCGGTCGGTATTTAACCCGGGTACTCCGGCACAGTAGTTGGACATCTTAACCACTGCAACACCGCGGCGGGCCTCTTTGAAGTCGAAGGATGCAAATAAAAGAATGTCATTCAGCCTTGGTCGGGTGTCCTGCGGCCAAAGGGGATGTGCTTGAGCCTTGGTGTGGTCGTTGTGGAAACATTTATCGACAATATTAAAGAGGATAGGGGCACAGCCCTAAACACGACTCTTCAGAGCCGCTCCTTTGTACGGAGGGCCCTCTTACAAACCAAACGAAAGACGTTGGAGGGCTACCCTAGAGAGAGGGCTAATAATAATTTGGCGCTAGGTACTGGCGAGTAGATGCTCCCAGCAATACAAGGTCACCTCTGGCGAATGAGGATGTGGGATTGAGGAGCAGGTGAGTAGTGTGTGTAGAACATCACCAGGTTTGCCACAGAGCTTGCAGGAAGAAGTAAACTGATCAGGAAAGCAGGCGTGGTGAAGGATGAAGTATGGGGCTATTCGCGTTGGTAGCTTGCGCCAATGGGCAGCTTGTGTGATTGTGAGGGTCGGGGAAGGGGTGCGTTTGTTTTCCTATTTTCGCGGTAGTAGTTAAGGATGTCAAGAAAGAACCGCAGGCACTTCCCAGCCTCTTAGGGAGGCCGTTCCTCCCCAGCCAGGAAAGTGAGACCTCGGGCCAGGGAGTGAGCCTCCTCATCACCGGGGAGTGAGCCTCCTCGTTACCTGGAAGGCCCGCATGTGCCGGTGTCCAGTAATAGTGACGGATTGTCGGGGTTGCCAGAAAGGCAAAAGCCGGTGGGTGGTGAGGGACACTATGCCATTGGGAAAGTTAAGGACAGCCGTTTTAGAGTTCTGATTATTCTGGTGGCAGGCATGCAGGTCAGAGCATGCGCGATGGCTGCCTCCTGCGCCTCGGTTTAAAGATGAGAATTGAGCAAGCAGATGAAATTTTGGGGCGATGAATAAGAG
>JAJIZL010018328.1:551584-567417 GCA_023969395.1 Amblyomma maculatum | reverse complement strand
ATATTGTCGACCATAAACCCTGACTGCTCATTGGAGGGTCAAATTCTAAAGTTAAAGCTCAGCTACTCTGGTCATCTGATGAGAAGAGAGGAGTCGCTGGAGAAAGATTTGATGTTGGGAAAGGTTGAGGGTCGCCGGAGAAGAGGTAGGCAGCGAACGCGATGGTTAGATGGCATCCTCGAGGCACTGCAGATGAAGTTATGTGATGTTAGGAAGATAGTGAGAGACCGGAAAGCGTGGCGTGACATGGTCAATAGGGTCACGAAGAGTCGGACACGACTGAACGACTGAACTGAACTGAACTGCCACTAGTGCAGTTATGGCCCTGTGGAGTTCCTTACGCACACGAGGTCGAAAAAAAAAAGAGAAACGAAAGTAAAATACTATAATTAGCATACAGTAAAATGGAAGGAAGAGGTAGCACTGTGAACAAGTGCAGGTGAAATTAATGTTCAGGTTGCAGTCCTGTGTGGGCATTCAAGGTCATATAAATGGACTGATGGACTGTTCTCGATGTGGCTTCACGGTAGCACGAGCCTCAAGCCAGTCAGTGTGGGAAGACGGGCACTCAAAGTTACTCGGCGGCCGCAATCACAAGCAAGCAGTCGACTTTCGACGAGGCCAGAATCGGCCGGTGCTACAGACTGTGCACGCTGTATATAGAGATGACCAAACTTCAACTTTCCTGTTAACGCCCCTCAAAACCTGGCACAATACGCCAAACAAGCAGTTGCCTCGCATAGACAGTATTGCCTGTCTGGTGGTGTCCTGTGGGGTATATCATAAGGCCGCACGGTCGCGTGCACACGGCGATAAGAAAATTCAGAAAATAAAACTATGAACATACAAAAGAGTAGCAGATTACACACCCCTGTCAGGATCTTGTTAACTTCCTCTAATTCCTTTCACATCGACTACCAGCCTCTTTTCTGCAGCCACTCAGTCTTTCTCGTCACTAACGATGTTAGCCCGGTAAGTTTGAATGTTTACAGGCATGCGCCAAGTGGTGCCAGCCAAGTGAACTATTAGTGATATCAGGGTATGCAAAAATGCTTCCTATTCACTCGTTACTCCTTTGCTGTTCTATAATTATGTAGTAAAATTCTAGTCTTTTGGAACAGAAATGATTTCTCAGTCTAATATGTTTTGGTCACAGTGTTGCGCGTTTTTACGGATTAAAATCATAAATGTCTGTTTTCAGTCGCACTACGTGTATGCGCTTTCTGCTCGTCTTTCAAAAGCCTTCCCCTTGATGTTAAGGACGCGTTTCTTCTGCATTGTGTGGTGGAACAGCACCTACGTCCTCTCAGTGTTGAGAGCATCGAAGTAATGATTATGCAGCAGTGCTACAGAACTCAAACAAATCGTTACCTCACAATTTTGTTTAGCTCATATCATTTTTTTCCTGCCGTTGTGAGGGTCGTTTTCTGGCTTCACAGAGGGCTCGAAATAACATCACTCTTCATTCCTTTGCTATCACAGGAACAGATTGGAGTAAAGCTGGATCAATTGTCGAGTGCCGTGAAAAATGCATCATTGACTGAGAAAATACAGGCCATCTTGCCGGGCCCCCACCGTGGCGACCAAGGCATCAATCAGATGAGCTTCGACATGGGATTCGACATCGAACAAGCAGGCAACGTGCCAGCCATGCAAGCCTTCCTCGAGCACGTGGACACAGTGTTCGACCTTGTGATGGTCGCCGAGCACATCAATGAGTCTCTAGTCCTGCTGCGGCACCTGCTTTGTTGGAACGTGGATGACGTCGTCGTATTCAAGCTCAACGCGCGCCAGGTATTTTCCATCAGTCTGTCAAGCTTCACCGACCAGACTGGTTATCATGCACACGCAAAAGTGCGCGTTAATGCTTGTTTAGTCGAACCGGGTGCAACATAGAAGCAAAGGAAATGAAAACCAACAGTGCATCAGGTTTTAGTCTCAGAGTCTCTGTTAAGTCAATTCGTAATCACATTTGATTTGCTACATTATTCACTGCAGGCCATAAATAAATAAATATGAATATGCTGCTAAGTTTAATACCGCGAAGTTCAATATATTGAAACTAGCTGAACGAGGGCTGCCTAACTATTCGAAGTGACCTTGCGGAATTGGAGGCGATAGACATCCTCAGAGGAGTCTTTCAAAGCGTTCTCTGTCTCCCCATTCTGCCAGCCACAGAAAAGGTCTTAAGTATAATAATCCATAGCGCGTTTCAGAAGTTCAGTGTGGCTTTATTCACCAGCCACAAATACGTTCTTGCCTTAATGGCGGGCAGGACGTTGCTCTGAAAGTTTGGCAAGCCTCCTGGCCATCCAAGATCAAGCGTCTCTACACTTGCATGCCAGCGACAGCATAACAGTGGTCCCAATATCACCTCATATGCATCTCACGAGATAGGAAGGCAGAAGGAAGCAAGACTAAAAGCTTAGAGAAAGAAGCTATATACCCAGAAATGTGGCGCAACAAAAGTGTCTTACTGCACATGTGTGGTGGTTGTTTGCTAGTGGGTGCCTATGTGGTGGACTTCGTGACTTTCCTGCTTGGATGATGGTTTTGTTACACTGGAAAGATTGTGGTGATAGCTGTTGGGCAAAGAAGAGGTGTGTGGAGATGTACTTGAGTGTAGAATTTGTGACTGTCAAGCTTGGACGATGTTTGAGTTCTGCGGTTAAGAAAGTTCTACTATCTCCTTGGCAAACAAGAGGTGTGTGAAGAAGATGTACTTGGGTGTAGAAGAGGATGAGTGGTGAAGAGGAAGTGTGTGTTCAGATCCATATTATAGTTGGTAGTGTGCGCCTTTGTTGTGTTTCTTCTCATGTGATTGTGTTTGTTGTGCCACATTTCTGGGCACTATGCAGCACCAACTTGTCCCTCAAGCTGCTATTTTGAAGCTATACACGGATGCAGGCACCTACACCGAGCCAAACAGTTTTGTAGGTAGTTGTGAACTCACTGCTTATACCGGTCGTGCAAAGCTCAATTTGTGAGAATAACCCACAAAATGCAGAAACCATAGCAGTAGGACAAGTGAGTGCACGTTAAAAAAAGAACCCAGGTGGCCGATATTACTCGAACACTCTACTACGGTGTACCTAATTGTTGAAGCCGGTTTGGTGTACCAAGTCCTATACATGATATACATTTGGTGATCCTTGTACTCCTGCTGGATGCATAACTGGCATTGTCATCGTCTTCGCTATGTTCTATATGTGGCATGTGCGGGGATTTATAACATCACATTATGTGCTGGGAAACAACGGGGGAAGCCTTAAAGCGGTAAAGAAGAAATTGGGCATAGGCAAAAACCAGATGTATGCGATAAGGGACAAGGCGGGCAACGTCATCACTAATATGGACAAGATGGTCAAAGTAGCCGAGGAGTTCTATACAGATCTCTACAGTAGCCAAAGTAGTCAGGACCGTAATGAGATTGGCGGTAGGAAAAAAACAGTCAGACGTTCCACCAGTGACGAAGAACGAGGTCAAGAAAGCACTAGAAACTATGAAAAGGGGGAAATCAGCTGGAGAGGATCAGATAACTACAGATTTGCTGAAGGACGGGGGGGATATCGTGCTAGAAAAACTGGCCACCCTGTATACGCAGTGCCTGGTGTCATCGACGGTACCGGAAGCATGGAAGAATGCAAACATTATTCTCATTCACAAGAAAGGGGACTCTAAGGACCTTAAAAATTACAGACCAATCAGCTTACTGTCTGTTACGTATAAGGTATTTACTAAGGTAATCGCTAATAGAATCAGGACAGCCTTAGACTGCAATCAAGCAAAGGATCAAGCAGGGTTTCGGAAACGGTACTTTACTATCGATCATATCCATACCATCAATCAGGTGATAGAAAAATGCTCGGAATATAACCAGCCCTTATACATAGCATTCATTGATTACGAAAAAGCATTTGACTCAGTTGAAACCTCGGCGGTGATGCAGGCATTGCGAAATCAGGGGGTAGACGAGCCGTACGTGAAAGTGCTGGAAGATATATATAGTGGCTGCACAGCAACCATAGTTCTACATAATGAAAGCAACAAAATTCCCATAAAGAAAGGTGTTAGGCAAGGAGACACAATCTCCCCAGTACTCTTCACAGCTTGTTTAGAGGAAGTATTCAGAGACTTGGAATGGGAGCAGTTAGGGATAAGGGTAGATGGAGAATACCTCAGTAATCTGCGATTTGCTGATGACATTGCCTTGCTAAGCAACTCGGGGGTGAACTGCAAATAATGATTGATGACCTAGACCGAAAAAGTAGAAAGGTAGGCGTGAAAATCAATATGCAGAAGACTAAGGTAATGTTCAACAGTCTCGGGAAGGAACAGCAGTTTACATTAGGTAGCGAAATACTGGAAATAGTAGGCGAATATGTCTACTTAGGACAAATAGTAACCGCAGATCCGGACCATGAAAAGGAAATATCAAGAAGAATAAGATTGGGATGGAGCGCATTTGGCAAGCACTCGCAGATTATGACTAGCAGCTTACCGGTATCGCTCAAGAGGAAAGTATACAACAGTTGCATCTTGCCTGTACTCACCTATGGGGCTGAAACGTGGAGGCTAACCAAGAGAGTTCTACTTAAGTTGAGGACAACCCAGAGGGCTATGGAACGAAAAATGGTAGGGGTAACATTAAGAGATAGAAAGCGTGCAGAGTGGGTCAGAGAAATAACTCAAGTTACCGACATTCTAGTGGAAATTAAGAAGAAGAAATGGACATGGGCAGGACATGTAGTGCGAAGAGAGGATAACCGATGGTCGCTTAGGGTAACAAACTGGATTCCAAGGGAAGGAAAGCGTAGCAGGGGGCGGCAGAAAGTTAGGTGGGCGGATGAGATTAAGAAGTTCGCAGGGGTCAAGTGGATGCAGCTAGCACGGAACCGGGTTAAGTGGAGAAATATGGGAGAGGCCTTCGCCCTGCAGTGAGTATAATCAGGCTGCTGCTGCTGATGATGATTATGTGCTGTCCAGAGTACAGCCCGGAAAGGTGTGTGATGCTCGCTTCCTTCAAGAGGACAGGAGCCCTTCATAGTGCACTTCAGGACATTGTCTATACGAGTGGAAACCAGACATGCCGAAGGGAGGCTTCACGCCTTCGTTTAAAATTTCTGCATGACACTGATTTTGACACTAGATGGTGACTGTTGGAACGGACTATGCTCTACTGTGAGTGAATGTGTGCGTAGATGGTGACTTCTGGAGTGGACTATGCTCTACATTGAATGAATGTGTGTATAGATTGTGGCAGCCGGAACGGACTGCATTTTACTGTGAGGGAAGATGTGCATAGATGGTGACTGTTGGAGCGGAATATGTACTATTATAAGTGACTGTGCGCATAGTGGGGCAGATTTCACAGATATTAGGATTTGTTAACCACATAAGTGACACTACAGTGCAGAAATTGCCGGCGGAATAAGCAAGGCTGATCCCACCTGTAGCATACCGCTCACTCAACTCACAAGAGAATGGCATCAGTGGGTCAGCTGCGCAGACGATATTACGAAGTGTAGCGGGGAAGTGGGGAACGAGCGGGTGGATGGCATGGTTAATTGAAAAACCGTGAAAATCATCCGCGTTCCTTTTGGCAGGAACATTTCCGCCGCCCGATGAACGCAACGCTGGCGCACGAGCTGCGGTCCCTCAATGCAGCGGACTCGCTGCTTTACGAGTACTTCGTGCGGCGCTTCGAGCTACGCGTCCAGGCGTTCGGCCGAGAACGGATGCAAAAGGAGCTGACTCTGCTAGAACAGAGGACGCAGTTCTGGTACCGGCGGTGCGTGGAGCAGGAAGTGGCGGCCGACAACATGGAAAAGAAAGTCTTCTCTGAAAAAGCAAGTATTCCTCTGGGAAAGGGGTCATAGGAACGCCCTTTTGTGGGTAACGTTGACTCATATTTAACAACGTGGTGTATTGATCGTTTTAAATGCAGAACGAGTGCTTCTAGCTCGTTTAAAAGATTTGCAAGCTGTGCTGGCTGTCGAAAATAACGCACGAGATGTTTCATGCGTAGCACAGAAAAATATGTGTCTACCCCAAATAAAAAAAAAAATGTTGTTATGCAAGTGCTGAAGAAATGCGAGCGACAATGCAATTTGAGACGGTATTATATGGAGAGTCCTACAACGACATGGGCATGACAGACGCCGGAGCTGAAAAGAAATTGACTTTAGTTCATTACGATTATTTCGACGACGATAGTTATCTTCACCTTTTTTGTACAGTGGAATTTATAACTTCGGTGCAAAGCCATTTTCTTGTGCTATTCATGGTATCTTTTATTTGATTCGTAAGTCCTGTACACAAGTACAAAATATATAGGAGGAAAAGTCCTGCATTTGTTCACCCCTTTCCATTGTGATAGTAAACAGTGCATGTGTGCAGTTCGTGTTTAAGGTTACTGCCGCGGCTCAGAACTTGGTTTTAAAAAAACAACAAAAAATAAAACGCAATCTCGCCGCAATAACTATATTCACTGATTCATTTGCTGCAGGTATTGACTCTGCAGATACGGGGCGAAGTTGACCCGGTGTGCCACAGAATGGCGGAGGACGAGACTTTATTCACAAAGAAGCTGCGCATCAGGCAGTTTCGGGACTGGTACAAGAGGAGGCACTCATCTCGATCTTCTTTCAACCCTGCGAGGAGGGCCGGGAGCTCCATACCTTAGATAATCCAATGTCGCAATGCCACGACGAATAACACATGTGTGCACAAAGTGAAATCGGCCGAGGAATACAGTCTCCAGCACTCGCTTGATGTGAACAGTGAAACCTTTACAATGACACCGAATGATAGTTGTCAGTGCTAGAAACTGTGAAGGCCCAGTTATTCTTCTGAAAAGGGACAATGGAGCAGCGGCAGTGTTTTGGCATCGCCCACTCTGCAAGGGGTTGATGGATGCGGGCGGCGTCACTAGGACCCTCCGTCATTTGCCTTGCTTTCTCTGCACTTCGCTGCGGCGATCTCCTCGTCACGAGCCGGCGGGAGTAATCAAGGCCACAGAGCGATGTAGGCATCGCGGTGGCCAGGGTTTGAGATACGCAAACATCTCATAAAAACTGTCACAGATCTATCGCAAACCATTCTATTGTGAACGGCGGACCTGTCGACCGATAGGAGCGAGGATTTCATGTGATTGTTGCGTCATTCGACCCATGACCAGCCGCAGTGTAGTGAGTGTTTGTGTGTGTGCTGGGGGCCGGGGGGGTGGGGGGGGGGAGAGGCTCTGTAAAGGCGCCGAAGTCCCATTTCACGGTACTGACGATAACGGGTAGCAGGGTCGCTCGGTTTGTTTTTTGTCCTCCTAATATAGAGCACTGATTATTGGGGCGAGGTGTCCACCTCGAACGAGGAAAGAGTAGAGGGCACTGACAGTCACAGGAATACCGCAGCTTCGCCCGTGACGTCGAGAAAACACGCTTTGCGTCTTGTTCTTTGCTTCGTTTAGTGCGTTGTCGTCTGCCATGTCACGTTATTTTGAGGTTGTGTCAATGTTAACTAGAGATATAGGCGGTTAGTTGACGCGACAAGAAAGACAGCTAGCTTGGGAGTGTGTACAGCGGCCGCCTCTCGGAGAATGAAGTGCGATCTATATTTGGCACTCCGTTGGTACACCATTGATGTGAAGCTTATAAATTATAGATAAAAAAGGAGAAAGGCAGCATCGCTCGATTTTGTGAGACACGTTTCTTGAAATAAAGTTTCTGCTCATGCTAACGCTAACTATTGCATTACTCAGAAATACGCACCCCGGCCACATTGCCCAGGGCGCATTGGCCGGACTGACAACTCCGAAAAGAACAAAATCTCTGCTACACATGAAGACTGCACCGTCAGGAGAACCTCGTTATGATTTGCGCAAGCAATGAATAAGCATAAATGTGCGTACTAGTTCAATATTCTCGAATATCGAAGTCATGACCGGTTTGCTTGGATACGTATAAGGCGGTTCTTTTATGCAAATATCTACATCGACTCCAGTCGTGCCGGCAGAAGTTGAAGCAACCTCGCCTGAAGTTGACTTCGGTCTAGTCCGCGTAGCGGAAGCGGATTTATAACGTCCTTGTATCTGACTTTAAATAAAACCTATTTTCTCTGTCTTCTTAACGACAAGAAGCGTCAAGTACGTATGCTTTTTTATTTGTGATTTCGCAGCACCTCTGAATGAGAGCTATATAGTTTTGAAATGTTCAATTCAATACGGGCACAGTAGCATCCACTCGGGCCGAATGACAAGTGTAATTGAACAATACGCAATTGACAATATTAACGGGTAGTTTGAAATGTCATTACATTTCGACACATCCACTTCCCATCAAACATTTACGTCGACATTTTTCAGCACGACTGGAGTTGTAGATGTGGCACCTACTCGAGCCGAAGGACACGTGTAATTGCACATTTGACATTTATCAACATAATTGAGTAGTTTGGAATTTCGTCACTTTTTACGGTGGAACGCTAGGCTATAATTGAAAGAAAACGCCAAATGTCGCATTGCAATAGCAATAGTTTAAGGTTGAATTACAATGATGCGCATTAAACTGCTGTCTTTTGAAATGTGGTCTTGTTCAACTATGTATATGTAGAAAAATCTTACAAAATACCCTGAGCATTACGTCTCAGAATTTTTTTTACTGCTTGCACAGCTTTGACGCTGTATAGGCTAGCTGAAGTACGTATATTGGAATATTTTTTCCCGCCGAAAAATTAAACTGCAGAACTGTGTCAAAATACAATAAACATTCTGTAGTTCTGTCGTAAACGTCAAATTTTCCGTTGTTCTGTAGTCTTACCAGTGGTACTTTAAACTTTTTTGTAGTAGTTTTTTACAGTCTGTAGTTCTTTAGAACTTCTCTGTTGTGACTGTATTGATATGTTGTCACAACAGGTTAACTGCCAAAAACCGCACAGAAATTAGGTCGTAAGAAGAGAAAATGTTCTGAGTTTATCCTGATAGGTTTGTTATTTATTTCTCACTAACACATAAGAGAAACCTTTTACAGGTGACCCCGTTGTAGTTAGAACGTGGGAATTCAGCTGTGCAAGCTGTGCCGGCAAGCAACGTTGAATTACGCACACTCGTTTACGCGCACGCTACCGTGCCTACAAACCCGGGTAAACGGCACATTTGGTAACCTGACTTGGCGATCACAGTAACGGCGTTGTAAATAAAAGGTCGAGTAGCAAATTCGCACCATAATGCTACGTAGCGGTGACAATGCCGTTGGCAACAAGCAAAAAATCGCATAATTTTTCAAGGCAGCTTAACCACATTCCTTTTTACCACTCTGGACGCATTTGTCCTGCATGCGTGCAATGTTTATTTTGCAACAACGAGCCACACTTTTAAAGAACTACGATCATAATTAGGTGTGAACCGCCATGGTCTGATGTATTAGGTGAAGCTTATGGTATCTGAACATCAAGCTTTTCAATTTAACGTCTTCTTAACTACGCCAAAATATTACGCCATGATGAAAAATTCAGCAGCGGAGACGGCTAGCGGGTAATTTCGGATAACATAGCATAATATATACCTTTTGTTATGCACTAGTAAAAAGCTTGATCAGTGATCACAGTAACGGCGTTGTAAATAAAGGTCGAGTAGCAAATTCGCACCATAATGCTACGTAGCGGTGACAATGCCGTTGGCAACAAGCAAAAAATCGCATGATTTTTCAAGGCAGCTTAACCACATTCCTTTTTACCACTCTGGACGCATTTGTCCTGCATGCGTGCAATGTTTATTTTGCAACAACGAGCCACACTTCTAAAGAACTACGATCATTAGGCGTGAACCGCCATGGTCTGATGTATTAGGTGAAGCTTATGGTATCTGAACATCAAGCTTTTCAATTTAACGTCTTCTTAACTACGCCAAAATATTGCGCCATGATGAAAAATTCAGCAACGGAGACGGCTAGCTGGTAATTTCGGATAACATAGCATAATATATACCTTTTGTTATGCACTAGTAAAAAGCTTGATCAGCAAACTCAAGCCCCGCATATCCTTACGAAACGCCTTTCAGGAGGGCAAGCCAACTTTACATGTCGCATAAATTGCCTAACTTTGCCAGTCATGCAACACGTTATTGAAAGGCTACTCTGGCGATTGAAGATAGCGAGTGATACTGACTAAAAAGCTTGAGGTTTTTACTTTTTTAAATTGAAAAAGATTTATGAGGTCTTTTCTGGGAGTTGCCGGCAACGTTTAGTGGTAAATTCCTGAACGATGCACATAGCAGGGAGACCGAAAGGCTCCTGTGCTGTCGCATCTCGTTATAGACGTTCCTGGACCCCTCTTTCTTTTCTTTTGTGAGATTTTGACCACCATTCTCTCCAAGTCTCCAAACCTGTCTTATAAATCCGCCCCTTATAAAATATACAAGTTTGTACCGCCTTGAAAGTCGAAGTGAGGCCAGTAGCGTCTTTCAAAGGGACTAATACAGCATTCCCTGTTATTTTGATCCAAGTTATATGTAACCGAAAACAAGTTTTAATATATTTTAGACCACAAATAATGATATTTTGGTGGTTACCTACAATCATCCCCCATCCTCTATAAACAATGGTGTTCCAACCCACCCCCATTAAAAAAATTCTGAACGCCCTTGTGTGTGAGTCCTTGTTATTATGTGATTGCTTGTTATTTTTAATATATCGCGCCAAAATGTAGGGATTTACATCGTCTGCCAAAGACAACGCTGGAAACGTGCCACTATCGCATTAGAAAATGATGATATGCAAGGGCCCCATCCTGTCGCCCTGGAAATCTGTAGCCTCACTCGACAACCTCCCGCAATGCCTGCGGCGCTGCCAAGCCATACAAAGGGGCTTCGCCGTCGTCTATACCGGCTCTTTCCGCCAGCAAGACCTCGTCATATTCAGCTGTACGAATGACAATGATGCTGAGGATTGGCTCATATGATATGAGAAGGTGAGCGCATATAACAAATGAGCCGCTGAAGCCAAGCTGAACAACGTGATTTTCTATCTCACTTGCTTTCTTTACAACCACGCTTTAACCGGCAAAGCACAGCTATATAGGCGAAAAAGAACGTTTTGCCTGCAGATATAATTTCCAAGTTTTAACATTTTTTTAGTGAATGCTATCAGGGCCTGCACTGTAAATTTTCGTATGTAATGGTGGAGGGAACAGCGAGTCACATGCATCTCTGTTAAGTTTTTTTGTATTGCATGAAAAATATAATCAGATGAAATCCATGCATGAGAATATGACAAACTTCTACAACTACTTTCAAATATCCACGAGTAGTTCCTTGAATACAGTGGGATGGAGCGACAAATTCGGACAAAACCCGGTCCAGTTTCAAGTGAAATAATTAAAGCACGTAAAAAAGAGTCCTTTGCATCCCTGAATAAAAAAAGTGAATCTAGTGTCATGAAAATCAATAGCATAAACCAATACTTCCATCGCGTGCGCTTAGAAACAGATTGATTCGACAGTGTTTGTGTGGTTCGACCCGACACAAACACTGCAACAATTTATGCAACTTTTGCACGTCTAGGGGGGAGCAGTGTAGCACTTGCGTCAGATGTCGTAGCTTGGTGATCAAGAATATATTGAAAACAGTGAAACGTTCAAACATCGAGAGGTTGAATCTATCTCACCCCTTTGTTTTTCCTCTTCTGCTGCCTTGCTTTGCCATTAGAGTTTGCTATCAGTGCAAAATTCAAATACGAACTTCTTCTCTGTGCAGTCGAAAGCCTGTAGGACAATTCTCGTGGAGCATACTTAGGCAGAGTAGTTAAATATAGATACAAAGCAATAATGGTGAAAGTGGGCCCCCTTGGCACCCAGACCGTTAGACACGAATCCTGTTTACAACATTTTCGTTCGTAATAAAGGTTGTGGTGTATCCGCTGCAAACCATTTTCACTTCATTATGAATTATCTTTCTACTATTGACGTGCTCTAGAAGGGAAAGAAGAATATTTGGGGGGGGGGGGGGGCACGGTCAAATGATTTTTTTTTACAGCATATAAAAAGTGCCCGCTTGTAGCATCACGTGCCTCCAGAACACTGTGCCGAACCTTCTGTGAATTTGTAGCAATGGTGCATACTTTAATACCATAAATCTGCTAACTATCCACAACATCTCCCACCACACTTTGAAGCCTTCTCGCGAATACTTTCATACAGCATTAGTTAAACAAATCGATCAATAGCGGGGTAGGGAACCGTTTCACCCTGTGTTTTCAGCGTAGCTTATGATACGCAACTTATTTTTCCTCATTTTTATTCTCACATACAGTAGTACTACCCAAAACAGATTATCCTATTATGATGAGACACATTACATAATATTGGCATATGCCCCGAAGAGTAATTCGTACTGTCCGTGTTAGAGGGGATCCTAGCGAGCGCGTTGTGCTACGTGCGGCTTGCTAAAATATGTTTGGGACGTGTACTGATGTTACAGTTATAATGATCTGACAAGTTACCTAGTTAAAGAAGCAAAAAGAAGAAATTGTCGAATTAAGCGTTTTGTGTTAAAAGGGCTTTCGCCTCTACTTTTAAGGAAAAGCGTCCTACCAATTTTCCCCCGACATCGTCCATATGACAGAAATTTAGCAGGCTAGTTGGTGCATGAAGAATGGGGATAAACACAGCGTGAAAACAAGGACATAAAACTCAATGCATGTGTTGTCACGTGCTTGTTTTCACGCTTATTTATTATGAATTAATTCGTTGTCCACAAGCGGTTTCTTCCGGCGTCGCCCCATTGGAGAGCATTGCAGGCCTTGAGTGTTCGTAAATCCATCAAGCCGAAAGGTGAATTTATACAATATTTGCTGTCGTGGGGCAAGGTACAAAAATATTGGCCGGGCGCCGCAAGTTACTGGCTTCACTCGACTGTCTTCGCACAGCAACGGCGAAGAGGAGGAGAAAACATTTATTTACAGTGAAATGCTTTGGGAAGGGAGGTGCGTATGGTTGTGGAGCTGAGTGGCAGACCCTATTCCGGGACGTCATTGGCCGCCGTCGCTGCCCGAGCTCTCTTGACCAGGCCACGCTGGGCCTCCAGGTCTGAGCTGGACAGGGCCGCCTCCCAGCCCTCCCTAGTTGGCTGTTTTATAACTTTTATTTTTGTATTTTGCTGGCAGGCCCACACCACGGAGACTTCGCCACGTCCGCTCCAGACGAGCAGCACTGCACGCGATGACGCTCACGGCGGTCTCGCCCGACTACCGGCCGATCGCCTTCTTTTATGGGCCAGAAAGCCGTTGACATTCAAACTGTCCAATCCGGACGCAGGAAATGGTGACGGCCCAAGAGATCCAATAGCGAGGGCGCTGGGCTCCCACAGCGGATCGGTTGCGACGCGAGGAGGAGGACGACGTGCCTCTGTGGCACCGGGGGCCATTGAGGCACCCTTGTGTCTGGCTGGCTTGCACGGGCATGGCCGATGCCAATGCGCCGGTGCCATGCGGAGCAGCACCGGAGCTTGCATAGGGACGTCATGCGCTCACCCGCACCCGCTCGACTCCAGTCGTTGGTTCGCTACAGAAGCTGCGGGAACCACGGCTCCTGCAGCGGTCTCTGATGGGGTCACACCTTGTCGGTGTCCCCTGAAGAGGCCGTATCAGCTGGGCTGGTCTCCGGTCCTAGAATGCTGGCAAAACTCAAGGATAGAGGGCGATACACTCACCAAACCGGAACAAGAACACCACGCAGACCACCCTAGCGCTGCCAACCAGCTGTCACGATTCTGGTCTGTGTTAGGTTAAGTTATTAGGCTTCGAGTCCACAAGATGAGGTGAACGAAAGAAGACGTTATGCGATATTTAACGTCATGGTACAAGGCTAAAAAATTAGAGGGTCTCGCAGATATCTTTTAAGAGGAGAATGACAAAAGCCTACCCTTCATCTCCTATCATTTGTCTCTCATTGTTTTCCTTTTATCGGCGTTTGTTGCAGTGCTACATACAATTGTAATTGGTTTACAGGAACGTAAATGCACAGTATCTGTCACATTTTCTCCGACAAGTGTGCGTTTGGTGATACACCATCGCTCGTGCCGCGTGGCGTTCCTTGGCGCGCGCTCAAGTGTGGGATTGCAGATGACAGGAACGCCAGACAAGATGAGATTTCTGGCTGGCCGCTCTGAATTTGGCGGCTAGTGACGTCACTTCTCCGTCGACCAATCAGGTGCGTCGCTCTCGCGGACAGCTTTTGTCGACGACAGTATGAGCGCTGACCCTGGTCCTGATGGGGCTGGGACAGGTAGGTCCCCGCCGCTTGATGGGGGGGGGGGGGGGGGGAGGGCTCGCCTGCTACAGAATTTCTATCTGTTGTAGGCTGTCATCGCACCCGCGACCGCTTCGGTGATGGACGACGGCTGTTGCGGCGCGCGTCTTTCCCTCCCCTCTTCTTTTTCTTTCTTCTCTATTTTCTCTTCTGTCCGCACGAGGCAGCGGAGGTGGCTCAGCAACAGGGCCAGTATTTTGTTTTCCTTCTTCCTACAGCCACAACCACAATAACACCAACAGTATGAGCCATTAAAGGCTTTTGCGATAATATCGCCATGGGGGCAGAAAGTTACTGGCTTCACGTGACTGTCTTCGCCCAGCGACGGCGAGGTAGACTCCGCCACGTCCACTCACGGCGAGCAGCACTGCATGCGATGACGCTCACGACGGTCTCGCTCTACCACCGACCGAGTGCCTTCCTTAATGAACCAGAAAGCCGTTGACATTCGAACTGCCCAATCTGCAAGCAGGAATTGGCGGCGGCCCAAGAGGTCCAGTAGCGAGCGCGTTGGACACCGACTGCGGGTCGGTCGTGGCGCTAGGGGGAGAGGCGGACTCGCCTCTGTGGCGCCGGTGGTCGTAAAGGCGCCCGTGTATCTGGCTGGCTTGCCCTGGCATGGTCGATGTCAATGCGCCGGTGCCATGTGGGGCAACACCGGGGTTTATAAAGGGATGTCAGGCGCCGCCCGCAACCGCTCGATTCCAGTCGTCGACCGCAGCAAGAGCCGCGGGAATCACGGCCAGAAGCCCAATCACAACACTGCCTCGCTTGCGCCTCTAACCAATCACCGTGAAGAATGTTGCTGGGTTTTAAAGCTTATCCTGTGCCTGTTTCTTGTCCGCAACGCTTCTCAACACTTCGCTTGCTCACGCCTCACCGCATCCCTTTATACATTCGCCTGCCTCAGCTATTAGAGGGGGAGATATTTTTATGCGCAGCTTTTGTTATAGGAGGACGTGCTTCGCTTATTTATAAGCGGAGCACAGTAGTTCGTTCCAATTAAAAACCTCTTTAACAGTTACGGTGAGTTAAGTTCGAAGTGAAATCTCGCCTCGTTTATCGTAGTCGCGGAGAAACATCGTTTGTCCAGCAGGAGGCGCACCAGCATCTACTACCTGCAGGCGCATATCTTAGGTGGTAATTTTAATTAAGGAACGCGTAAAAATATTAAAGCCAAAATAGCGTGCTGAGCTTATGTTTGCCCTTGCCTGCACGTCCGATCTTGTACACGCGACGATCTGTATTAGGGAACATGCTACCCGCCTTTTTAACACCGTGGGATAGACGATTACAGCTACGCCTTATCCTTGTTCGCTTACATCATATTGTCCAGTCCTAGAGCCATCACTGTGCTATTTCACCCTGCGATGTCGTGCAGCGCTGTTTAATCGTCCATAATTCTATACGACTGCCGTATACCGTCTGCCCTCGTAACGCTTCGCTTTTACTCGTGTAGTAACAAACATCTTGTATTAATGCGTAGGTATTGAGAGAGAGAGAGAGAGAGAGAGAGAGAGAGAGAGAGAGAGAGAGAG
>JAJIZL010018328.1:536068-551574 GCA_023969395.1 Amblyomma maculatum | reverse complement strand
GAGAGAGAGAGAGAGAGAGAGAGAGAGAGAGAGAGAGAGAGAGAGAGAGAGAGAGAGAGAGAGAGAGAGAGAGAGACTCTTTAATGGAAAAACAGAGAATTTTACCGGCGTTTAGATTTCGCTGGCATGCTACTCTGTGTAGGAAAGGGAATTCGGGAGGGAAAGATGCGTAAGTATTGTATGGCTATGTAGGCGCGTATAGCTGTAGCTATAAAAGAGGAACTAGTTCGTATATCGGGAAAAGAACGCTACCATCGGATAGAGCATCAAGAAAAGGTGTGCAAGTGACTAAGTTGTTCATGTGAGTAATTAATTAAACAATTGGAGCCAATTAAGGCAATCAGACGTCGAAATAGCCGAGAGGGATAATGGCGACGTACAAAGGTGGTCACGTGGTATTCGACTTCTGGTGACGTAGGCCTAACTTCCGGTAGCGGGAAATTTGAAATGTTTGAACATAACGAGCTGGAAAGGGCGTGATTTGCGTGAACAAATGGGTGGAAATGGTTAGAAAGTGCGCAAAGAGAGGTGACCAACCAGCAGTAGAGTAAAATATTCCAACAGCGTTGCAAAATCTCCAGTGAGAATCTTGCTGCTGCACACGCTACATTGCGCGCCCCTTGCGCACAACCAGCGTTCCGTTGAAGGCATCAAAATTCACAGGCCTTCTATAATTGGTTTACAGGAAAGAAAAGACGCAGTATCTGTCACTTGCGGAATCCCGCTGACTCATTTCGCGGACAAAACGGCAACGCACAGACTTACACATTTCTCCAGTGCAGATTCTGCAGAGATTTCGGAAATTTTTTTGTTCCTCTTGCGATGTTAAAACTCGATGACATCACTAGCACCTTCAGACTGCTTTACATCATCATCGTAATTACCACCACAGCCTTCATCATCATTATCATCATCGTCATCATCATCCCTACTGTGTCTACTATGCAGGGCACAGACATCTAATGATCTTCAATTAACCCGGTCCTAGACTACAGCCACAGCCGTCCTACCCCTGCAAACTTAAAAAAATAATCTCAATCGCTTAACTGACTGTTCGTTGCCAGTGATATTTTTGCCTTCTCGTGAAATTTACCTTATTGGTTTGATAATACTTCTGTCACTAGGGAAGAGTAGCGGTTCAGGCAGACTGAGGCGGGGCTGTGTATCCTTAGAGGCGTAGGTATAAGGGGCGAGGACCCTTCAAGCCAGGTTATCTTGCCGGTAGAGATGCGTGAACCCATTCTGGTTAAACTACTCCTCAAGAACATGCAGGCGGATCGCCACGAACGTCGGAGGAGGGCCAAGGAGAAGACGGTAGGCAAAAAGTATCAAGGGGATGATAGTGCCGTGCCTGTTGATGCGGCAAACACAACATTACAGGAAAGAAGGCTTTCGCTGTGAGTGCGGTGAGCATTTCCGCAGGGTAGCAGCTACGGTGGTCACGGGCCGAGTAGAAGAGGCAGAAGAGGCAGAAGAGGCCGCAATAGCCCTGGGAATTGTTCAAAACGGAACCAGCACCATTCTCAGTGATTCCAAAACGACCCTTCGCAATTTCGTCAGGGGTCGTATCTCCCCCACTGCATTCAAAATTCTTAGCGCGTCGCTAAAATATAGGAACGTAGTGGATCTCGTATGGGCCGGCTCACGCGGGCGCCCTGGGGAACGAGGCTGCTCACCAGTATGCTCGAGGTTTTGTCAGCCGAGCTGGTGAGGGGATCGCGGACGCGGGTGCTCGACGGGGTGAGTCACTGGATACGTATCAGGCTATTACCACGTATTACAAAGAGCTCAGGGCGAGCTTGCCTCCTTCGCACGCTTCGCTCAGTCGAGAGCAGGGTTCCACCTGGCGGCGGCTGCAAACGCGGTCGCAGCCAAACCCCTGGACGTATGCAAAACTCTTTTCCGACTTAGTAAATCCGTACTGCCAACTGTGCGGCGAGCCTGCCACCTTTCACCATTTAATCTGGGACTGCGCGGAGGATTCGCCTACGGCAGATTTAGTATCCTCTCCCTCACTGGATTTCTGGGAAACTGTTCTGGCCAGCCGGGACCCACAGGTCCTGTCCCGGGCCTCGGCAAGAGCGCAAGAGGTCGCCGACAGACTTGGACTGCCGGCCACCTGGAGCAGCTGAATGCAGCCCAAGGCAAAAACAATCTAAATCGCTGACGAATAAAGTTTTTGTTTTCTCTCTCTCTCTACCTTATTGGTTTTGTTTATTTTTTGTTTATAGGGTTTAACGTACCAAGCGACTCAGGCTATGAGCGACGCCGCAGTGGAGGGCTCCGCAAATTTCCACTACCTGCAGCTCTTTAACGTGCACTGACATCGCACAGCACATGGGCGCCTAGCTTTCCGACTCCATTAAAAACAGCCGCCGAGGCTGGGATTCGATCCCGCATCCTTGGGCACAGTAGTCGAGAGTCCTGCGCCACCCTGATAGTCCACTCTCAGAACTGCGGACTTGCCGGCTCATGCCCATTATTTCTTCCTGATCTCGGCTGCGAAATTATCACCTCGCATTTGTTCTCTATATCAAACTCCAGTGAATTTGCCCGAAACTTTGCTTGAGGGGGGTGAAGTTGCTGCGCGGCATCCTCCGGATACAATTTATCGAGGGATATCAAATATATGAATAATAAATACATTGCCATTGCGTATTTATGCTGCAAACGAATTCTTGAATGCTGCGCACTATCAAGACAAGTAAAATACGCAATTTCGTTCATAAAATAACATATTCGTAAGTCGAAACAATTGTGGCGGAAACAACTGATATCAATGCTGCCACGTTTCTGATATTTAATAAGTTCGAGATCAGCAATGCAGTGCACGCCGCTGATATGAAAAACGTAAGGCCATGAAGTGAACACGTTGAGGGGATATATTTTAATGAATTTTTGTTAGTCAAGAATCTTTTTTATAGTTTTGCACATATGCAACGACCAGAGCAAAATCTCAATGTCGCTGTCCTTCATTCCATTTTATTGCGCAGGAGCAGTTGTCGCCAATCATGCTACGTAATTGCACCGAAATTATAGCAGCAACAGGAAGCAAATATGTAAATCAGGATTCCTGAAAAATATACACTAGAATGTGAGGATACAATGAAATGCTACAAAATTTAAGATGCAGCTTCATAAAGACATATAAACTGTCATTGAAAATAAGTTCACTATACGTATATATACGAAACATTGCAATATGATATTTAAATATACGTATACGTCTGCAAATACCTACGTATCTACGCAACAGTCACTCTGCATAATGCGTCTAACAAGCTAAACACAGTGCGCCATCGTAGATGGTGACCCTTGAATACAAAGACAGACGATCCAGGCAGGAACAAAACTGTGATATCAAAAATCATGATATGTACTAAGCCCATTTTACCATTTTATTCGTCTTATCAAACTGAGAAGAAAAAAAAAAGGAGAGGGAGCCCGGACCAGCAAAAGCTTTGACAGGTTTAAAACCAATTAAAAATAAATAAAAGGGAGCAGAAGCTCGAAATGAAAAAAAAAAAGCGAAAGAAGATATTAAAAAAAAAAAAAAACGAGGTCCATGTTGCAAGGTGGTCCACGCTGGCTTAAGAAGCATAAAAATAAAAAAACCAGAAGGTAGCATCCAGACCTGCAAATTAAACAAAAACAGGAACCAGAACCAGAAAAGAAGGGAACAGCAGCAAAACAACAGTCATATGAAATGACAAACAACGTATGGAGAGAGTGGCAGACGTAAAAGACCCAAAACATAAGAAAAAAGGGAGACTGAGGTAGAATAGTAAACAGGACAGTTCCCAACAATGAAATAAAAATCGGGTGAACAATAGAGAATTGTAGTCTCCTACGGCATTGTATTCGTGGGTCTACAAATTCACAAAGAGAGAAAAAATACTAAATTAAAGAGCAGTAGAATCAACAAAAAATTGAGAAAGTACCGACACCAGAGACAAGAGGGAGGCGACGAGAAAGAATTGTAAAACGTAGGCAAAACATGCCCATGCTGCGGTCGCGACAACACGATATGAATATAATAAGACAGGAAGAAAGAATGCAGAAATCAATAACAAAATATGTATTTTAGCCGCCAGCACAGCGATGACAAACATGATGCACCCAAAATGGAAGAATGATATTTCTGTGGTTCAAAAAGGAAATAAAAGCAGGTAGCTGTAAAAGAACGCTTTCATAAGATAAACGTATTACTCGATCCAACTAACTTGTTTCACAATATATACATGTAGATATTGTAACTGGTACAATGCAATACACTGATGGGACCAGTCTGGCACCACTCTACCAAAGCTTTGTCCTCATTTTCCTCGGTCACTGCAGGTTTCAGTGGAGGTGTCTTTCGCCGCTGGCAATCTCGGCATGTTTTCACGTAGTGCTGGACTAAAGGCAGCAGCTTAGGCCAATAGTAATTTTCTCGACTATGTGCTAATGTTCGCGTGACTCCTAAATCAGCAGCCGAAGGCTCATCGTGGCATGCTTCCAAGATTTCTGGTCGGAGGCCCGATTTCTCAACGAGAAGAAATGTTTCCTTTTGCTGAAAGTTTCTCTTGTGCGGGACTCGACTGTGAAGGGTGTAGGAGCATAAACCCCGGGTGAAAGCACATGGAAGGGTGACATCAAAGCCTTCCAGATGCCCAAAAAGCGCCGCATTCGGTGTCGGGTTCAGGTTCAGGTTCAGGTGACATGCAGTCGGCGTCGTTTCACTTATGGCCGCAATTGTACAAAACCGCAATGTCGTATCCTTGGAGCCGGATTTTCCACCTTGCAAGCCGTCCGGAGGGGTCTTTGAGGTTGGCTAGCCAGCATAACGAATGGTGGTCGCTCACAGCTCTAAAACGATACACGATACATTCTTTTTCAGTGGTTGAGTAGTTTGGCTCTGCATTTGAAATAGAGCGACTCGCGGAAGTGAAAAAATTCTCAGTGCCATCTTGCCACTCAATCAGAACGGAACCGAGTCCAAAATTGCTGACATATTCGTAAATATCCGTGGCAGCGTGCCCATCAAAATGGGCACGTATAGGGGTGGCTTGCTGCCGCGGGCGTAACTCGTTGACGGTATCCGCTTGATCATCGTCCCACGCAAAAGGAACCTTGTCTCTGTTAAGAAGCGTAAGAGTCTCGGCAATCGCTGAAAAGTCTCGAAGAAAAGCCTTTAATAGGCAGAGAAAACCAAAAACTTTTGAACGGACTTTTTTTTTTTTTTTTTTTTTTTTTTTGGTTGGGCGCGGGAACTTGTCTACAGCAGCTGTCTTCTTGGGATCTGGTTTCAATCCCTCAGCACTAGTAACATGACCAAGGAAGCAGAGCTCCTGAAATCCGAAATTGCATTTCTGTGGTTTTATCGTCACTTGGGCTGAACGCAGTGCCTGTAGTACCATTCGCAGCCAGTCGAGGTGGTCCTCAAGACTAGCCGAGAAAATGACGACAGCGTCCAGATACACTAGGTATGCTTGCAGTCTTGATAGAACGGTGCCCATCAAACCGTTGGAAGATTGCTGGCGTAGAACAGAGCCCGATGGGGAGCAATTTAAATTCATAATTGCTGTCGAGAGTGACGAAAACTGTTTTCTCCCTGTCCCTTTCGTCCCCTTCTATCTACCAGTCGCAATTCTTGAGGTCAAGTGGCGAGAAATATATTTGGCATTGCGTAACCGGTCCAATGCGTCGTCGATGCGTGAGAGCGCGCATACGTCGCGTTTCTACACCTGAATTAACCTAAGAAAGAAAGGTGTCGTTTTTCTTCACTGACGCTACCGACAAAACCCAGAGTCTGGTAGGCGGCTGCGCCACCTGTCGTTAAGCATTTCTTGCACCTGGCGTCGAATAGCCTCTCGTTCTGTTTCGATACGTGGTATAGGTTTTGGGATATAGACTTGGTGTCTGCGTCGACGATCTTGGGGCATTCTGGGTGCGCTCAACTTTCGAAGACGTTGCGAAACATCCAGCCGCCGCTCAATCACTGACAAATTTGGATTGATATCTACAATAGAGATAATGTCGGTTGCATCGCATCCTAGTGGTGCCGACGGTGCCAAAGAACATATGTTCTCTGGCTAAATAAAGTCGGCGAAATACGCGATGGCCGTTCCGTTCGCAATGTCTTAAACTCAGTCCTGAAATTTGTAATCAAGAGTGTCGCACAAACGTCCCGCAAGTGAAAAAGTCGTCTTGATGCGCAGATCTCTTTCTTAAGAAGCAGGCTCATGTTCCTCTCAGCCTTTACGTCGCGGCCGCACGGTTATTCGCTTTCTACCAAGGCCATGATGCTGCACCGTGGTGGAACCGTTACATCAGCAGCTGTAATACGCAAGACGGCCATTGATGAATCATCGGCGTCGGATCTCGCAATAGTTTGGCTCGGCGATATTCTTAAAAAATAATTATCACACTGTTAGCATGTAAGAAGTCCAAGCCGAGTATGACGTCTCGTGAACACTGGGGAAGAACAACAAAGTCGCCAACGTGAACGAATCCGTCAATTACAGCAGGAGTAATGAGGTGTCCCCCAGTCGTGCGAATCTGAGGCCCGGTCCACGCGGTAATGATAAAATAATCGGTAGCAACCGATATGTCCGAAGCTGCGCACCCATGTTCCTCGTTACGTAGTCCCGTCTGATAGGCGTTATCTGGTAAATAGCGTGATGGAGGATGTTGTGCAGTTCGCTCGTCAGCACTAAAGAACCGGATCTCTGGATAATGCGACGTAATGGATGGCGGACTGATGCACGTGCTTATTATTACTTTTTTTGTTGATGAAAGAAAGCTTCCGTAATCTCCCTTTTGTGCTGATCGCGATGCCGGTAAGGTGCCTCGGTTTTCTAAAAAATTGCCTCACATTCTTTTTTTTTCTTTCTCTCCGCACTCACTGCAGTGTTTTGACTCATCTGGCGAGGTTTTTTCACGTTCTTTTAGACGAATATTTAAACATTTTTTTATCAACAAACAATAAGCACGTGCATCAGTCAGCATGTATCAGAGATCCGGTTCTTAGGCAACACTTGATGTGCCTTAGGTCCTTGCAGAGAGCCTCCCGTACAGTTGTTACCTTACGTTGATTACTTCCTATGTTTACTGGATATGTGCCGCGTTTAGGCGGTTTATGTGTTTTTCTTCGGAATAAATCAGCGCTTGTGTCGTGTACTTCTTCAACCGTCGTCTGTTCCCGCTGTAGATTTTCTTAAGATGAACATAACCCAACTAGCCCAACTTGTCATACTGCTGCAACAAATTTCTTGTACATCGTGCTCTTTTGTTTGGTCTATATGCCTTTCTTTATAACCCGGGCTGTTTGGCCTCTCTCTCTGTACCGTGTGTATGTATGTACGGCTCGTGCGGCGTCATGGCGCATCAAGACAGGAACCTGCCCAGCTGGGCTACAAATGATTTGCGGCCCCTTACATTCATTCTTGGGTCACTCGAGAAGGATGTGCCGCATGCTCGGCTCGGAGTGGTGGCGGCAAGCTCGCTTCCTTTAGAGGAAGGATTGTCTACGCATTGCCTGTGGCAAGGAAGGTGAGAGCCGACGCCAAGCGAGAACATTTAGTATACCTGGATGAAGACCGCGGACCAAACCATCGAGTCCCTGTGGGCATCCGTACGTCCCTACTTCCCTAAGAAGAATTAGACAGCAAAGGCCAGCCAGGACCTCCTTGTGCTAGGGGGTGCCCAGCTTCCGCAGCACCAGAGGGATTTGCTGAGGCTTGGTCCCTGGTACTATCCAAGTACTCCTTTCAACCTGTGTTGTCTCCGCCGAAGAAGGTGGCTCTGGTGAAGAGCATTACCCGCCGGTTTATAGAGGAAGACCGTCATCGCTCTGCTGAGGAGTGCGTCGACGCAAGAAGATCCTTAGGTAGGCCAACGAATTCTAAGGATTTGAGCCCATTGACTGCGTTTCTCAGAGAGAACGAATTGCGCCTTTTACTATCAGATAAGGAAAGGTTTTTGGTTATCCTCTCAGAGGCAGCGTTCTCTGGGTAGGCGAGAGCGGCAATTGATAAGAACTTTAATATTGTTAATGCAAAATGTGAACGAGTGAGGGATCGTGCCGTCGAATTGCTAACGGCTTTTAACCTCCGGTCGCTTGTTTCTAGTGTGAAGAAAACTCCTGCTTCAAGTCTTGAAGAGTTTTTTTCCACAAATATACACAAAACGAACATCTAGTTTCGCACAAGTGTATCTGAGTGCAACGCCTGACAGCATAAGATATTAGGATATCTGCAAAAGCACCTCAGTGCCCTAACATTGGTTGACCCATTTGCAGTTCTAAACTAGACTAGGGGTCTAGCGCCCAGTTCCTACAAGATAATAACCCGAGGACCTGTTTTGGATTCAGCATTGAAGGTGAGGGTTTGTATTACCCCTACACCATGACAAGTTTTTGATCATCTTGAAGGACTGCATCGCACTAAATAAACGATGAAGTAGATTTTATAGGTCGCTGTGGTACAACAGTAGAAGCCTTCCTAAAACTGCTATCTTTTTACATGTGCTCATGGCCTTTGTAGAATGGAGAGGAATTATATTTTTGCAAAAACAAGGTGTATGCATCGGTTATCGCGTAGCCTTAATTTTCAGTAGTATTTTTCCCGCGAGAGCAGACACTGCGATTAGTGAAAAACCTGAACGGTCTTGTTTTTTAGATCTGGAGATATGTAGATGACTATCTTGTACTAGTTCATAAGGGGCATGCTAGGCGTGTGGTTGATGTGTTGAAGGTTATTAAAGGAAGTGATATTTGTCCTAACTTCCCGCATGAAATGCCCGAAAAGGATGGATTTCAGTTTCTAGATCTCGGGTTAACATTTAAGGAGGGCGACACTTGTTAGCTCAACAAGCCGTGCTCCAAAAAACCATTAATAAAATTTTGGTTCAAGACACTCAAAACTTGTAAAAGCGGAATAGCCTTTTCTTGCCTACGGTCAGCTCTCGAACAATCCTGTACCGACCCCATGGAATACAGTATTTCCCTGCTGGTACAACGGCTAACAGTGGCAGATTTTCCGCTCTCAGTTATCAGCCGTGCACGTGTAAGACTAATTGCTATCATCGGGGATCTCCGAACTACCAACGTAGGGTAAGGAACGGGCCGCAAGGAAGCAGTGGTCGTTCCTTATGTGCATAGCATGGAGCATAATCTGAGCAATGTGGCTCTGTTCAGTGTTGATGTGGTATGCTCAGCATCCTTAAAACTTCTACGCTTGTGTGCCAAGACAGAGGAAAATATAGAACAAAGAAAAAATAACCCTTCAAGTGTTCAGTGCGGCACAGATCAAGATTTGTGGAATGTGTGCGGTCGGTGGTTTATCAAATTCTTGTTACGTGCCAAAAGGTGTATATCGGACAGACCGGGCGGTGTTTAAATATTCTCAGCAAGGTCTGGTACAGCGAGCTCAACGGGCGGCAGGGATTGAGAGCAACCGACCATTTTGTAGAAGTGGACGAGGTCGACTGAGAAGAGTCCTGTGGGCAACAAGGAGACACCTCTGAAGACTTCCCGAAAATCGCCAAAATAATAAGGGCTAAATAAAGTTTTTCCTTTCTTCCTAAATGAACATGAAAAGAAATTGTCAGATGTGCACTGAGTGTGCGAAGAAAAAAAAAGATCGTAGGGCAAGTTTTGAAAAAACAAAACAGAATCGAGGTACTGTACCGTCCTCGAGATCAGCGCACAAGGGAGACTATGGCAGCTTTTTCATGAACAAAAAAAAAAAAAAAACAAAAGAAAAAAAAAACCTAAAACAACAATAAGAACGGGCATCGCTCAGGCCGCCATTACGTTGCATGATTCAGGCACGCGGTTCTTAGGCAACACTTGATGTGCCTTAGGTCATAGCAGAGAGCCTTCCGAAGAGATGTTATCTTACGTTGATTACTTCATATGGTTACTAGACATGCGGTGCCTTTCCAGGTGTTTTATATTTGTCTTCCTTCGGAATAAATTTTAATTGCGAGACAGCGCTTGTGTTGAGTACTTCTTCGTCCTTTGTTTCTGATCACGCTGTATATTTCTTGAAGATGAACATAACCCAACTAGCCAAACTTTCCATCCTACTGCATGCCGGCTTGTATAAAATGATGTAAATAATAAAACACCATTGGCCAATTAACAGTCTTAAATGCTAAACACACGTACTAAGTTATCGGTTCGCGCCTCTCGATGAAAAAAAAAAGAACCCCGAGGACGACAGCCACTTCCTCGGTGTAATCAGCGATGCTGACCTTAAAGCAAGGCAACGAGCTAATTGTGGACCTACGACCTGTGATTGAACATCTCAAGGGCCACGCTTGCAACATACCCCGACAGTTCTCCCGGAACCTTTCACCCTTTTAAATGCGCAGTAGCATTCCATACAAGAAAAAAGAAAAAGTTGGCTGTCGTTTGGCTTTGGTTAACCCTAGTTGTATTGGGAAAACAACGGCTGCATGAGACTACGCTTGTGGTTGTAGCTTGTGATTAAACGTTTTGTTTAGCTCTATTGTATAGACAAGACAATCTGTTCAGGTAGCGACTAGCTTTTATTCTCTATACCAATGATGATGCTGCGATGATCAGTGAAGTAGTGGGGCTTGGTTTCCACTCTGCTGACGAGGTGTTCTGTATCTGTGTAAAACCAAGTCTAAACTGCTTCCCTAGTGTGTGGTGGTTTGAGGTTGGTGCTGGATCAACTCGAGTAGAAGCCGCTCCTCTGCAGCTTGAACGAAGGCTGAGTTCTTGTCTTGATCAAGGTTACCCGTCACGACACCCAACTCCTTTTTGGTTCGACTAGGCATTCCGGCAGCCAGAACGTACTAAACAGTTTAAACGTTGACCTGGGGAGATATATACACCCCGGTTACTACAAACCCCGTCTCGTACAGTTTTACACAGCGACGGCAGCGACGTCGACGGCGGCGCCATCTGTTGGAGCGCGTTCCGCTGAACGCGTCAAAGGTTACCGGCGTTTTAGTTGGTATAGTAGTAAAGTTGTTTATTGAATCTAAATATGGCGGACACTTAAGCTCCGCCTTTAAGCTTGGTTTGGCGTGATAGAGTAGGCTACCAGCCCACATATAAAGCCTCGCTTTAACCAAGCCGTATTAACGTGCCTTAGTGGCCTATAGGGGTAACGTGAATGCCAGGGTCCAGACAGGCTGATTCTGACATAACCGTGCCACGTGAGGCCCGTTTCACATGAAGCGATTTTTGCCCTGCGACGCTGCGATTCTCGTCGGTCTAGCCGCAGAGCGAGCGTCGCTCCAGGCGCAGAGGCGTTTCCAACAGGTTGGAATTCAGTCGCAGCGTCGGCGCGGTCGTTCTGCGATTGACCAATGAGGAGTCGAGGAGCGTCGCGACATCAAGTGACGTACGTTGACGTGAAACGGGCTGGCACGCCCAGTATTGAATCAGAGCGCGCGCTCCCATAAAACTCCTATTTTCACGTCCAAGTGTTTCATTGGGCGAAGCAACGCACTCTTTGTATGCTGAAAGACTGCCCGTTTTCATAAATACGCATGAGTTATCGCTAAGAATCTAAAAATACATCTGAATATATTGTTACGCCCTTAGCGTCGCGACGGAGACGTTCTAGTCGGTTCAGTACGCTAAGTACACACGGCTAGCGGGAACGACACAAGTGCCACAAGACAAAGGTCGAACGGGCGCGCACACTTCTTCTTCCTCCTCCTTCTTTCTTCCTCCGTGCTCTGTTTGAGAACAAGTCCGTAACACTTCCCCCGTCGCAGGCGAAACCCTCCGGGCGAGTCAATCGTCAGCACGAGGATGACAGGGTTTCAGACGCGCGACGTGGGCAAGCTCAGTTCGTGAAGAACGTCGGCCACTTTTGGTAAGGCGAGCAATCCGATAGGTGAGGTCACTAATTGCCTCGAGGATAACATAGGGACCGATATAGTGCGCGAGCAGTTTCTGACTTAAGCCACGCTTGCTTAGTGGACGCCAAAGCCAGACCATATCTCCAGGGAGGTAGGTGACGTGGCGATGGTGGTCGTCGTAGCGGGATTTCGAGCGCTTTTGTGAGGCGAGAGTTCTCAGGCGGGCTATCCGGTGGGCTTCTTCAGCCCGGCACAGGATCTCAGCAATCTCAGGTTCGTCGTCTGTGGAGAACGGGAGGATGGTGTCGAGGATGTGTCGAGGAGACCGGGCATAGAGGAGAAAGAATGGACTGTAACTTGTTGTTTCCTGTTGGGCGGTGTTGTATGCGTATGTTATAAATGGTAGCACAGTGTCCCAGTCCTTGTGGTCGGCGGCGACGTACATTGAAAGCATGTCGGTGAGTGTCCGGTTGGTTCGCTCGGTCAACCCATTTGTTTGCGGATGATACGGGGTAGAATGTCGGAAATGCGTTTGGCACAAACGAAGGAGTTCTTCGACAACATCAGCGGTGAACTGACGCCCTCGGTCGCTGATCAACACTCGGGGAGGCCCATGGCGCAGTATAACAAAGTGCAGCAGGAAGAGGGAGACTTGATGTGCAGTAGCCGATGGAAGGGCTGCCGTCTCACAGTAACGAGTGGGGTAATCAGTGCAGATGACGATCCAGCGGTTGCAAGAATGAGACTTGGGAAAGGGTCCCAAGAGGTCTACCCCGACTTTCTCAAACGGGGATCTTGGAGGCGTCACCGGATGAAGAAGACCAGGAAGAGTGCCGGCGGGGCGTTTGTGACTCGCACACTGAGCACAGCTAGCCACATACTTCTCAGTGGTTTCACGCATCCGGGGCCAGTAGAAACGTTCTTGGATGCGATAGAGCGTCCGCGCAGATCCCAGGTGTCCCGAAGTGGGGTCGTCGTGCATAACGCTCAAAACAGAGGAGCGTAGGCTGACGGGCACCACCAGAAGGTAGCGGAGACCAGTGGGAGAATAGTCCTTTATGTAAAAAAGACCACTCCGTATACAATAGGGACTGGAAGCTGTAGGGTCCCTTGCAGCGGTAAAGAATGGTTGGAGATTCTCATCTTTCCTCTGCTCAGTGCGGAACGTACGGGTATCGGGGAATGGAGGTAAAACCGCAGCGATGTAATGATCAAAATTGTCGGCGTCACATTCCGTTGTGGGAAGCGGGAAACGTGAGAGACAGTCCGCGTCAGCATGCCGGCGTCCACTCTTGTACGAAACTGTATAATCAAACTCTTGTAAATGGATTGCCCACCGTGCAAGACGGCCAGATGGGTCACGGAGGTTTATCAGCCAGCACAGGGAATGATGATCAGTGACCACTGTGAAGGGCCGCCCGTATAGATAAAAGCGAAACCGCTGAACGGCGAAAACTACCGCGAGGCATTCTTGCTCAGTGATTGTGTAATTGCGTTCAGGTTTGCTTAAGGAACGACTGGCGTAAGCAATAACATGTTCCTTGTCGCCGTAACGCTGAATCAGCACAGCACCAATGCCAACACCACTGGCGTCCGTGTGCAGTTCCGTTGGAGCAGAAGGGTTGAAATGCCGGAGAATCGGATGTGACGTTAGTAAAAACTTGAGCTGGCAAAAAGAAGAGTCGCACTCCGATGTCCACTCGAAGGGAGCGTCTTTGTGGAGAAGGCACGTAAGCGGGTTAGCAATGTCAGCAAAACGGGGAATGAAGCGGCGGAAATATGAGCACAGTCCTAGGAAACTTCGGAGTTCCTTCACGTTCTGAGGTGTTGGAAACGATGCAACGGCCGCGGTCTTTTGAGGGTCAGGTCTGATGCCTTCACAATCGACGAGGTGTCCTAGTACCAAAATCTGACGCTCACCAAAGCGACACTTCTTCGAATGAAGTACTAGACCGGCGTTTTTTAAGCAGTCAAGCACGAGAGCGAGGCGTTCGTTGTGCTCTTCGAATGTCCGGCCAAAAATGACGACATCATCGAGGTAGCACATACATATTTGCCATTTTAGTCCCCGTAGGATAGCGTCCATAAATCTCTCGAAAGTTGCAGGAGCATTGCAGAGCCAAAAAGGCATTACATTAAATTCAAACAGGCCATCGGGTGTGATAAATGCCGTTTTTTCCTTGTCGTCAGGGTGCATAGGGATCTGCCAATATCCCGATCGCAGATCGACGGATGAAAAATATGATGCCGAGAACAGACAATCTATGGCGTCATCGATCCGCGGAAGGGGATACACATCCTTCTTCGTTGCAGCATTCAGACGGCGATAGTCGACGCAAAATCGCCATGTACCATCTTTCTTCTTCACCAGAATTACAGGGGCGGCCCAGGGACTGCATGAATCTTGAATAACGCCCTTTTCCAGCATATCCCGAACCTGCTCACTGATGACCTGGCGTTCCGTTGGTGACACTCTGTACGGCTTCTGTCGAATTGGGTGTGAGTAGCCTGTGTCAATGCGATGCCGGGTACGGGTCACGGGAATGCACCGTGAGCCGCTAGGCTCGGAAAAATCAAATATGGAAGAATACTTGACCAGTAAGGCCTCCAAAGCGTCACGCTGGTCCCTGGTTAGAGAGCGGCTGATCATCCGATGTAGTTGCGAGTCAGGGGCTGGAGCGGCAGCACTTTCGCCAGGTGCATCAGTAACCAAAGCCACCGACGGGCGCGAGTCGTAGCGAGGCGGGTGACCAGGGCTATCGAACCTTGGCGTCGGGCTGTTGGAGCAAGCGTCTGCGTGTGCCGTATTGATCGCATTCACAACGGGCATCGAAGGGAGCAAGGAGGGAGGCCCTCGAGAGCCGACAACGTCAGAGGGCAAATATGATGGAGACCGTACAGGGGGCTCAAACCGCTGCAGTTCCTCGCGAACTATTTGCCGGATCGTCGACGACTAGTCCATGAAGTTGTCTTCAATGCTCGCCACAGATGGAACGTTGGCGAGCCGCCCAAATTTTGGCGTTATGCGACGAGTCTTCAATGTCTCGAATGTGCGAACATGCCGAATTACATCACAGACGGCGTTCAGGTCACCTTTGGCAATTAGAAAATTATAAACATCATCTGCGATGCCCTTCTGAAGATGTCCTACTTTATCTTCCTCGGTCATATTAGCGCTTGCAGTTTTGCATAGCTTCAGGACCTCCTCTATGTAAGTTGTGCATGTTTCCCCAGGTAGCTGAGCTCTGTGCGTAAGCGTGTGTTCAGCTCGCTTCCTTCGTGCAAGACAGTCGCCGAAGCACTGCTGCAATTCAGTAACGAAACGTTCCCAGGTGGTAAGAGAGTCTTTGTGGTTTTCGAACCAAACAAGAGCGGTATGGGTTAGGAAGAAAACCACGTTTGCGAGCTTAGCGGCGGCGTCCCATCGATTGTAGCGGCTCACCCGTTGGTAGTGGGTCAACCACTCGTCAACGTCCTCGCCTGCCGCTCCCGCGAAAGTCCGGGGCTCCCGATAGTGGTGTGAAGAACTGTTTGCTGCGCCCGCAGACCGGTCTTCAGCCTGGATCACCGCGTCACCACGGGCTGCTTGCGGGCCATCGGCCGATTGCATGGCGCTGGTTTGCGGTTCGAGGCCCGCAAGGCGACGACTCCGGCGAGGCTCCAGTTGTGTCGGTGCT
>JAJIZL010018328.1:487463-521558 GCA_023969395.1 Amblyomma maculatum | reverse complement strand
TCAATCAATCAATCAATCAATCAATCAATCAATCAATCAATCAATCACATATTGGCAGAAATTTTGGCAACAGAGCTCCTTCCATAGCGAAAACGATGACCTCGAAGGGAGGGCAGCCGAATAGCCGACGCTCTCAATATCATCTGTTAAAATATTCTTGTCTCTACATTCCGCGGAAAGATTCGAAATATAGCACCACCACGAACCTTCAGCTTCAGCTTGAAGCAATGCAAGGGCAATCCTCAAGTTGTAGCAGCACTTTTCGGGGTATATGCCTTCTAATAATATTTTCTCGCCACCATACAGCTCAACAATTTAGGCCTCACTTACACACTCATGTGCAACGTGCGCACGCTTCAAAGCGCGCACAGGAGTGCACAAGTCCACATACACGCATGCTCACGCACACGAGTAGTAAGCAAAAGTTTACGGCATGCGGGTCAATGAAAAAACTTCTGCGCAGTCAGGAAACGGAAGGCACTCAATTGCACCGAAGCGCAACAGAACGTCTGCATCACTTCAGCGAATGCCAGTGGTGCGTTTGGTTATTCAGCAAACACAGAAAAGAATATCCGGTAAATACGTATGATGTAAACCATTCTCCATGGCTGTAAACACACACGCGTAGAATCTTTATTTCCGAAAATGTTTTTTTTTTTTTGCTTGATGGAAGGAGATTCAATGTGTTCCAGCGATAGAAAACAGAGGTCGAAGAGACTGCACTAGCCAATGAAACATGCGGTGTATCACCATGACCGCTAGCTCTCTCCGCCGCTCAGCCTCAGCACCGACGATATCGCGCCTCAATACTAGCTGGTCTTATAGACAGAGAAGTTGGGCTGATTTCAAGGCCTTTCAATACAAATATCTACTAAACACCAATTTGCGTCTTATTCCTGCACGCCGTCGCGCTCTGCTTAGCTGGCTTCAGCAACATACGACATACAACCACTTTGGCCATCGGTGCAGCATACTCATAAAATATTTCAGCTTAGAGAAAAAAAATAGAAGCAGCATTTTGTACACTTTGTCTAGTTTCACTTGACAGGAAAATAAATCAAGATTGAACGGTGAGATGTCCTCGAATGGTCTGCAGTTTTATTTGATGTGAATCGCACTCTGCCAAAAAGTTTAAATTGTGTGCATATCGAAAGTCAGACACTGGAGAATAGCAAGCTGGGCAAGAAAAATGGGGCAACTAAAATTTAAAACAACCCACAGCGCAATGAACGCGCTCATGTGTCACCAAAATATGTGCCGTAATTTTATAATTACGTAGTAATGCTGCTCCTCACGTGAGTTATTTTTGTTCGAAAGCTGCATTAAATAATTCACGGTGCTGTCTTTTACTATTCTGGCATAGCTAGTTTAACACGAAGGTTTAAAAGCGTTCTCCTATACACTGTTCAGAAAACATCCTTCTTGCTTTTATGGCGTTATTATCAAACCGCATTGTCACCGGACCAAAAATGATTCACTCCAGTAAACTAGGCAAATTCTAACCCACCGTGTTAGCCAGACAGTTAACGGGGCTTTATATATTAACGGTAATAATTGTGTATCCGCTTTACCAGTGTTTGTGCACTTTTAGCAAAAACCAGACACCAAACATTTATATGTGATTTAAAATGAGGTGATGTATTCTTTGTGAAATATTCAGCCGGTTGCACAAGTGCCGCTTCCACGGGCTAAAAAATGATTACCACGCTTCTCTTTTAGGCCATATACGTTGTCTCAAGTTCGTACACATGCTTCAATGTCGACCATTGTTTCTTTTTTATTTTGATCTTTAATGCCATTTTTAGTCCTTCAGATCTTAGCTCGCAGCGTATTTTGTATTTCTTGTTCTTATATATGTCAACGCGTAATTCCATGTTGATGTTTTCTTGCTTTTTAAACGTAACCCTGATTAGAAATAAAATTCGTGAGAATTCCCAGCCTCGCAGTACCGCTGGTCATGCTCGTTTTTGGTTTTCTTTTCCTTAATCAGAAATACAGCAGGTATACGAGCTTCTGCACCTCTAGGTTGCGCGTGATGACCTTTCATGAGAACTCCGTCATGAACAAGTTGTCCAAATTACCATGGCGGACACCGACAAGTCTACCACTATTAGTAACAAAAAAAAAAAATGTCCATTTGTTCTAACCGAGAACTATGTCTTGACGCCTACAGATTGTAATAATTATAGGAGTGCGCTAACTTGACAAAAGAGAACAAAGGGGATCAGAAATTAAACGACACGATGTACTGCGATTTGTACATCGTGTCGTGTAATTTGTGAATCCCTTTGTTCTCTCTTTTGTTAAGTTAGCGCACTCCTATAAATGTCATGAACAACCAACTAGTCCCATTTAAAGAATGATTAACTACAGATTGTTTTACGTATGTTACTATTACATTAAACGCTGATGTAAAACACATTTTGCGTTCACTTATAATAAAAAAACAGCGGTATTCTCGTGCAAATAAAAACTTCGTCGAGGTCAATGTTCGACGCTACCAAAGACCTCCGAACGCACCACTACTTCTTTTAGAACGAGACCTTTAACTCTGTAGTGTTGAAACAAAATATCTTGCACCTTCTGCGAAGGCTCTAGCATTGAAAGGGGACAAATGTTTTATTAATGTACAGAGAGTATCAGACTTATTACATGCATATATCTATATAAGGTTAAAGGGGATGCAAAAATGAATATAAAGTGCGAATAAATTCGCACTATGAAGTAGAAGAACAAAAAGACGTCAGGAAATAAACGACATTAGCCAGAATGAACATAAACATTAGCCTTAACATTGCTTTAAAATTAGCCTAAATTTTCCACTGGCACCAATGGCATGAAAGTATGAAGTTTGTGAAGCCGGGAAGCGCCCTCAAAAGTTTCCCGACGAAGTCATGTCATGCATACATGAGTACAAACAAAATACTCAAGTTTGTCGCTGTTTTCTATGAGACAAGTAAACTTTATCGATGTCAAGGCTTGCTATTGTCCTGGTATTTGACATAAAAAAGTGCTTTGAGGAACAAATTCATAAATTTGTACTGGCTAATGATGCACTATTGGAAGTTAACGTTTTCTTTTGTTGATACAGGAGGAACTGTCACCGTGCGGCCGTCGCCCTGGGCTGCGGTGCCAGAGTACAGCGCGTAAGAATCCGCTGTGACTGGCCTGAACCTGCGTAAGGCGTCCAGTTCTTCGGCGCAATTCTACTTCTAAGCATTAGCGGGTCGTGCGGTCTCCAGTGATGCGGGTGAGTCAGTCAAAGCATAACAAGTCAGGTGCATGCACACATTTTTGCAGGAGCTCAATGAGTTTGTGCATGTCGTTCATGATCCCATACGTTTCGTTAGTTTTCAGTTTTGTTTCGAAATATTTAAGTTCAACACAAATTTAAGGCGTAAGGTATTGCAGTGAGCGTTCCTGATGTACGGGGCTGAAATAAGACATTTTGTGATTACATTGAAACGTGATAGGGCAAGAGCGCATGTTATGACTTGTATGGTAATGCCAAGGAATGATGAGATTGCTAAAAGGTTTTCAAGCGAGATAAACGGATATATTCCGAGAGCAATTGCTACAACCGAATAAGCCGCAAAAATACAGCAAGAACAACTGGGAGAATAATTAGTCAGAATGCTTAACTAACCCGTAGAAGAAATTCTCTAATAAAAAAAAATTGCCGACGATTACGAAACTTCGATTACGATACATTAACAGATATGAAGCGTGCAGAGTGGGTCAGAGCAATAACTCAAGTTACCGACATTCTAGTGGAAATTAAGAAGAAGAAATGAACATGGGCAGGACATGTAGTGCGAAGAGAGGATAACCGATGGTCGCTTAGGGTAACAAACTGGATTCCAAGGGAAGGAAAGCGTAGCAGGGGGCGGCAGAAAGTTAGGTGGGCGGATGAGATTAAGAAGTTCGCAGGGGTCAAGTGGATGCAGCTAGCACAGAACCGGGTTAAGTGGAGAAATATGGCAGAGGCCTTCGCCCTGCAGTGGGTATAGTCAGGCTGATGATGACGATACTTCGTAATACTAAATTTGAGCGCAGCTCATCCGCTGTGCCACTTTTTCGATAGATTGAGGCAAAGAGTTTGAGCAAGACATGTATTATATATAATTGCAGACCACTTTTTTTTATTTTTCACACATTTTCCTTCAAAATACAGTCTACTAACAGTTCATGAAGGAAGCTTTTGGGGTCGGAGAAATGAAGAGGTCAATTAAGTTATCGGGAGTTTGCGGGAGGCAGCGCGTGGGCCCATAGGAACGTTGCGCCGATGCCGACGGCGACCCTTTGGTTCTATAAAGTGCTTCAAGGCGCCAGTCCTCCCCGCCGCGCTGCTTAGGCATTGACTGCGAGACCGTTTGTGAATGACTAGAATTGGGACAGATACTGCGCCTTTTCCTTGCTGTCAACCAATTTTAAATACCGCTGATGCCTGCTGCACTGCGTATATTTCTATATGCTCTGTGGTGCGGCGTTCGAGGAAGCGCCAAGTGAAAGGCGCCGCACGGAAGCCCGGATCGAACGCCCGGCAGGGTCAGCTTCGTATATGCGTGAATATCCTGGTGACGTCATCACCAGTAATGAGGTCGCGACCGGATGTGACGTCATTATCACTTCCGGTTTTTAGACATAGCCGGATGTGACGACACGATGTCACATCCGGTCATGACGTTACGGCCGATGACTTCACCATGTGATGGCATGATAGTCATTACTAATGACTATTTATTCATGACTAATGCCTAATTAAAATGAGTTAATTACTAGTTATTTATTATTTAGTACTGGCTAGTTACTAGTTACCATGAGTACTTGGTAGTTAATTAGCCTGATTGGGTAATTAATTAAGTCAACCCAGACTTACTTTGGGTACTTCCACGCCAAACCTCTAATTGTGCGATTACTCGCCCTAGTACAATTGGTCTCGTTTGAAATTCGCGGCCTGTGACGTCACATCTCGATCGGCCAACTGAAAATCGGGGGCGGAACTGGTTACGAGGCCGACGCCGACGACGCGAAACACAGGAACGGGCGCCAGAGACCTGCGCTCTAAAATTAGCTGTGGTTTAGCTTGAGGTTAAACTTGGAGCTACATCTGCATGGCTACACTTAGGTTTGGCTAGAAAGTAAAGACATGACTTTTGCACATAGTAATTTACCCTAAGGTTTCAGCATTATTTATGCCATAGCGGGTACTTTTTACCACTAAAGTGAGATATAGGCTTTAAATAACCCGTAGAAGAAATACACTAATAAAAATTAGCTGTGATTTAGTTTGTGGTTAAACCTGGAGTTAAGACAGAGCTGCCTGCATGTCTACGCTTAAGGTTCAGCTTGAATATAAATACATGGCTTTTGCACATAGTCGTTTACTCCACAGTTTCAGCTTTATTTATCCTATAGGAGGAACTTTTCTCTACTAAAGTGCAATGAGGCGAAAGCCTCTATCACGCGGTTGTCCGAAGCCCTCCACTACGGCACCTCTTTCTCTCGGCTTTCACTCCCAGCTTCGCGATGACGCGATAGCGTGATCTACTAGCCAACATATAAAGCCCCGCTTTAACCGAGCCGTATGAACGTGCCTGCGTGGCCTGTGGATAATGTGAATGCAAGGGTTTTGGCAGGCTGATTGTGATATCACCCTCCCACATGAAAGGAGATGCCCGAGGTGGCAGCTCCAGCCAAACGTAATGCCAGGAAGCCCTACACCCAGTTTTTACTCAGCCATGTCAGCTTCCAGCTACCGCCTCCCATGACACTCCTTCTTCTTTCAACGGCTTCTTCTTCTTTCCTCGCACTTCGGACAGGCACGAGCAGACACGACGAAATGGCGAGACTGCAGCCAATGTAGATTTCTCCCTACAAAAAATCATATAACGAGACCACTCTGGTTGAAGACGACGGGCACGAAATGGTTTAAATAAAAATTGTTGCAACGTTTGACCCCTTATATTTTGAACGTTCAGATCACTTGTTTGGGTATGGATCCCCTGGGGATCCTGGCCTTTCATCCAAGTTGCTCGTCAAATATGACGTTATTTATCGTGTGGTTGCCCAAACTTCTGTGGTGAATTATGTGGTTGATCCCTTGACACCCTCGTGTGATATCCGCCGTCGTGGCCTTGAAACAGTTCACTTGAGCCGACAGAATCCGTATCACGACTCACTCATTTGTACCACGCCCTGAGTCGCCAGGATGTCTCCTTTATTGGCCGTGCCCTTGAAAGAAGGGGATGGGCATAAGCGGTAGCGTGCGGTCACCGAGCGCGAGCTATATGCAGGCTGCCCTGCCTGGAGCAACCGTCGCTCTGAACTGACGCCGTCCAGTTATCGAAGACTTCAAGTTGTCATTGCTTGGAGAGAACTAACCCTTTATCACATTACGTACATTAAATAAAATACTGGACAATACTAAAGTTTCGAACACAACCAATCTAGTCTGTATTTTTTACGATCAAAGCAGGTGGGTATAGGCAATACAGCCCGCACGGCAAATAGCCAGCTCCGCACATCGTCAGATGAAATTGTTTGGCTAAGACCTGCGAATAAATAAAACGATTTTAAGCACGAAATCTGGCGAGATTTTTAGGTTTTGTTCTTTCAAGCCCTCACATGCTTCGCGAGTTATCGGTAAGCGCCCTTTCAGCGTCAAAGCTAGCCTTTAACGACGAGGGTATAATTCATGCCATTCCATATTTTTTCGTTTGACATTTGACATTTGACACAGAATCAAACGACCTTCCTGCTCTAAAACAAACGCATCTAAGATCGAACGAAAAACATCTGCGCTCTACAGCGCACAAAATTAGGTTCCTAGCAGATTTTTACGCCGTGGACAACAGGCGCGTTGGAAAACTTTCAAGTCGTGCGTGTCATCCTGATAACCCCGGTCGCTCTAACTTTTCGTAGTGCTGTAAGCAACTAGTAGAAAAGAGTATAATTCAAGTTTTGCACAAAAAAAGAAAATAGATCAACATATTCATTCTTTGCGCTGGTATTGAGAGAACAAGATTTGTTTCTGTCGTTTTGAAAGCTAAGTAATTTCGCCGCTACAACGAAATCCCCATTGTCTGAAGCACCCGACTGCGTTAACTATAGAAAGTTAAAATATTCAATAGAATAATCTGCGTAATTAGCATAGTTCGAGTATTTGCGAGCAGCCTGTATTAAGAGATATTCGAAATTGTTCACGTAAAAACCGAGTCTACAGCAACAACGACAAGCGACCTAAAACGTTGAAAGATATTCATTGAAGTCAGTTTGGTTTGTAGGCTTTGACGTCCCAGAACGATTCAGGTTATGAGATGCCGTAGTGCAGGACTGCGTTAATTTCGGCCACCTGGGGTTCATTAACGGGCACTGACATTGCACAGCACACGGACGTCACTCCGTTTCACTTCCATCGAAACGCCGCCGCCGGCGGTCGGATTCCGGCACAGTAGTCGGGCATCTTAACCATTGCACCACCACAGCGGGTCTCTTTGAAGTCGAAGGATGCAAATAAACAAATTTCATGCTACCTTCGTAGAAAGCCTTGCAGCTAAAGGGTGTGAGGTTGAGCATTGTTGCAGTCTTGGTGGAAACAATTATTGCCAATATTACACAGAATGGGGGCGCAGCCCTCTACATGGCACTTGAGAACCACTCCTTTGTACGGAGGGCCCTCTTACAAACCAAAGGAGAACCGTTGCAGGGATACCCTAGAGAGAGCGGTTTTAGTCCTGCGCTGGTCCTGATCGGAGATACTGGGGAGTAGATGCTCTCAGTAATACAGACTCATAGAAACAAAAAGCCTTTCTGCTCCAATAAAAACGCATCTAAGGTTGAACGAAAAACTTCTGCGCTTTATCAGTTAGTTCAGTCGTTCAGTCGTGTCCGACTCTTCGTGACCCTATGGACCATGTCACGCCACGCTATCCGGTCTCTCACTATCTTCCTAACATCACATAACTTCATCTGCAGTGCCTCGAAGATGCCATCTAACCATCGCGTTCGCTGCCTACCCCTTCTCCGGCGACCCTCAACCTTTCCCAACATCAAATCTTTCTCCAGCGACTCCTCTCTTCTCATCAGATGACCAAAGTAGCTGAGCTTTAACTTTAGAATTTGACCCTCCAATGAGCAGTCAGGGTTTATGGTCGACAATATTGACTGATTTGATCTTCTGGCAGTCCAAGGAACTCTCAGGAGTCTTCGCCAGCACCACAATTCAAACGCGTCAATTCTTCGGCGGTCAGCCTTTTTCACAGTCCAACTCTCGCATCCATACATCAGCGCACAGTATCATTAGGTTCCTAGACGTTCCTAGTGAACAAGCGTTAGGTTCCTAGTGAACAAGCGTTAGGTTCCTAGTGAACAAGCGCGTTGGAGCATGAAGCCCTGCTTGTCGTCCTGAGTAAGCCAGGCCGCTGTACCCTTTCGCAGTGCTGCAAATAACTTGCAGAAACGAGTATAGATTCAAGTTTCATGCAAAAAAAATGAGATCAACTTATTGTTTCTATGCGCTGGCATTGAGAGAACAAAAATTTGTTCTTATCGTTTTGAAAGCTGACATAGTAATTTCTCCGCGACAACAAAATAAACATTGACTGAAACCCTCGACTACACAAACTATAGAAAGTTAATATATTCTATAGGATAAGTTGCGTAATTAGCAAAGTTCTAGTATTTGCGATCAGTCTGTATTAGGAGTTTTTCGAAATTGTTCTTGTGAAAACCAGACCTACAGCAACAATGGCAGATTACGAAAACATAGAAGATATTCTTTGAAGTCGGTTTGGTTTGTACGGCTTGACGTAGTAGAGGACTCTGGCAATTTCGACCACTTGGGGTTCTTTAACGGGCACTGATATCTCGGAGACCACGTACTCCATTCCGTTTCTACTCCATCGAAACGCAGCGGCCGGTAGTCGGGATCAAACCCGGGTACTCCGGCATAGCAATCGGGCATCCTAACCACTGCACAACCGCGGCGGGTCACTTGTCGAAGGATGCAAATAAAGGAATGTCATACAGCCTTGGTCGAAAGTCCTGTGGCCAAAGGGTGTGCGGTTGCGCCAATTGTTGTGGTCGTGGTGGGAACATTTTTTACCAATATTATAGAAGATGGAGGCGCAGGCCTCTGCTTGTCACTCAAGAGCCGCTCTTTTGTACCTTTGCCCGGAGGACCAAAGGAGAGCCGTTGGAAGGCTATCCTGGACAGAGCGCTAGTAACAATCTTGCGCTGGTCCCGAACAGAAGTAGTGGGGAGTAGATGCTGCCAGTAATCCAGCGTCACCTCTGGCGAATGAGGATGTGACGTTGAAGGGCTGGTGAGTAGTGCGTGTGGAAGGTCACCAGGCTTGCCACAGAAGGTGCACGAAGAAGAAAACTTATCAGGAAAGCGGGCGTGGAGAAAGATGGGGTACGGGGCTATACGCGTTTGTAGCTTGCGTCAATGGACAGCTTGTGTGTTTGTGAGGGTCGGGGCAGGGGGTGCGTATGTTCTCCTATTTTCGCGGTAGTCGTTAAGGATGTCAAGGAAGGGCAGCAGGCACTTACAAGCCTCTGAGGAAGGCCGTTCCTCCCCAGCCAGGAATGTGAGGCCGCAGGCCAGGTAATGAGCCTCCTCGTTACTGGGAAGGGTTGCATGTGCGGGTGTCCAGGTAAGGGTGAGGGATTGTCGGGGTTACCAAAACGCAAAAAGCGGTGGGTGGTGGGGGATAATATGCCATTGGCAAAGTTAACGACAGCCGTTTTAGAGTCTAGATTATTTTGGTTGCCGGCGTGGAGGTCAGCTTACTGCGCCTCGGCTGTGAAAGCGGTGAAAATTGAGCAATCAGATGAAATTGTGGTGAGACGAATAAGAGCATTGTTAAAGAGTATCGGGGAAAGATCGGTTCTTTGAGATGTCCCCCAAGGACAGAGCTCGATGTTTGGGAGGATACGGGGGCCTAATGTGACGGTCGCTGCTCGACTGCTGATGAAGGCCCTCATGCCATTGTACATATGGTTACTTATACTTGTAGTATTTGTAAATTATCAAGAATGGCAGAGTGTTATTTTATCAAATGCTTTGCGGAGTTTAGCACCAAGATTGGCTCGTCTATCGTGAGTTTTTGAATTACCGGCATGGTGTTCTGGCTGCAAGAATATATCTTGTATGGCTAGATCCGAACGGAAACCAAACATGTAGATGGGCAGGCGCTCCCTCGAGGAAGCTGTAGAGTCATGTAGGGATTACATGCTTTGTTAATTTTTTCACACAAGTAGTGAGTTAAATACGTGGGAGATTGGAGGGCAGGATCGGTTTTTCTGGTTTTGGTATAAAGACTATTTTCGCTTCCTTTCACTGGGTAGGGAAGGTGGTTGCTAAAATTCATTAAAGTATTTGGTTTAGGCGATGATATAGGGGATGTCTAAGTTGCGCGAGTACCGAATGGAGAAACCCTGCAGCCGAAAGGCGGCTTACCTGATTGTTGAAGCTCTGACTCATTTTATGCGGCCAGGAAGTTTGCACAGCAGATCCTATGCAACACGATACTATTCCTCTTTTGGTTGTCTTGGTGTGCGCCGAATCGTACGGCACCTCCTTTTTTGAATGTTGGCAATAGCCTCAGCAGACATGTTCCTCACAGAACGTGAGTTTGAGGTTTAAAAACTGTAAAACAGAGACGTTTGGTAGTTCGCGGGGAAACCGCGGCCCAATACCATTTTCGATAGATGCATCTAAACCTTCCCCTACTGTACAGGTTCAGGAGAAGGTGTTCTTGTTCGTTAAAAGCGCTAATACTCATCAACATAGCTAGAAATCATTAAAACCGGCCCCCCATTGAAAACTCTATCTGAAACGTTGTCTCCACCTTAGCCAGGAAACTACCGCAAATAGGAGCCATACATGACCCTATGCAGATGCTACTGCGCTTCTAATGTTGTTGTCAAAACGTATAAAGGTTGAACCGAGTTAAAGCTGCAATAAAGTTATAAAATTATCGATGGAGAACCCAGCCGCATTCTGAAAGGACATGTCGCCGTTTTCCTCACTGCATTCCTTGACGGACAACAGAAATTGATCTTGGGTGTCAACAGAAAACTCGAAGGAAATGTCTTCGTTACACATTATAAACTATGCCACATCTTTTGATTTTTTGATGAGGAACGGGTCGTTCAAAACTATGTTCTTAAGCTTCTATAACAAGAACTGATTGACGTTCCTTTATAACGAACCCTGTTCGCTAACAATGATTCTGAACAGAATTTCCTGTTTGTGGGCCTTGACCGTAAAAAAGGGACTTAAGCTATTGGCTCTGCGGTTAGTGATGTCCCTGGCAGCGTGCTCAGGTCTAATCTCTTACAAATCTCAATGAACTTAGTCTTTACACTTTTTCCCTTTTTTTAAACAGCAATATTCTTATTCACTGCTACTTGCGCTTTCTCGTTGTAAATTTTGTTCGGAAAAACTACAAACCCACCCACCTTATCGACTTGAAAAAGCATCAAGTTATTGCTCTTGAAGAAAGAAATAACACCTTTAATACTCTATCACTGCGCAAGTCCATCTCTTTCGCTGTACTTTTCCACAAACAGTCCGCACCATCAGAAAGACCCTCCGGCAATAAAGCAGTTTATAGTGAGCGCTTGTGTTTTGTGTCGTTATTCTACCTGTGTGTGATTGTTTTTTTTTTTTTTTTTTTTTTTTGCGGTCTAACTTTATAATGATCCCACTGAAGAAGATCATATCGCATGCGAACCGATTCGTCGATCAACGGAGCTCCGTGCTATGCTCTCCTATGAAATAGGGAAAAAGAAAAAGCTCAACTTAGCACTCATGAATGTACACGTACTCAACTTATGATTCGTGCTCAGCAGTTGAGTGAAGGATGGACAAGTTCAGATGGTCAGACTCGGAGAACGTGCCTGAAGACTTGCTGAAAGTTTAGCAGGCAAGCTCGAACACTGGAAAATAGCCATAGCAAAGGCCCTGACAAATTAATGAGTCATCGAAGGCTTGTATATGTTAAAGCGAAATGGCTGCAGTCGATATTTTACTTTATGTTAAGGCGCATGAACTAGACAAGCATTTCGAGCAGCTCTTTTAGAAATGGCACATGCCAACTTACATTGTAGAGCTACTTGTAGAAGAGCTTTTTTAGTCCCCTACGTAGCGGGGCGTCTTAGCAAATATCGAGAATACGTCAACGTGAGCAAAAAGAAAAAACAAAGAATGCACGTGACGCTGATAAATGTCACCGCAGAAGCTTCTTATTGTGGCATGAATTTTGTACATTGTAGCGTTTGCCTTCGTTTTTAGTTCCTCAATTTTTCTTTTCTTCCTTTTACGCCCGCGCATGCATTTTGTGCGGAAATCCGCTGCCATCTTATTTCGTCTCTTCGTGGTTATTTTGTTTGCTAACATGAATGCGTGTCAGCTCAGAATACTGGCTTGTAATTCGTATTATCAAGTGTTCAAATATGGAAACCGGCGGAGGTTAATGAAAGAGAAATCGGTTGCCAACTGAAACTCCAATTGCAATTTGCACAACATTATTTCTTTCCAAAAAGGAGAAAAGAAAAACGGTCAGGTTACACGGGGGAACTCGCAACACAAAAAAAGCATGGAAACCTGCTGCACAAGTAGTAAACAATTGAGATAATTGCTCCAGACCAGCTACACTGCAGTCACACTCGGTGAGATCGAGTCAAGAAAAGGGCACAGAACAGAGGACCGCTACAATGCAAGCTTTGGAACTTAAAAATAATGCAACCAAACATAATGCGTGGGACACCGGCTGTGTGTAAGCGAATGGATATAACTGAAGACCAGCGCCCGTGTGCTGTGCGATGTCAGTGCACGTTAAAGAACCCCAGGTGGTGGAAATTTCCGGAGCCCTCCACTACGGCGTCTCTCATGGCCTGAGTCACTATGGGACGTTAAATCCCACAAACCAAACCATAACTGAAGACCATTCAAGGAAGCAAATTTTTTAATGGCACCCACCCAGGCGCAGCCACTCTAGTTCGCATAAAAAAACTTCGGAAGCTTTTGCGTCAGCAAGTAAAAATCAGGAGCATCAGATGTGCTTCGTTTAGCGTTGATGCGTTATATGGCTCTCTGAATGATGAAACTTCGGTGAATCGTATAAGTAGTGCTGAAAGGACATTCAGCTGCTCGGACATTGGGCTTGTCGGTCGCAGAGCTGTTTCGTTAAGGCTGTTAATGCGTGTGCTATTCTATCACTTAGACGCGTTCAGCGTGTGGTTTCAAACATTGCGTTTTGACGCGATAACGTCAAAGGCCCTGTTCATAGAAAATCCGGTGTCGGTGGCCGCTCACTGGCGTTGGCGTCGTGAGCGAAAAATCACGAGCATGGCACTGGTAGGCGATAGCTGACAGCTGACAAACAGTGAACGCAGTTGCCTGACATTACGTTTGGTAGGAGCTGCCAACTCGGGCCTCTCCTTTTGTATGCAGCAACCGCCTGCCAGGACCCTCGCATACACGTTGTCCCTAGGCATGGGCACGTTCGTACGGCCTTGGTACAGCAGGCCTTCATAATCTCATAAGTTGGCTAGTAGCCTACGCTATCGCATCATACCCTTAAAGGGGCAACCTAAGTGTCGCCCTATAATGTTTCTCGTTATAACGTCACATCTCCCCAGCATGCCCCCTATTGTCTCACTGGAAGCTTTCTTGTAAACGTTCGCCCTTTCATTTCCGACAACTAAATTCTCGGGTAGCATATATTACGGTACTATTATGAGGAACTCTGTTGTTTGGGGCTTCGTGTTCAGATCACCTCCACTGAAGTACAACTACCGCTGCTGGGATCAAACCTACTTTTGAAAAGGCTAAGACAGTTCCATGTGGCACTTGTTTTCGCAAAGCTGCACTAATACAAATACCTGTTTGAGGCACAGGTTTCTAGTCATGTACTCGGAGTCATTTTGTTTGAGCTGATAAAGGTAACGGTAATTGAATTTAAAGGAACCTTTAAGCACGCGTCTTTGAGAATTGGCACGTATACTTATACATTAAAAAAAAAAAAGAATACTTAAGATTCGCCGTAAAGGCTATGACGCGACATTGGTCATGACCCCTGTCTGCGGCCCTTTTTGTGAGTCCACGTTGTTACTGGTCTCTTATTTAATAATTTCTTAATTTGTGCTCCTAATTTCCCACACATTCAAATTGTGATGCAGTAATAAACCATCACGTCATGCAGCTACCGGTTGTGAGCAACCAACCTACTTTGAATAAAGCCCGCATTATTTATTTATTAATTTGTATGAGACTACAAATCGCTAGAAGGGGAAGGGGGGGGGGGGGAATGTTACAAAAATTGAAAAAGCAGACAACACCCATGGAAACAACGTAAAACTATTGGGAGAATCATTTGCACATCCCTAGGACGAAATTTCTACACGTCAAACGCAGTACAGAGCAAAGTTTCAGTATGATAAAACAAGTTGTTACTGACGCGCACTTCAACACTTATAACAAAACAAAGATGCCCTGCAAGGCACACACAGCCACAGCATGACTATGCGCTATCATGGAGATAGCCCCTTAACTCACCGCGAATTTCCTCTCGCTTGCTGACACTACGACCAGAGGCAGTTTATTCCATTCGCCAATACTGCGAGGAGATAATGATGACTAGCATATTTTTGTACGGCAAATAATTTCGCGTATTTTTCTGCTGTGGTCATGTCTTTGTGATATGAATGTAGGCGGTTTTAGGAGGATGTGGCGGTTGATGGCGATACGATGCTGATCAATCTGATTTAACAATAAACACCTAGCTACAGTACGGAACATAGCAAGCGTGTCCTAGTTGAGCATGTTCTTCAGGGCGGTGACGCTACCGTTGTTCTGGTGCGAGGTTGTTACAAAGCGTGCTGCATTACTTCGGATTGTTTCCAACTTTTTTTTAGGAGGGCGGGGGGGGGGGGAGAGTTACAGACTCGGAGTCCCAGACTGCGGATGCCTATTCCAAGACTGTGCGCAAGAGAGAAACGTATAAAACCTCTTTGACTTTTCGCGATAATTTCCTGGAGTTTCTTCTTAGGAAAATAAGTACGCGACTGTCGTTTACTGTTATGTAGCCTACGTCGTTATTCCAGGTTAGGCTCAATGAAAATATGACTCCCAGGCATTTTGCTTCCTCACTCATTACTATCTGCTGCTCATCTAAAAAGCAGTCATTTCTCGTGGGCTCGCGTTTCCTAGAGAACCGTAAACGATAGTACTTGGTAATGTTTGTTGTTACATGCCATTTACGACACAACGAAGCTATGTGGTCCAGATCTGTTTGCAACGCAATAACGTCCAGGTGATTGTTAACGCATCTGTAAATCACACAATCATTGGCATATAATCTAATCGTGACTTCTAAGCCTATGCCAGTAAATGTACTAAAATAAGAGTGGCCCAAGTACCGCTGTAAGACGCCTGATGTAACTAAGACTGAGTCGGAATCTTATCCGTTAAACACTACTTTTTAGTTCCGGTTCCTCATGTAATCTTCGACCCATACTGTAGAACAGATTGTTGAATGCCTAGGTAGGAGAGCTTGAAAAGGAGTAGAGCACGCGAAACTTTGTCAAAAGCGTTTTTAATATCGAAAATCATGAAATCTACTTGTTTACTGGAATCAACTGAAAAATAAAAAACAATTATGGGAAAATTCAATCAGTTGCGTCACGCAGGAGTGGCCGGCCCTTAAGCCGTGCCTATAGGGGGCGAGGGCGAGGAAATTGTTGGCAGTTTAATGCTCATATATACAAGAATATATTGTCAAGGGACAACAACGAGGAAAATTTGCTGTGCTCACGCGCTCGTACATAGCGAGCCAGTCCTTCATATCAGCATCGTCCACTCCATTGAAGGTTCCGGAATCACGTGGGTGGGCAATGACGATAGCCTGGGTGGAGGACGCCGATGGTGCGGCCCCGTCGCTGGGCATGGCTATAGAGCCGGGAAGTCGAAGATCGCTGCGGAGTTCCGTGCTTGCTGTAGGCCACCCCGCACCTCCACCAATAACGTAGCGTAGATACACGCACACAGAGAGCAGATGTATTCGCAGATATTTACAAAGCGGTAGCTGACTACAGCACAGACGAACAACTTAAGGCCAGCGGCGCCAAGCACGAAACACCCACACTTCGTCGTCCTCGCGTTCCACACATTCCACACGCGAGCACAGCACTTTGTTCTCGTCGTTGGCCCTTTCAGACAACGAAGGGAGGTATTGGATACCCCTTCCCTCCAAAAACTTCTTTACTGGCAGTGTTCTGGTATGTAATTAAAAAAAAAGGTCTTAGCTCCTTGCGGCACTTGAATTTTCTTAACACTCTTTAATACATCTGTGCCAGGGCCTCCACTGTATATGGCCCTGTACAAGGGTTCTGGAAAGAAAATATGACACAGATCTTGGTACAACTTTTTTCTCTTTACACCAAACAAATATTCTAGAGAGAAACACGTTGAAAGAAATCTAACACTCTCGGTGACCTCCATGTAATATCCGGAAATCCCACACGCTACCTCGGAGGAGGAGACAACAGACTCCTTCAACAGGCGCCGCAACCTAAAATCGTGAAACGTTCCTTATAATTCCCCTTGTCTACCGTGAGGATAGCGGGATTCCGCAAGTGACACATACTGCGCATTTAATTTCCTGTAAACAAATTATAGAATGCCGGTGAACTTTGATACGTTCAATGGAATGCTGGTTGCGTTCGACAAAGGGCGCACCATGTACCGTTACGACAAGTCATGACGTAAAAAGGCGATTCATTCCGACTGCCGGAACATGGACAATTATGGGAAGACATGCAAACACTAGGACTCACCTTACACACGGATCCAAATGCACCCACACGCACGGGTAATAGCGTCGGCCGGGACAACACCCCCGTCTTCACCATAAGCAAGAATATAGCTACAGCGGACTGGAAAAACACCGAGCAAAACCTAGGTATTGATAGCACTCACACTAAGAAAAGGAATCAAAATTAGAAGACCCAGACAACCCAAAATCACGGAATGGGAAAGTTCAGTCAAATACGAGAAACCGAGGGAATTGAGAAAATCGACGATATCGACAAATGGTCAGAAACGCTAAAGAAACACGTGGAGAAAGCAACAGTCACACTAGAAGACGAAGATGCACCGCCCAGTATCGATAACAAACTCCTAAACATGTGGAACAAGTAACAGGACATAGAGATAAACCTAAAAACGCAAAGATGGAGCCGTAATATTAGGAGAGTACTAGCTCGGCATAACAAAGAGATAGAGACATACGCCATCAAACTAAATGAATAGAACTGGTGTAGCAGATGGGATAAAATTTAACAAGGCATGAGCCTGTCCAAAACATGGAATATTCTATGACACATGCTCGATGCGGACAAATCTAAAGTACAAGCCAACGTAAATCAAACTAAAGTTAAGCATGCCTTCGAAGGCTCGGACGAACAATTGATGAGTAAATTAATCGAAATCTACATCGCACAAACCGAACCCGAAACGCTACCAGCATATGACGGGAAACCTAACCTAGACATAGACGCCTCCATCACTAGGGCTGAAGTCCGAGCTGATATTATTGGATTAAAGACAAGATCGGTCCCAGGACCTGACGGGATCACTAACACGATTATCAGAAATCTAGACGACGAATCAATCACAGCCCTGACAGAATACATAAATAAGGTAAGGGAGACTGGACAAGTACCACCGGCATGGAAAAATGCCAGTGTAGTCCTCATACCCAAACCGGGGAAGCCGCCAAAGCTAGAAAACCTACGACCCATATCGCTGAGCTCGTGCGTAGGAAATCTAATGGAACGCGTTATTCAGACGAGACTTACCAAATACATGAACAAGAGAACCTATGGCCACATGAAATGGTGGGCTTCAGGCCGGGGCTAAGCACACAGGACGTGATTATCAGACTTAGATACGATATCACAACCCATGAGTCTCCGGGTACAAAGGCTATTCTCGGATTGGACCTAACCAAAGCCTTCAACAATATCAAGCATAAGGCAGTGCTAGAAGGTCTCCAATAGATTAGGGTTAGAATCAGAACCTATAACTATATCAAAGACTTCCTCACAAACTGAGAAGTCACCAAAACTTTCAAAGCGAAAATCAACCACAGTCACCTTGGGTAGCAAGGGAATGCCACTAGGGTCTCTATTGTCTCCCTTTCTATTTAATATTGCTATGAGGGGCCTACCACTGCAACTAAAGCAAATACCGGACTTAACATTTAGCATGTACGCAGATGACATAAATCTCTGGATAAATAAAGGTAGCGACGCAGAGATAGAGAACAAACTCCAGGATGCCGCAAATAAGGTGGTTGAGTATGCTGCGGAACGCGGTCTATTCTACTCACCGCAAAAGTCAGAACTATTCATCTACAACCCCCATATATAAGAAAAATAAAGCAGACATAAAGATAAATGTTGAAAACTACCTGGTTCCACACGTAGAGGAAATTAGAATCTTAGGAATGATCCTCCAAGCAAGAGGGCAGAACACAAACACCATAAAAAAATTGGAGAACTATGCAGCCCAAGTTACGGGCGTATTCAGAAGAGTAGCGCTTAGAGGACACGGTCTCATGGAACGCAGTCTACTCAAAATGACACAGGCCTACATCATCAGTCGCATATGTTATGCCACACCTTTTCTCAATCTCAAAAGGACAGAACGTAAAAAAATCGACGTCATAATTCGAAAATGCGTCAAACGCGCACTAGGTCTCCCTGTCTCCACATCAACCGAGAAGCTGGAGAAAATGGGGATTCATAATACATGGCAAGAGCTCACTGAAGCTGTCAGAATCTCTCAACTGGAAAGACTAAGTCAGACGGAGACAGGAGACAGGCAGAGCCATCCTAGACTGGGTCGGACTCCAATCAGACAGAGGCCCACAGACGAAAAAATCTATCCCACCCAACATAAGGGAACACATACTGGTACCACCCTTACCTCGAAACATGCACCCAGACTGCAACAAAGAACGCAGAGAACACAGAGCCAAAGCCATCGCTAAAAGAATGAAACGCAAAGCAGTCGACGAAGTTGCTTATGTAGACGCATCATGCGGACGACACGGAGCAGCTGTCTCGGCAGTAGTAAATGGAGAAGGTGCACCTAAAATTGCGGGCTCAACACGCACCCGTGACATTAGCACAGCTTAAGAGGTCGAGCGCTCGCATGCACTGGCACACAGACCAAAACTATAATCAGCTGAAGCGAAACGGCTTTCTAGAATTTTGCAAAAGGACGGATCTCAGAGGAGGCCAAAAAGATTTTTCTCACAAATCCCATTACTAGAACCATATCCATCATATGGATACCAGCACACGAATCTGTCCCTGGCAACGAAGCTGCGCACCTGCTGGCCCGAGATCTCTACCACCGGGCAGCGGTAGAACAGCCCGAATGCAAGGGAATTAAAGATTGCGCTATCACATACAATAGGATCACTAAATCTTACAAATTAGAACGAAAAGTCTACATTCCCCCAGATCTGTCTCTCACTGACAATGAAGCACGCATCTGGAGGCGATTACAAGCTGGTAACTACATCTGCCCTGTCTGGGTTTTCTTAACACAGACCGGGGAGGAAGAAGATTCTAAATGTAAAAATTGCGGCCAAAAGGCACGCTAGATCAATAATAGGGGAATGCGCCGACTCCCCAGGCGCCGGCATTAACATTGACAGTAGAGAGGCCTAGGAGGTTTGGCTGCGGAGCGGAGATCCCACCGTTCAGCGGCACGCGACCCGCCTGGCGGCTGAGGCCGTGAAGAGTGCTTGTAACCTCACCTGACCTCAGCCTGCGGGGCCCTCCTGACCCGTTCCCTGGCCTGCATGCTGGGGGTGGGAAATGAAGGGCTCCTTTTCGGTGGAAATAAAGTTTTCATTCATGCATTCATGGACGAGCGCTTGTAAAATTATACGGAGATTCTTGAAAATTACAGCTTAAGCAGAAGACTGGTGCCATCAACGGATAAAGCTCTAAACAATAGCGAGGCAGTCGCATGGCGGCGCCTGCAAGCTGGAAACTTAGTAAACCCGGTCTGGGCATATTATGTCCAGATGGACGATAGAAAAAACGATAAATGCAAGCACTGGGGAGACAGAGGGACCCTCGATCATATAATCTGGGAATATTCTAGCTCCCCAGAGGCTAAAGCAAATATAAATTGTAGAGAAGCCTGGGAAGCCGTGCTGCGGAGTGAGGTCCCTGCTCCACAGCAACAAGACATCCGCCTGGAGGAAGAGGCCGCGAAGAACCAAGACCTCTTTGCCTGCTTCTGATCGCGGAGGTTCCGGCTCCCGTCCCTTAGACCTGCGTGCCGAGGGAGGGGATTGGGGGCCTCCTTATCTGGTGGAAGAATAAAGTTGTTATCAAACATGCATATACGAAGCCGACCCGCTGGGCGTCCGATCCAGGCGTCCGTGCGGCGCCTTTAATGTGCCGCTTCCTCGAACGCCGCACCACACAGCAAACTGAAGCAGACCCAGATGCCTAGGAGGCGCTAGTATAGCAGTAATCAGCGAGAGGGGAAGCGTCGGAGATGGTGAAGGGTGGCTGTTCCTGGCCTTACGGGACTGGGACTGGCATGTCGCGCGCAGCACATATCTCTGCTGCGGTCAGTCAACACATTCTATGTTCTGCTCGACCAATCAACAATTTAGTCAGGTCAGTGAAGGTTAATGAGTGAGTAAGTATAATGGGGCTTAAAAGATCAAGATCTTTTTTGTTATTTTAAACCTCACTATGCTTATCATTAACCAGCACTGATGTGACAGGATTGTTGATTGGTCGGGCAGAACATAGAATGTGGTGACTTATCGCAGCTAGGAAAGGCAATGTACTACTTTTGAATTAATGAAAATACCTTGTGTCTGCTCCTGGCAAACCGATGGTCGTGTAATATTTTTGTTGTTCAGGAGTGGAAAGGTAGCAGAAAATAAAAAGCGTCACTTGCAGAGTTTCTGAAGCAGTTGAGCCTGAAATCAACAGAATTTCAGTGGTGCGAACTCGGAAAGCGCTCTTAAGAAACACATGGGCCACTATTCCAAAAGAGATCAACATGTGGTCAACACGGCACCTTCAAAGATGTCGATGATTATCGATAGAGTTTCAGCAGCGTATGTTGATACATCTGGTCCGAATTTCTATAGACACCCAACGGGCAGTTTTGTAAGTGCAACGCCGCTTGCGGTGGTGGCTAGCCTACCACCGAATTTTTATCTGTTGTAGGCTGTCATCGCACCCGCCACCGCTTCGGTGGTGGACGACGGCTGTTGCAATGCGCGTCTTTCTCCCTCTTCTTTTTCTTTCTTCTCTATTTTCTCTTCTGTTGTTGTTGTTGTTGTCGTGGCTGTAGGAAGAAGGAAAAGAAAATGGACGGGCCTGCTACTGGCTTTGTAGCTGAGCCACCTTCGCTGCCTCTGATTTATCTGATTTATTTATAGGAAGGGAAAGGCGCGGAAACTGTCTCACTTGATTTCTGTGGACACCGCAATCGCGCCGTAAGGGAAGGGAAGAAGATGGGCGTGAAAGTGGAAAGATAGAAAGAGGAGCCGTAGTGGAGGGCTACGGAGCAATTTCGACCACCTGGGGATCTTTAACGTGCGCTGACATCGCACAGCACACGACGCCTCTTCGTTTCGCCTCCATCGAAACGCAGCCGCCGAGGTCGGGTTCGAACCCGGGTACTCCGGCACAGTAGTCGGGCGTCTTACCAAGTGCAGACAGAAGAGAGAAAGTAGAGAAGAAAGAAAAAGAAGAGGGAGAGAAAGACGCGCGCCGCAACAGCCATCGACCACCACCTAAGCGGTGGCGGGTGCAATGACGGCCTACTACAGATAAAAATTTAGTGGCTGGCCAAAGCCCACCGCACGCGGCGTTGACCGACCGTCCCAGACCCGCAGGGCCAGGAACAGCCACCTTTTCCTTTCTCTCTCTTCTATCTGCACGAGGCAGCGGAGGTGGCTCAGCTGCCCCGCCGGGGTGGTGCAGTGGTAAGACGCCCGACTACTGTGCCGGAGTACCCAGGTTCGAACCCGACCTCGGTGGTTGCGTTTAGATGGAGGCGAAACGAAGAGGCGTCGTGTGCTGTGCGATGTCAGCGCACGTTAAAGATCCCCAGGTGGTCGAAATTACTCCGTAGCCCTCCACTACGGCTCCTCTTTCTCTCTTTCCACTTTCACTCCCATCTTCCTCCCTTCCCTTACGGCGCGGTTGCGGTGTCCACAGAACACAAGTCAGACAGTTACCGCGCCTTTCCCTTCCTATAAATAAATCAGTTTTTAAAATAAATCAGTGGCTCAGCTACAGAGCCAGTAGCAGGCCCGTGCATTTCCTTTTCATTCTTCCTACAGTCGCAACAACAGTTATCAGCGGCATTTCAAATTGATTTACAGGATAGAAAAGGCGTAGTATCTGTCATAATGCTCCTCAGACACATGTACCACGTCATAAAGAAAGGGAGCAAGGTGGGATTGAAAGAAGAGAGGGAGATAGAGGTGCCGTAGTGGAGGGCTACGACCCAACGCTCTATAATTGCTTTCTCCTCATCGCAATTTAGCGGCCCAAATTGTCCTCTAAAATTTTTTAATACTTTCGAATTGAGAATGCTCAGTCTGTACGCCTTTTATATGTATATACGTTTCATGGTCTGAAAATGGCTGTGAAATGAATGTGGATATAAATAAAACCAACGAGAATAGAGCAGGTGCACTCGGTGATTCCGCGGCAGAGCGTTCCAGCTCACTAAAAGAATCTACTCTAGAATTATAAAGCATAAGAATGTAGCTTGATCGGCTGAAGCGATGGCCGCACGCACCTGAACTATTCTGGAGCTGTGCTTCGTGAACTGAAATCTGAGCAGATGACGGGTAAAAGCGAAATGATCGCGAGAAATTGTGGCTTTCAGTGGGATGCGATCATTCCGTAAATGAACGCTTGACGCTGGCTATCGCAGCATCACTAAAAACGCCCCGCATGCGGCCCACGATCGCATGATCGCATGATCGCATGTGAAACCACTTGCACAGCGGATGTCTGCAGACACCAATCGACGGTCTACAGCTTATCGTCGATTTTTCGTTTTATACTGGCTAATACATAATTATTTGATAAAACTACGCACTCATCTTCAATGAAACTGGCTAGCTCAATCGTGTAAGAAAGGAAACCGTTTATTGAGCTTTTGCACGTTTTAATATACGGAGTCGTTCTTACGGTCGCCACCTTGCCTTGACTATAGCGCTGCTTAACATTTGTGAAAATTGTTAACATCATTGAGGCAACAAAAATGATTGTGGAGCAACGAGACTAGGTATAGTAGGATGGGCGGCATTACTGTCCACGATTCTCGTGACTAACGTTTTTGGTTTGGTTTGTGGGGTTTGACCTACCAAAGCGACTCAGGCTATTAGATACGCCATAGGGGAGGGCTCCGGAAATTTGGACCACTCGCACTGACGTCGCACAGTGGACGGGCGCCTTGCTTTTCTCCTCCATTGAAAAGCGGCCGCCGTGGCCGGGATTTAAACTCGCATCCCTGGGCTCAGTAGTCGAGCGCCCTAAGCACTGTACCATCATGGCGGGGCGTGACTAACTTTACCTTTCTCTGTCATTTGCAGGCGCTGTTCTGCAGCCCGCTGGCTCTGCGGCCGTGCCACACATTTGCTGTGCCCCTATTGGTCGTCTTGTGTCTCCTTCTCAGAGCGAGTACGATCCTCAAGCCTTTTTGCAACCGTATAGAAAGGTGCCATTTTTTTCTGCAGCCGTTATTTTAGTGTGAATTTTTCGGTCTTGTATTTGACACCTGAATTCAGCCTTACGATTTCTGACCTTTTGTTTTTTCGGTCTTAGACTTAACGCTTGAACGTCAGGACCTTGTGGCCACCGGAGTTACCTTGTGTGGTGTGCATTTCCTACTGCGCTTCTTCCCACGATTTTATGCCGTGCTTATAAAAAAAAAAGATGGCGACAAGTAAGGCTGTTTTTAGAAAAGTGCTTGCACGCATAAATTGTTACTCAGACTATAGGTCTCATTGTCATTACTGAAAGAAAACACGCCCTGCTAGGTTACTGCTCGAGGCTACGACATGAATGGTTGGTTTGTGAAGTTTAACGTCCTAAAGGGACTCAGGCTATGAGAGACGCCATAGTAGAGGACTCCGGTAATTTCGACTACCTGTGATTCTTTAACGTACACTGACATCGCACAGTACACGGGTACCTTGCGTTTCGCCTCCATAGAAAAACGATCGCCAAGGTTGGGATTCGACCCCGCGTCCTTCGGTACAGTAGTCGAGTGCCGTAACCACTGCACCACCCCGGCGGTCATTTGCGGTTAAAGCTAGGTGTTAAGCAGGTCAGCAGGTGTTTTCAGCTCGATAAGTCACAATTGAGTACAGTTCACAAGTATCCACGTTCATTAATTTTTATTTCAATGCGAAATCATTTCTTGCTTGAGTAGCATGTACAGGATATGCGGGACAAAGCGTGTCACAAGAGTGTGTTCTCACGATATGTCGGTCATTAAGGAGAAAAAAAAATCGTATCCATGCCAGGATTCGAATCGCACAAAAAATTGAGTTCTAGGACTAAGATCATGCCAAAACTCTTGCTGTCGAAGTGGGTAAGTAGAAACATTGGCCTCTAAATCAGCCAGCTGTCAAAATAAATACTGATGTTTATTGGCAGATTTCTTATACCTAAAGCTTAAACAATACTTATACAATTTATGCACCGGGCATACTTTGTGTCTCCCAGCTGCGCGCACTAGCCCTACCATAAGCTGACTTCCTTCGAACGTGTCTATAATTATCCTTGCGTAGCGCAAGGACGCCGGACGGCATTTCGGGAAATGTAAGAATAAAAACACTAAAAATAATGGACAACTGAAAAATAGAAAGTATAGAAACGGAAATTATGCGTTTAGCGTCGCAACAGCAGCAACAGCGTTAAGGATTTCGCATTTCTCTAGTGCAGATTCTGCAGTTCTCTCGAAGTTTTTCTTTTACCATCTACTGTACGTTTTTCAGGTATAACAGGGCTTGGTCGATGCCTAGTACCTCGATTCCGGGGCCCCACTGCACTCCCAGGAGCAGCGTGTGTCTTCTGAAGGCTCACAAGTGTGCCAGCACTGCCGTGCAGAACGTTCTCATGCGATACGGGGAGCGACACGGTCTCACCTTTGCGCTACCACGTTACGACGTCAATCTGGGACATCCGCTCTTCTTCAACCGGACGCAGGTGATGGGCAGTCCACCCTTCGACATGCTGGTGCACCACATTCGATTTCAAGAAGCTGAGGTGCGGGCCGTGCTCAAGCCAGACGCTGTATACGTGACCATCGTGCGTGAACCGGCGGCTCTGTTCGAGTCGCTGTTTTCATACTACAACCTCGAAGTAAGTGGTATACCTCCACATGCTATATGAAGAATGCGACGGTTCCCTTTCTCGCACACGGATAAACTCTTGCGTACTTCCACGCATTCTTTTCTTCTTCTTCCAGTTTCGCTCTACTCACTCACTCACTCACACCCTACCCACCCACCCACCCATTCACCCTCCCATCCACCAACCCACCCTCGGGTCAGCTAAAGGCCCATTCATATTTGTGAGTTGCCGAGGTTGCACGAGCATTTTGGTCCAAAAGCGGCAGTCACAAATGGCCGTATTGGTCGAAAAGCGGCAATTATAGACCAGTCGCAAGCTGCTGGGACTTGTGGATTTGCGACCATGAGCACAAAGGCCTAAGTAAACAGTGGCATCGCGAAAGAGAATAGAAGCTTATTTTAACAAATCTTATCGTCGCCGCGTTAACTGTCGAGCTCCACAGCTTCCTTTGTGAGGGAGACCAATTCGGGAACGCTTCTTGCATATTGCATTTGTATTTGTAAATATTGGCGCTGTCGAGTCATTTTCTGACCGCAAGCGGCCGCCGGTGGTGTGCCCTTCGCGACTCACAAGACCGTAAGCTTTCTGGCCTATAACGTCCAATTAGATTCATGTAAACGTTCGGGGCACGAACTAGGTCAACCAGACTGCAAGGGGGCTGAGTGAATGAGCCGGACCAGCTTGCCAAAGTGCACGTACAGTTAAAACTCGATTTAATGAAGTTGAGGGGAGCCGTGAATTATTTCGTTAAATCGAGAACTTCGTTAAATTGAATGAGGCATTTCTTGGGCACATAATTCAGTACATTCGATTACAGTAAAACCTCGTTAAAACGTACCCGCTTAAACAGTACTTTCGTTTTAAAAGTATTAAAGTCAAGTCCCCGACTGAGCACCCATTGAACATAATGCATTTTGCATCCGCATAAACCGTACCAGCTTATCGCGGTCGTATCGGTTAGCACGTACCATTTTCACTTTTCGTCGCACTCGCGCGTGACGAATTCACGCCGGTAGCACCGACCCAAAGGACGGTTCGGCTAGCGGCGCAACGATCTTCCCTAAATACCGCCGACGGGACGGCAAGCCACACAGCTAATGACAAATTGGCGCCAAAGTTGGTAATCATACAACTAGCGCAATCTTTGGGGGTCCGTATGGTCATCGTCATGACCCCCGGCGCTACTTTCGAGTGGGTAGCGCCAACACCACGACCGGCGCCGCTAGCGCGTATGAAAAGAAACAACAAAAATTCTTACTCGACAAGAAAGGCCCGAGGGGACTACAAATTTATTTTCCGCCAAAGAAGTCGGTGATCTCTGCCTGCGTGCGCTTTGTGAGCAACGGCCGCACCAATGTCTGGGGTGCTGTCTACAAAATAGACCAAAAATTAACACTTTTTCACCTTTATTTCTCGAAAAAAGGTTCGTTAAATCGGGACAGATCACGGAATCGGTTTCGTTATTTCGGGTTAGTCAAAGCATTGAACCCTATGGGCGTCTGAGGGGGAATTAGGATACCTTCGTTAAATCGAGATTTTCGTTAAATCGGGTTTCGTTAAATCGAGTTTTGACTGTATACGGTGTCTACTCAGACATTTGACTTTGTTGCAGCGGAAAAGAGAATAAGGGCCTGCTTTCCGCTGACACCGGCTGCCATCTTTGATGTTATCTCTGCATTGCCGTACATCTTTCGCGCTGCTGGACGTAGATGGAACAGCGCCGGCTTTGACCGGCCAAGAGCTTGTTCGCTGTGCAGAGATGTTTCGCCGGAGTAGCCCACATAAAATTTCTGCAAGTTTAGAGTGAAGTTTATGAATGCAGGTTTTCCGCATATTGCTGGAATGCGCCGTAACAATTAATTTATCCGCAGGTTACTTTCCAGGTGAACTATCAAGAGTGATTTCTGAGAAAGCTCGACTTCAAACGTTGCAGAATCAGTCGAAGCGAAGCTTTCGGTCATGTCTCGGTTCTGTCTGTTGGCCAGCCGTTGCAACGATGTGTAATCCGGGATGTAGGCCTCGTCAGGATGCTTGCTTTGCCTTCCTCCATTAGCCTCAACTCGGGGCATATTTGTAAAATATGGACAAATAAATGCTACTACTAAAAGAATTCTGGGGCGCACTTTGGATCACCAAACTGCGATGAGGTGAAAGCCTCTATCGTGCGGTGGTCTGAAGCCCTCCACTACGGCACCTATTTCTCTCTGTTTTCAAGCCTGAGTCCTGAGTCGCTTGAGACGTTAAACGCCACAAAATCCAAATCTCTGTTTTCACTCCAATCTTCGCGATGACGCGATTGCGTAAGCTACCAGTCAACTAATTGTTACGTGGCGACAGGCAAGAAGACGGTAGAGCATGGCGATAGGGTGAAGGATGATTTAATGGCTGTCCGTGCGCGAGGGCTCCTCTCCGGCCACTGCCCATCTTGTTCGCAGCACTTCCCGGGGCCACCGAGCGATCATCTCGATCGGTTCGTTGAAGACGGTGTAGACCTGACGGTGAGGATGTTGAATAAAATGTAGAAGAGGATTTGGTTGCCGCCACGATGACCATGGCCACGAGGATGCCTTCGTAATCCGCCTTCCCTGGAGCTCTTTACCCTTCCGCCACTAAAGCATCCATGGGACCGATGGCTCGAGGTCGCGTCGGGCGGCTGGGCGTGGTTGCGTGTTCGTGTACTTTGGTTCCTTCGGGTCATGCGAGTCTTGGCTCTGATCTCATCTCTGGTCAGTTCGTCTGTGTGCCTTGTTTTCAGATCTGGGCTGGGGGCTTGGCGGCGGTAGTCGTGGCGGGTCGAGTCTGAGCAGGAAGGGGCTGGGGCAAAGCTACGCGGCGATATCCGCGGGCTCTAAGCCGATGTTCCCGGCGTACGGATGGCGTCGAGGCTCCAAGGTGAGGATGTGGATTACGCACCTCGCACCTCCACCAAAAGGTTACGTGGCGACAAGTAAGAAGACGGCCCAAAATGGCGACAGGGTGAAGAATGATTTAGTGGGTGGCCTAGCGCGAGGACTCCTCTCGCGCAATTGCCGATCTTTTCGCAACAATATAAAGCCCTGCTTTAACCAAGCAGTATGAACGTGCCCGAGTGGCCTAGGAATAACGGAAATGGAAGGGCTTTTGCGGAATGATTGTGAATATCACCCTCCCCTATGAAAGGAGAGTCCCCTACGTCCAATTAGTGCTATGCCATGTCAGCTGCGCCTCCCACGACTACTACTTCTTCTTCTTCTTCCAGCCTTTGGATGTAACGCATGGACGATCACCACGAGTATTAGCGCTTGGAGGCTTTCGTCTTAATACTACTAAAGTTAAGATGCGTGCCGCTGGAGCCACGGCAACGCTGCGCTGCCGCAAGTGCGATTCTAGGTTGAGAGTGCGGCTCAAGTCCGGTGGAGCCTCTAACTGGTTGTATGGCGCTGTCTCAGCACCGGAATGAACAGCCTCCAGTGCTCGAGCTGGAGCTTCTTAGAACTAGTTCCTTGTTAGAACTCACCCATTTGGCTACGCCAGCATCTCATTCTTCTCATGATATTAATGGAAAACTACGATTGCGTACAGTGCCCAAGATTTGAGCGAACGCGGACCGCTTAAAGTTAGGAACAATTCAGTTTCTGTGATAGTTGACTGAATAGGGGATAAGAGCCTCAGGTGCAGAGTGTCCGATGGTTTAATTACGGAAGAATCACCTGAATGAGCAGCAATCAGTAGAACTACATAAACATTTAGGAATGAGAGCTTTTAGTTTCTAAAAACCAGGTTGCATGGTGAAGTGCGTAGACCTGTTGCTGTGGAAAAGCGTGATAGAGATATTTGGCAACGCCTTCCTCATAGTTACAGAAGACGGCTAGAGAGAGGATTAACTTTAACGAGAGGTAAGTCCCCAGTCCGCGGATGGTTTTGCAGACTCCATGAAACACTATAAACACGGGGTACAGCTTATGAGCCCTAGAGCATTCTAATATGCGAGTGCCTGCTCCTCGTTTCCTCTCCAAACCACGACCGCAGGTCATTCCTTTCAGAGTTCCTCATTCATACAAGAGATCAAAAAAAAAAAAGAAACGAAAGTAAAACACTACGAAACGTCTACGACAAACTGGAAGACGTAGCGCTGTACACATGTACGGGTGAAATCCGTGTTAAGGTGGTAGTCCGGTGTGGGCATACAAGGTCTTATAAACGGTTGTTCTAGAGGTGGTGGTGGTGGTAAAAACTTTAATTTCCAACAGATACAAGGTAGGCGTCAACCTACCCGCCTACACGACGGCCTGGAGCCCTTGGACCCGTGCGGCGTGTTCGGCCAGTGGGATACTACATACCTCCGTCAGGATCTTGTAAATTTCTTAAAATTTCTTCCATATCAATTACTAGCTTACGTTCTGCAGTCACTCGGTCCTCTTTCATGTCACTGCTGATGCTAGCTCGGCAATTAAGAATGTTTACAGCCATGCGCCACGTGGTGGCAGCCAAGTGAGCTAGAGCGGTATCCAGGATTCCTGGCTACGTGCGCCAAAAGTTCCTTGCTGAGAGATTGAAGCCGTTCATAGCGGTTTTTAATGAGCAATGTGTTGCGTGTTTCATCTGTTTCATAAGATGTGCTAATGCATTTGGAGGTTTAGGAAAAGCAAATATTCTTCTTACATTAATGCTACGTAACCAGAGCTTACATTACCTCTTTTTGACACCGAAATTGACTGCCAATTTGAAAGCGAGAATATAGCTTTAGAACCTAACTGATCTGAATACCCACTCCTCCTGTACACGCATATACACGCACACAGCTTCCGCAAACGATAAAGAAAGCCAATCCACACGCAGAAGGTGGAGGCAGTATATGTTTTTGTCTAGCGTCGTGAATTTGCATTTAATATCCCGGTATCGTCAAACAAAATGACTGCAATATTGTAGCAACCTCTATAGTACCAATGAGAATATATAAAAATGCTGCCCAATCAGTCGTTCGCTCTTCCGTGCTCTGTAATAATGCAGTACCATCCAGGCCTTTTGGAATAAAAAGCGCTCCTCGATCCAGTAAGTTTGGGCATAGTTGAGCGCTTTTACGGATTAAAATCATAAATTACTGTTTCCAGTCGCACTGCGGGTGCGCCTTCGGCTCACCATCTAAAAGGACTTCCTCGTGATGTTAAGGACGTGCTACCCACAGAATCTTCGTCCTCTCAGCACTATACTAGCATCAAAGTAATAACCTTGTAGCCGTGGTACAGAACTCAAACGAATCCTTGTCTCGCATCTTTGCTTAGCTCGTATCACTTTTATCAGGCTCTGGTGAGGGCGATATACGTTGGCTTCACCAAGGGCTCATAATAACGTCACTCTTCATTCCTTTGCTATCACAGGAACAGATTGGAGTAAAGCTGGAGCAATTGTCGAGTGCCGTGAAAAATGCATCATTGACTGAGAAAATACGGGGAATCTTGCCAGGCCCGCACCGCGGCGGCCAAGGCATCAATCAGATGAGCTTCGACTTGGGATTCGACATCGAACAAGTAGACAACGTGTCAGCCATGCAAGCTTTCCTCGAGCACGTGGACACTGTGTTCGACCTTGTGATGGTCGCCGAGCGCATAAACGAGTCTCTAGTCCTGCTGCGGCACCTGCTTTGTTGGGACGTGGATGACGTCGTCGTATTCAGGCTCAACGCGCGCCAGGTAGGTTCCGTCAGTCTACCCTTCGGTGACCAGCCGGTTACCATGAAGACGCGAAAGGGCACTCTGGTGTTTGTTCAGTCGAAACGAGTGCAAAATAAAAGCAAAGGAAATTAAAACCAAAATTGCTCAGGTATCAGCCTGAGTGCCTCTGTGAAGTTAACACGTAATATAATTTGATTTACTACATGATTCACTTCAGGGAATCAATATATATTAATTGAATATGCTGATAAATGTAATACCAGGAACGTACTTGAACTCGCTTTATTTCAACTAGCTTAATTAGGGCAGCCTGTTTATTCGATTTTACCTTGTGGAACTCAAGCCTCCCCAGCCTGGCTTCCACAAAGGAGGTCTTGTACGTCTAAGGATCTATAGCGCATTTGAGGAGTTCAGGGTGGCTCTATTTACCAGCCACAATTCCTTCTTGCTAGAACGGCGGGCAGGACGTTGCTCTGCAAGCTTGTCAAAAATCCTGGCCATCCAAGTTCAAGCGTCCCTACACTTTCATATACGGACAGAGGTGCGTACACTGGACTAAACAGGCCTGTAAGAGTAGTTGTGAACTCACCATTCATAACGGTCATATAAAGCTCAGATTTTGAAAATAACCCACAGAATGCATAAACCACGCAGTAGGCCAAGTCAGTGCACTTTAAAAAAAAAAAGTGGCCGATGCTAGTGGAACCCTATACTACGGCATACTTAATTGCTGAAATCGGTTTGTAGTACCAAACCCTATACGTCATGCACGATTGGTGATCAGTTCCTTGCAATGTGTGGTGATCCTTGCAATGTGGTCGATGCACACGCTTGTTTTTTATCGTGTTTAAGTTGCGGCTTGCGAGAAGGGACAGGAAAACAATTTTAATTGAGACCAGAACTGAAGGTCTATAGCGGAGAGACGCGCTTGGAAAGAAACTAAGTCCCTTCGGTGGCCCTCAATGTCAGAAAGAAACCATTGGCTTCTGTATGAAGGAAAAGAAGAGTGTAAAATAAGGCAGGGTAATGACAGCGCTTGGGCAGGCAGGAGACGGTAAGAGTAGAATAGGGGACATTCATGCGTTCATAATATGCCGGCCGAAATCAAGAAGAGAAAATGGACTTGGCTAAGTCGAGTAACGCAGTGAGCACACAACCATTGATACCTCAGGGTAACATATGTTTGATCATAATAGAATGACATCAAGGGGTCAGCTGTGCAGATGAGATTACGAGGTGTTGCGGAGATAGAGTGCTCTTATCGGGCGCAGGGCTTGGGTAACTGGAAATCAGTGAAAACCATCTGCGTTTCTTTTCACAGGAGCATTTCCGCCGCCCGATGAACGCAACGCTGGCGGACGAGCTGCGGTCCCTGAATGCTGCGGACTCAATGCTTTACCAGTACTTCGTGCGGCGCTTTGAGCAACGCGTCCAGGCGTTCGGCCGAGAACACATGCAAAAGGAGCTGACTCTGCTGGAGCAGAGGACGCAGTTCTGGTACGAGCGATGCGTGGAGCAGGAAGTGGCAGCCGACAAGAGGAAAAATAACGTCTTCTCTGACAAAGCAAGTATTCTTCTGAGAAAGGGGACATAGGAATGCCCTTTTATGTGTAACGTTGACTCATATTTAACAACGTGGTGTATCGGTCGTTTTATGATCCAGAACGAGTACTGCGAGCTTGTTTCAAACATAAGTTGTGTTGGTTGTCAAAAATAACGCATGCGATGTTTCATCCGTATCAGAGGAAAATATTCGTCTCCCCCAAATAAAAGAAAAAGTTGTTAGGCAAGCGCTGAGGAAATGCGAGCGACAATGGAATTTGAAACTGTATTATATAGAGAGTCCTGCAACGACATGGGCATGACAGACGCCGTAGCAGAAAAAAAAGACTGACTTTAGTCTATTACGATTATTTCGACGGCGAAAGTTATCTTCACTTTCTTTGTACAGTGCAATATATAACTTATGTGCAAAATATTTTCTTGTGCTATTCTTAATATTTTTTCTTTTATTCGTGAGTCCTCTACACAACTACAAAATATATAGCAGGAAAAGTTCCGGCGTTCCTTCACACCTTCACACCTTTACAATGTGATGGTGAGCAGTATATGTGTGCAGGCAGGAAGTATTCGTGCTAGGGTTACTTTCGCGGCTCAGATCTTAGTCTCTGAAAGAAACGAAATAAAACGCAATCTCACTGGAATGACTATATTCACTAATTCAATCGCTGCAGGTATTGACTCTGCAGCTACGGGACGAAGTTGACCCGGTGTGCTACAGAATGACGGAGGTCGAGACTTTGTTCACGAAGCAGCTGCGCTTCAGGCAGCTGCGGGACAAGTACATAAGGAGGAGGCACTCATCTCGATCTTCCCTCAACCCTGCGAGGACGGCCGGGAGCTCCATACCTTAGGCAACCCGTCGTCGCAATGCCACGACGAATAACACATGTGTGTACCAAGTGAAACTGGCTGAGGAGGACAGTCTCCAGCACTCGCTTGATGTGAACAGTGAAACCTTTAGAATGACGCCGAATGACAGTTGTCAGTGCTAGAAACTGTGAAGGTCCAGTTATTTTTCTGAAAAGAGACAATGGAGCAGCGGCAGTGTTTTTGCATCAGCCACTCTGCTAGGGGTCGTTGGATGCGTGCGGCGTCACTAGGAACCTCCGTCCTCTGGCTTACTTTCTCTGCGTTCCTCTGCGGTGGCCTCGTCGTCACCAGCCGGCGGGGATCATCAAGAAGCGTGCAGAGCGATGTAGGCATCGCGGTGACCAGGGTTTGAGATACTCAAATATCACGTAAAAAGCTGTCACAAATCTGTCACAAACCAGTCGGCTATACCCGCCACCTATTGGTCGATTGTGAACAGCAGACCCGTCGGCCGATAGAAGCGGGGGCCGCCAGAGTATCGTTGCGTAATTCTACCCCAGTCCAGCCTCAACGTAGTGGGCGTTTGCGTTTCTTTTTTCTTCTGGGGGGGGGGGGGGGGGGGGGG
>JAJIZL010018328.1:459285-487363 GCA_023969395.1 Amblyomma maculatum | reverse complement strand
GGGGGGGGCAGGCTTTTCACAGCCGCTGAAGTTCCGTTTCACGGCAACGAGGATGGCCGGTAGCAGGATCGCTTGGTTTTTTTTTGTCCTCCTAATATAGTGTACTAAAACTAGGAAGTGCACAGTCTTCAGCGCCAAGCACTGGAGTGAGGTGTCCACCTCGAGCGAGGAAATCTGTACAGGGCGTCGACAGCCAGAGAAGTATCGCCGCTTCGCTCGTGGTGTAGAGAAAACACGCTCGGCGTCTTGTTCTTTGCTTTTTGTAGTACGTTTTCTTCTGCCATGTAGAGTTATTTTGCGGTCGTGTCAAAGTGCAATGGGAACTAGAGAGAAAGATGAAGAGATGATGCGACAAGAAAGACTGTGCGCTGGATAGCGTGTAACAGCCGCTCGCTGAAAGAAGCACGGTCCATATTTGGCACTTCTTTGGTAAACTATCGATGTGGAGCTCATTCATTGCATATAAAAAAAAGGAGAAATACAGCTTCATTTTCTCTTGTGAGGCAGTTTACGTGAAATAAATTTCCTACTCATGCTCACGCTATTACATTACCCAGAAAAATGTACCGTCCAGCACTTTGCCCATGGCGCAATTGGCCGGACTAACCACTTTGAAAAGAACAAAATCTCTGCTACGCACCCTTGACGACTGCAAAGTCAGGAGCCCCTTGTTATGATTTGCGCAAGCAATGAATAAGCATAAAGGTGCGTCCTAGCTCAATATTCTCGGATATCGGAGTCATGATCGGTTCACCTCAACTCCAGCTGCATCGAAAAACGCTGGTTGAATAACTAAAGATATTTGCAGGGTTAGTTGGTGCTTTAAACATAAAAGGAAAGATTCACAGCGCTAACAAATAGACACTCGCAAATAGACACACAGGACAGGCGCTGTCTCAAACTTCATTTTCGAAACAACACCACATAGAAACTTCTTCCGAAAACAAAAACTCATCAATATCACATAGTATAAGTATTAGTATCGCATAGTGAAAGTCGTCTTTTGAATTTTGTTAAGATAGGGAAGGCCCAAACTAGCATACATATGCTGCTGACGGTGTGGGAGCATTTGGTTTTTGAAGAAGTTTCTACGTGGGGTTGTTTCGAAAAAAGAAATTGGAGTCAGCGCCTGTCCCGTGTGTCCATTTGTGAGTGTCTATTTGTTAGAGCTGTGAATCTTCCCTTTTATGAGGAACAACAACTTCCCACGGAGGTTTTTTCGGGCTAGTACGCTTAGCGGCAGAGCATTAAAAAGGTCCTCATATCTGACTCTAAATAAAAGCTCTTCTTTTTCTGTCTCCTCAACAACAAGAAGCGTCACGATAGCATTTATATTTGTAATATCGCACCGCCGCAAAAGAGAGCTATAATTAGGAAGTGTTCAATTCAATACGGGCACAAAAGCATCCACTCGGGCCGAAGGACAAGTGTAAGTGAACTTTACGCAATTGGCAATATTACTGCGTAGTTTGAAATGTCGTTGTATTTCGACACATCCATTCTGCATCAAACATCTGCATCTACATCATCTTGTTTTCAATACGACTGGAGTTGATGTAGATGTGGCACCTTCTTGAGCGGAAGGACGAGTGTAATTGGACATCAGACAATTAACAATATAATTAAATAGTTTTGAATGTCGTTACTCCTTATGGCGGAATACTAGACTATAATGTTAAAAACCGCCAACTGTCACATCGCAATAGCAATAGCTTAATGTTGAATTACATTGATGAGCATTAAACTTCTGTCTCTTGAAATGTGATCTTGTTCAACTATGTATATATAAACAATCTTTCGAATACATCGTAACATTACGTCTCAGAAGTTTTCTTACTGCCTGCACAGTTTTGACGCTGTATACGCTCGCTGAAGCTCGTATTTATCGTACTTGCTTGCCACTATCTGTGATGTACAACCTTTAAAATTTATTAGAAAAATTATTTTCCGTCTAAAAATGAAACTGCAGAACTCTGTCACAAATACGATTAATGTTCTGTAGTTCTGTCGTAAACGTCAAAATTTTCCGTAGTTCTGTAGTACTTGGCAGCGCGGTACTGTAAACTTTTCTGTAGTTTTTTCTTGTAGTCTGTATAGAGTTCTGTAGAACGTTTTTGTTGTAACTATAGAAACTATTGATGCTATCATCCACATTTATATTGCCACGACAGGTTACTGTCAAAAACCGCACAGATATGCTGTCATGACAACTGAAAATTTTCTGTATTTTTTTTTCTGATAGGTTTATTAATTATTCCTCACTAACTCATATGCGACACACTTTACAGATGGTACTGCTTTAGTTGGAGTATGGGAACGCAGCTTTGCAAGCTGTGTCGGCATGCACAGTTGAGGAATCAAGCAGACGCATTTACGCACAGTCTACCCTTCCTGAAAACCCGGGTAACGGCACATTTGATAACCTAACTAGGCGATCATAATAATGGTGTGGTAAATAAATGGGCGAGTGAGATATTTCCATGATACCCTCAGAAAATTGCATGAATTTTCAAGGCAGCTTAACCACATTCCTTTTTACCGCTTTGGTCGCATTTGTCCTGCATACGTGCAATGTTTATTTTGCAACAACGAGCCACACTTCTAAAGAACTACGATCATTAGGCGCGAACTGCCACTGTCTGATGTATTAGCTTAAGCTTATTGTATCTAAACAGCAAGCGTTTCAAGTTAACGTCTTCGTAACCACGGCAAAATATTGCGCCATGATGACAAATTCAGTGACGGAGACAGCTAGCTGGTAATTTCGGATAACATAGCATAATATATATCTTTTCGTATGCACTGTCAGAAAGCTTGATCAGCGGATTCAAGTCCTGCATATCCTTACGAAACGTTAATCAGGAGTGCAAGCCAACTTTACATTTTATACACCATTTGTATAATCTTGCCAGTCATGCATCACGGCATTGAATAGATACTCTGGCGATTGACGATAGCGAGTGATCCTAAATGAAAAGTTTGATGTTTTACTTTTTATTTAAAGTAAATTTATGACGTCTTTCTTGAACAGTTGCCGGCAACATTTAGCAGCAAATTCCTAAACTATGCACATAGCAGGGAGAGTGCAAGGGTCTCCTGTGGTGTCACATATCCTTGTAGACGCTCCTGACCTCCTCTCTCTTTGTGAAATTGTGACCACCATCCTCTCCAAGTGCCCAAACCTATCTTATAAACGTGCTCCTGACAAAGTTCATAAGTTTGTACCGCATTGAAAACCGAAGTGAGGCCAATAGCTGCCTCGTTATGCCATGCATTTCAAAGGACTAACACAAAAATCCACGTTATTTTGGTCTAATACCGGTTTTCATTGGGCGAACAGGAGCACTGTGCACTCGCAAGTTTCGGCGCCTACCAGTGATCGAACAGGAGCAGTAGCGTTGTGTTCTCTTGGCAGAGGAGGCGCGCTTTTGGGGTCCCGAGAGCAGCCGAGAACAGTCCTCAGTGCTCCGTCACCTGCGGCGGAGTACAGGGAGGACGGAGGAAGTCACGTGAGCTTTTTGACGCCACTTCTGGTTATTCGCCCGGAGCCCGGGCATGACGGACGAGAAAAATGGCGGACGACGGCAGCGGTGGCGTTCGGCCGGCGGATACGGGCAACGCGAGCGGGGGAAACGTTTGATAACATGACGCCTGACGTCACTTCCTCCCCCTCGCTACGCTGCTCCCCGAGCAGTGTGAATGTTCCGTTGGGGAGACGAGAACGAGGGTCCCTAGTGCTCTGGCTGCTCGTTGCTCTTGCCCCTTTTCGCCCAATGAAAACCGGTATGAGTTAAATGTAACTTAAACCAAATTTTATTAGAATTTAGACCACAAATAATGACGCTTGGGGGTTATCTAGAAGCATCTCCCCTCCCCACTCTCTGGGCCTCTATAAACAAAGGGTGCCCTATCCCTTCCCCTTCAAATAATCTGCCGACGCCTTTGATGTAGTTCATATCTACGCGTGTTATGTGAACATATGACGCCAAAGTGTTGTGATTTTCCTCGCCTGCCAAAGACAACGCTGGAAACTTGACCTCGTGCCACTACCGCATTAGAAAAAGAAGGAAGGCGGAGCAGCTGGCAAGGGAGAAACGGGTACTTTTACCTAATAGCAATGAAATTTGCTTCAATAGAATCTGTATATGAAATTAACTTTGTGACGTGGCAAAGAGAATGATGACGTGCTAGGGCACCAACCTCTCACGCTGTAATTCTGTATTCTAACGCGAAAACCTCCCGCAAAGCCTGCGGACGCCAACCACCAAGCCCTACAAAGAGGCTTCGCCATTTTCAGTGTCGGTTCTCTCCACCAGCGAGACCACGTGATATTCAGAGGCGCGGATGGAAATGTTGCTCACATTTTGTTCACATGATATGAGAACGTGGGCGCGTAAACAAATGGGTCGCTGAATCCAAGCTGAACAAGTTTATTTTCTATCTCACTGGAGTAGTTAAGCTGTGATATTGCCGTATTGGAACCACGAGTCGGGGATTACTCCATGTTCCGAATTCAAAACAAGCTTCTCAGAAGTCTTCGGCCGTCCAATTGTCAGGGAATTCTTCGTCGAACAGCGCTTGCGCAGGCTGCCTCATCAGGTCGGCGAGGTTAGGAGTTGCTTCGAGATCGTCGGATTTTGCAAATATGTCAGAATCCGTTAAGATCAGTTAAATTATAAATGGCAAAGATGACGACGCATTTCAAATGTCAGCGCGGGACCAGCACATCTTCGCATAGGTCATCGCTATACGTCAGAGCTTCGATTAACTCAAGCGCAGGCGCTCCTGCCGCACATCAAGTGGTTCATTCGTTAAGTTGCTCGACAGCTCTCCCTCAGCCCTTACCCCACCTAGTCCCACCTGAGCCATATTTTTAACGATAAATTCTTTCTTATCTCATGAGGCGTAAAAGTGGCGTCATCAGAGTGTGTTAACGCGAGTTCAGAATAGAGCGGTGGACATAAGTGCGGACAGAGCGTGTCTACATTCTGCTGTTATTCATTAATAAAAAATTAGGCCCGGTTTATTTCTGGCTAAGGCTGGTCTAGTTGCGAAAGCAACAGCTGCATGGCTACGTTTGTGGTTAGTTGGCGTTTCACAGTGGAAGCTATAGATATATCAAGAAGGCGAAGATGGTCTGCACGTCTATGATCTTCGACGTCTCCAGACTCAACGAATAAACCAGCAGCGGCCAAAGACCGCTTCCTCCTTTTCTGTAGACGTGCAGTCGGCTATTCATCCGTTTATTCAGTATGCTGTCTCTTGAGGTTTTGGTTGCCCCTACGTCTGGCTTCTGCCGCACCCTCGGCTCGTTTGCAGCGCCGGCCCGCCGTTTCTCGAGCCTTCTTGTACATTCTTCCTCCGTTTCCTTGGCACGTTTTGTGCGCTTTGTCTCATTACGACGTTCTCGAGAACTCAACCCAGAATCTTCTGTAGTCGTCGTAGTCACTCTGGGAAGTACGACTTCTTCTAGCTGCATCTTCCTTACGACGCTGCTAGAGTCGTGCAGCGCATTCTTCTGCTGTCTCTCGAGAGCGTCGTCGCTTTCTGGGTTCATTCTGTCGTGGTTGCCTCTTTTTAGCGCTCTCCATAACGACTAGATTACACCAATTACTCCGAGACGAAGCGCGCTTACACCCGAGAAGAGTCAACCTCCTCTCTTCTGCCCGCGGAGCACAAAAATGTCCTCCAGGTGGCATTGAGCACACATCTGGATGGAGCGAGCGGCAACAGCGCTGACTGCGGCGCCATCTGGCGGAGCTCGGCTAAGCGGTTGCTAGGCGCGGCTGTTCAAGGTCATTAGTGGCCGCGGCCACGGCATACGCAGACGAGCTCAAACCTGACTTAATGTTGGCTTCGCAAAAAGAACTGTCCATGGCGCTAACCACTAACCTACCCCTACTTCCTACGAACGTGTCCACAACTCTCCTTGTCTCTCGTAAGTTTACTGCTAAGGCCTACGGAGGGCATTGAAGGAAATGAAAACAAGATGACTGACACGCAACACAACTAAAAAATAAATAAAGGTGAAACGAAAAACAAAACAAAAATAACACACGCACAAAAAATACTCAATTAATACAATATAAAACACTGCCAAAAAGGTAAAATAATTACAGTAAATATAAACTTGGCCCAGTCGGAAAAGTAACGTAACGCAAAACGAGCTCACAACGGAAGTAGGCTCGGAACTCGCAAAACACTTTCGAATTTCCGCGCGTAAGAGTCGCGTTGAGACTACATGCGCATCCGTCGTAAGTGTCATATTTATCGCAGTGCGCACAGCAGCTGGAACTCCCGTTTACGTAGCTTGCGACTGCACGCGTCATGGAGGAAGGAAACAACTCAGGAGAGGCCCTTGCCATTCCCAGTGCATTGGAGAAAGTGCGGTGGAAGTGACGTTAAAATTTAGGGTTAGCCAAGTCGGGCCATTACCAACGGCGACGCTGTTGCTATGAAAACTCTAGCCACTAGCAAGAGCGTTGCTAAGGTCCCTAGGTACGCGAGCGTCGCGGAGAAAGAAAATGCGGAGGGTAAAGGAGGAGGAGAGACGTTGCAGCGTCCGGTCGCGGAGCGGCCGCGCCGGCTTCGCGGAGGAGGTCGCCATTGCGCTGGCAGCTACTCACACTGATTCTAAAACAATTATCTCCGACTCGCGAGGGGCCTGTCGGAACGTCGAGCAAGGCTGGGCACCATACTTAGCCTACCGACTACTTCAAAATTGTACCTATACCGCTTACCGGAAAATAGTATGGGCTCCTGCTCATATGGGTCTCGAAGGGAATGAGGCAGCCGACGCCGCCGCCCGCGCGCTCTCTTTCCGGGCTTCCCATCTCGACCCCCTAGATCAGGATCTCGAATTCGAACCCGCGTATTCTTTTAAAGACATTGTTCTTTACTATCAATCTTGTCATAGCCTTTACCCTCGCCCGAGTAAAGGTCTATCTAAGACGGAGGAGCGGCTTCTACTCCGTCTTTATACCAACACTCTGCTGTGCCCGGCAGCACTAAAGCATTTTAATCCCTCCTTCACGGGCAGTTGTCCGCACTGTGCGGAGAAGTGTTCGGACATCTACCACATGGTGTGGGCTTGCCCATCCAACCCAGCTATTCCTCCTCACCCCAACCCCACTCGGGAGGACTGGGAGGCGACCCTGCTCGGCTGCTATGACCTGCAGGCCCAAAAGGCCTTGGTCGAGCGCGCCCGGGCAGCGGCCGACGCCACTGGGGTCCCGTACTATTGACCCCACCCAGTATCTGTAAGGGCTCCCCTACATCCACCCCTTTGAAATGAATAAACGTTTGTCACCACCACCACCGGCTTCAAGAAAATGACATCAGGGACTCTCCTAAGTTCTTTCCTTCCTCCATGCCCTTGCCATTCCCAATGCATTGGAGAAAGTGTGGTGGAAGTGACATCAAAATTTAGGGTTAGTTAAGTCGGGCTATTAGCAACGGCATCACTATTGCTATGAAAACTCGGACCACTAGCAACAGCGTTGCTAAGGGCTCGAGGTTTGTGAGGGTTGCGGAGAAAGAAAAGGCGGAGGGTAAAGGAAGAGGAGAGACTTAGCAGCGTCCGGTCGCTGCGCGGTCGCGCCAGCTTCAAAAAAGTGACGTCAGGGCCTCTCCTAGATTCTCTGCTTTTCTGCAGTACGTGGCACAGTCTGCTCTGCGCATGCCTGGCCGTTGCCTAGCAACGGAGACGCGGAGTGCAGGAACAGGTGTGCGGCTGTCTGAGCCGCAACGAGTTGTTTCGCGCCACTTTCCCTGTGACACGGAGCACCATGGAGATTGTGACGACAGCCCCTGAAGAAGGGGCCTTAACTGCAGGACTAGAAAAAGTGTCGAAACACCTGGACTGGCTATGCTGACTCCAGAGAGGTATATGAAGAGCTGTTAAGGGACCTCGCCGCGATCAATGTGTGCTTCCGGACAGAGCACTCTGTCAAGTCAAAAGGTATGTTCCTTCATTGCCGGCATGCAACGCGCACGTGGTTTATTAGGGCGAAAGCCTTTATTGCCCCATCGTGGTCGTCAGCAAAAGTAGTGTCACGCTTTTGCGGCGGCTCCGATTCGTCGAGACGGAATGACGTCATGGAGGTCTCGACCAATTACAGAGCATCACCACAGTATGCGCGAATGCGTTATGGACATATACTAGTCAATGATCAATTACTAATTAATCACCAATTAAGTCATTAAGAAATAATTCTACTATTTGCTGATTAATGACTGGTTAATTAATCACTATATAATGTCTAATTAATGATAACCGTCAATTAGTGACAGTTGTGTAATTATTTAATTACTATTTAATGCCGCGCACCCGTTAAAATCAACCACAGTGCAGTAAACGTAGAACTGCGAAGACACAAGGAGCGCGATCTCGTCGCGGCCAAGCAGAATTCGCCATGTCCTTGAATATGAGATCTTCTGTGCGCAGTGATGTGTTAGCAAGAAATAAAATTAGAGATATACTCTGAATCCTCATACTCAACGGTCAGTAGCCTGCCCTCTTTCTCAGTAGCCATCTGCACGTCAGTAGCCATCGGCACGTCGACATTGTCGGTCTTCTTCCTCCCTGCGGGAGCCACCGCTACCTGTTAACCTGCATTAACAGGTTCACGAGGTGGCCTGAAGCGATGCCTTCTCTGGACATAAGGGCGGAGTCGATCGCAAGAGCACTCATCACACTCTGGATAAGTCGCTACGGCGTTCCTTCCACCATTGACGACTGATCGTGGTCGGCAGTTTGACTCAGATTTATTTGCTAACCTACCTCGGCTCCTCGACGTCAACCACATTAAGACGACCTCTTACCACCATATTTCAAATGGTATCATTGAACGGTGATACAATTTTTGACCGGCAGTTAAAAGCTTCACTTATGGCGTCCGCTTTCCCTGCACCATGGATTGAGTGCCTACCCTTCGTCCTGCTTGGTCTCCGCACCGTACTTCGCAGTGACTCTTCCACCTCTGCAGCAGAGTTAACGTTTGGCACCACTCTCCGTGTCCCTGGCGAGTTCTGCGAGCCCTCGCCACTCACGCCTCCTGACGTCACAGATTACGCCTGCCGACTACGTAACGCTATGGGCAATGTCATTCCAACCCGCCAGCGCCAGTATTCCCGTCGTATCCACGTTCCCCCGGACCTGCCGCGGTGCACACACGTCTTCGTTCGCCACGACGCTGTACGGCCTCCTTTACGGCCGCCATACGACGGTCCGTGCCAGGTCTTCCGGCGTGCTCCTAAGTACTTTCTACTGCGTATCAACGGCCGGGAGGACACGGTCTCCGTTGATCGCCTTAAACCCGCCTACCTTGACTCAGATGTCATCGCAAACTGTGCCACTGCAACCCCTCCCGATCATGCCACTTCTCGCCTCGTACGGTTCACACTCCCAGCGTCCGCTTTTCGCCATTCTCCTTCGCTCATGGCTTCATCGCTAGTATTCTAGGCACTATAATCGGTAGAGAAGGGGGGGGGGGGGGGCTGTGGCATGCAATCGTCGTCTCGGCTGAGAAGAAGGCGACAGGCTCAGCACGCCTGCCAGGCACGCGCAGTTTGTTCTACGTGGCTATAGGCCTGAATGCAAGCGGTTCGCTGTCCTGTTGCCGCCTGGCACAGCGGGGCCTGCCAAAATATATTTGTGATGACCCGATGACAAGTATTTGTGGTTCATCTCCACAGTATTGTTTTAATAGCCGTACAAGGCGTTCTATAAAATATTCAGTTAATCGTTCTACCGTCGTGTTCATATGAGACTGGGACTTCGTAACCCTCCATGACGTTGTCATCGACTGTGCTCGGACTCGAGTAGAGCTCTATACTATGGCAGCTTCCATGGTAACACTTAAATTTGGATTTTCTCTTTTTGGCAAAGTCGTTGTCGTTGACAGTAAAGAAGTTCCAACGTGCTCTTCGACGATTGTACCTCTGTATTTGCGACTCACGCCGTCTCATACATTTGTAAGCAGCCATTGTCTGCTGCTGATTTACAGCCTGCTCACCCTATCCGCCGGCCTCACCGCATTGTTGGTCTCGAACCCGTTTTAAAGACACTTCGCACTGCGCCGTCGTGAATACGTCGTCACCGTGAAGCTCTTCTATTCTGTTATCGAACACAATGCCTCTTCAGAATCGCACCGCTCCACATAAACGCAGATAGATACAGATTCTACCGGCCATTCACAAGATCCCATTCACAAGCTTCTTCAAATTAACCCTCAACGCTTATCTATTTTAACTGCGTATGTATTTATAATAAGGTAATATTTGCGATAAAATGCAGGCGCCTTTCATCGCTAATCTTGAGTACCCTGTAGGATGTTTCAGACAGGCTGCCAGAACACGAAGCATACGAAGAGAAATTTCAAAACTTTTCAACCTCTCTATAAACTTAAGTGAAAGAGAATGTGGTACGTTTCACCGCATTAAACACTTCTACAAAGCCACGTGCCTGATATTCTTGAACAAATAATAATTATTCGTAATGAAAAACCACCAAGAGCGAGGAAATAATGTATCAGCTTATCTTATATTTCGGTTAAAGTTATAAGCACCCTTTATCTGTGACATGGTGTCTTGCGGAAAGGCGGTGTTTCAGCAAAAGGGATACAGATTGAACAGAAACCAGAAAAATAAACGTTTATCGTTAGGTATAGGCAGCCAACACATGGGCCCAGATAATATAGTCTTAAAAAGGACGACATTTATCATAAAGTAATTCGTTAACAAATACGCTAATAGTTCTGTGCAGAATTATAAATATATATTTGCACAAGGTTTCCGAAAAGTGCCTTTTTAGCTCTTTTTGTAGCGGTAGGTTACTTGTGGTATTCTGCGTCTGATCTTACTACAAAACCCGGAGAGTAATTTTGGTTTAAAATCCGGCATAAAAAAGTGGCTCCCAATATATTTGATATTCGATTATTTTTGCCGATTTTAACCATAATTACGGGCATGATACCTCTTGCTCATTATGTGGTGCATATGTTTGGTACTTTGTGGGGTCTAACGTCCCAAAGCGGCTCAGGCTATGCGAGACGCCGTAGTGGAGGACGTCGGAAATTTCGACCATCTGGTATTCATTAACGTGCATTGACATCGCACAGCACACGGGCACCTTACCGACGCCGGAATACGAACCCGCATCTTTAGGAAGAGTAGACGAGCGCCGTAACCACTGTGCCACTCATCACACACGTTTGAGTGTACAACTTATACCTCAAGTTCCTCTTTTAGAAGTTCAATTGAATTTAAAATCGAGGGTGAAATGTTGATGCTTTTTGTACATTAATCGTGTAGAAATCAGGTATACGTTTTCCGAGAATTTATGCCGCAATTAGTTTTTTTTTTTTACTAAAGTAAAAAAAAAAATTAATCACGGTCACTCGAATTTATCTTGCACATGAATCCATTAATTTTAAATCATACTACGTAGGCTGGGTTTACGGCACAATTCTTTTACCATGTTTCTTCTCCTTTTCATTTTTGGGCCTGCTTACATTATAATCTACGTATGCAGCATGGACGTCTCGGGACAGTTTACATGCCCGAATCACAATAACGATAACGACAAAGGTGCCACTCGCCATACAGAGTGGCATTAGAAAGGAACAGGATAACGAAGAAGGGCTATTGAAAAACCAATGGCAACATGTGCCCGATACTCCAGCGTGGTATATCGTGTTCTTCTCGATCCCATTCCGAAGTGGTGCCTTGCATCAGTGACCGGAATCTAAATGCGAATTATGACCTTACATAAACTTTTGACCTTCGGTCAAAAGCTTTGTCGCCAGTAAATATTTAAAGAGAGATTTTTGACATGCAATGTAGGAACACTGCAATAGGGGATAAAAAATAAAAAAAATGTTTAGTTTTTCAAACCAAAGTTAACCTAATTGCTACACTTTTAAGTGTAAGGCACTTTTCTCTGCAAGGTGGCTGCTGCATATAAGGGGAGCTACTTCTACCCTAACTTTCTTCAGACGCGTGATTGGACCTGAATGGTATGCTAATCGACTCTGACTTGGATATTCAACTGTTAATTGCAGGGTGATCAGACTACAACCTAGTAAACCTATTAAGCGCACGACTTTGGTTAATAAAGACCAGGAATGGGAGATGTTGCGCACTTTTCGCGGAGAATGTCTTTTTCGGGAAAAAAAAAAAAACTTCAAAATGTGAAAACGGCCTTGTTCCGTTCACAGAAAGTGAAGGCCACACTACTTCCATTCATATCAACAAGTTCTGCATCGGCTTTGCGTCCAGAATGCGGTGGTCTCTTAAACAAAGCACTGACCGCATTACTTATAAGAGCAAGGGCAAGTTGATCTCATACTCTTGAGTGCCTCGCTGGGCAGACCTGCCTCAGCAATGATGAAGAGGACTGATGCACAGATGCAGGGCGTTTGCTGTTCGCAGAATCTGCTGGCAGTTCAGTGGACGAAGAAGAGGCCGAGGCAAGGAAGTGGCTGTTGAGCTCACGCACTATGGCGGCACCTCCGAAGGCAGTGTCTTGGACGAGGACATGTACGACCAAAAATTGGGGTAGCACTTAAGTTCCACCTGTAACGATACGACGCGACAGCGTTTATGGTTTCCCATGCCGACTTCTTTTTGTGGATTCTCGTTCCCGTCCATTCACTTTGCGACTCGCTTATTCACAACACGTCTATTTCTTCCTTTATTATCCCACTCATTTTCATTATAAGGTTGCAATTGTAAGATACCAAGCAATATGCACAACTACTTATCTGAGATATAAATCCACGCTTCAACCTGAGCCGTGTGAACGTGCGCTAGTTACAGCGTGTCTTACTCGGGAATCAAGGGTCTCGGAAGTCTAGATCCCGATATCACCCTACCATCTCAACAAAGCCCGATTTGGCAGCTCCTGCCAACTCGCCCATCTCACGTGGTCTCGTGACGTCACATCATCCGACGATCAGTCAGTGCGCGGTCATGTCACCCGCCTACAAACACCCGCCGGAGCCAAGCCCGCGATTTCTAGCTCATTATGCCGGCAACGCCGATAAAGTCGACGCCGGATTTTCTGGAGAACGGGGATTTCAACGCCATCGCGTTAAAATCAACAGCACTTGCTCTCCATGACGCACGCTTGCGTGCCTTTTGGATAGTCCAACACAAGAGCATCACAACTCCGGCATCTACTAATCTCGTCTCCATGCACTAGAAACCCCGTCACTATAGCGCAAACTTCTTCCAACATTCAAGACGGGTTGACTGTTTTGCGGAGCTTAAAATAGCCTTGTTCCCTTTTTGGCACTATCCCCAGCTATACTTAAATCGTGTCCGACGTCCCCCTCACGGCAGAACAGTGCTCTCCTCTTTTAGCGGCCGCTACTTTCCCACAACGTTCAAGGCTAGCCTAATTAATATCCTCCCCCCCCCCCCCCCCCCCCCGCCCCCTCCCCTGATCCTCCTCGGTACTGTCCTGTTCCGACATGTCCGTGACGGACTCGACAAGTTGGCACGATTGCCCTGTGCCATCGAACCTGGCGGCGGGGCCAAGAATTTTTTCTATACCCCTGACAGCCTCAGGATGACACTTGGAAGGGATTGTATACCAGGTGTCCTAGAAAAATATAACCAAGCCTTTCAAACTCGCCCAATGAATGCTGCCGAGGGCTGTTACATGGCCAGATTTTTTTTAACAAAATCTAGCTGCCAGTGCATGGCAAAGTTCAGAGGAAACATTCGTGTGGGCATCCAATGCTGAGTACATTTCTATCAATACATTTATAAAGTATTTTGCGACACCCCACAGTTGCCCGGCAATTATTTTATTTCGTAAGCAATACTACGCCAAGCTTCAGCCCGTCGCGTAAATTCGGCCGGTAGCCACGTTTGACCTTTAGAGCGACCGCAGATGGGACCTTTCTTCAAGCCATCGGTTAAACCCGGTCAGTAGCTACGCCGCGCCGCAGAAGAAGAAGAAGAAGAAGAAGAAGAAGAAGAAGAAGAAGAAGAAGAACAGAAATAGGGGAAGCTGCGTCGGCTTTGCCTACGCAACCTACCGGGTTTAACTAAAGCTAAACCCCAGCTATGTTTTATTTCAGAAATACAGCCCGTTGTTTTTGATAGCGATTTCAAGTGCTCAGTGCGAGTGCAGCAAAATTTTAAACCCGAAGTTTGCTACGCGTAGGAAACTGAAATTATTCCCATCGTTATAAATGCATCACAGATCTTACAACATCCCAAAGTTGCTTTACAACTAAAAGAAGTCCCAGAAAGCTGGACTTGTATGTGCTTGTTAGACAAAGTTAATTATTTAGTAAATGCTCACCTGTTAAATTTTATGTGTTTGTTCAGGATCAAAGTGTTAATTCGGAAGTTATAAGTCGCCCAGAAATGCAGCTGTCTGCAACGTTTGCTGCGAGGCACCATTTGTGCTGCTTTATTCACCAGCCTTCAAAGAATGCTAGCACGTGACTAACCGCTTACGCATATTACTTGACCAGTGCACACTCAAAGAACTTTTGAGGAGAGCACCCTAGAAATAAAAAGTAGATTTTGTTCTCCAAGACACGATGCAACACCACCACAGCGGAGCTTTTTTATTGCGCGAATAACCTTTCAAGGCTGTGAACAACGCCGTCAGTTATGGAACAGAAAATGTTTTTTTTTTTTTTTAACGTTAAGGGATAGGAAACGTGCAGAGTGTGTCGGGGAAATAACTCGAGTTGATGACATCCTAGTGGAAATGAATGAATGAGCGAACAAAGCCTTTATTTGATTGAAGCGATGGCTCTCGCGCGCTGTTTGGGTAATTAGAAAATTAGGAGGGTTGGCAGTGTAGCTTCCCGCTTCTTCACGGTTCCTCAAGCTGTTTCTAGTTGCTTGCCATGGTGCCGATCTGTGCGTTGCAAGTCGATCTTTCTCACACTTCTCGAAGCAGGCCGCTCTCACTGCCATATGTGGCAATGACATGTATAGCGGTGCTTGATAGTACCTGATGTGCTAGGGTAGGCATGTCGTCATGTGGAACATGCGCAATTTTGCTTCTTTCTCGTGAAAAAGATGCGCATTGCAATATAAGATGGTTCAGGTCGGCTGTACACTGTTCCTGACAGTGGTGCATGTGTTGTGTTTGAGTATTTCGTGTCTGCCGAGAAACCACTTGTCAAACGTGAGTGGTGTGTAGGCTGCGTTTGCTATTACTTTGTTGAGAAATATATTTTGCTGTCGAGTAAGCCATTTCGTAGCGTTGGTGTAGCTTCGGTGTAGGGGAGCCTTTAGTGACCATTGTTCGGTAGGGATTTGAGTCTATCAGCTTAAACATGGAGTTTGGGTGTGGGGCGTTGTACCCGTCAGCAAGCCCACCCGCTTGCGCAGCGGCCGCACATGCGGCTGCGTTTCCCCCATCCGTGCCAGTATGTCCTGGTGTCCATATAATTTGAATTTCTTTTCCAAGTTCCCGCATTCGCTTCAGCCTCTTTCTGATGCCATTGGCCGCTGCGTCTTCTGTAGTTGGTGCCGTCAGCTCTACAATCGCTGCGTGTGAGTCGGTTAAAATTCGATATTCATTGAAAGTATCTCTTGTGGCTGTAGCTGTCGTAATGGTGTTGATGGCTCCTCATATAGCAAGCAACTCGGCGTGTAAAATTGATACTCCATAAATGACAGGGGCAGGGCATGTAGTGCAAAGAGAGGATAACCGATGGTCACTAAGGGCAACAAATTGGATTCCAAGGAAAGGAAAGCGTAGCCGGGGCCGAACAAAGTTCGGTTGGCGGATGAAGTCAAGAAGTTCGCAGAAGTTAAGGGGATGCAGCTGGCACAGGACCGGGTTAACTGGTGGAATATGGGCTCCCTTTAGTGGGTATAGTCCTGCTGATGATGATGATGAAAAACCATTTTACATGAACGGTACCGTACCTCAAAAATCTCATTACGCTGTTTTTTAGTAGCATCTACGATTTCTGAAGGTTTTGTTCTGATAGAAATTATGAAAAAAAAAAAAAAAACCCTGGGTGATTTATTTTTAGTAATCAAATGACTTTCTGAAACGAACGGATACTAAAGTTTACGTCAAACTACACTGAACAACTCTCAGATTAGGCCAGGACCCTCTTCATTTCTTTAAAAATCTTGTTTACATTCAGCTAGGAAACCTGGTATAGGGGTCATATCCTTGATTGGCATTAAGAACCTTTGACAAATATTTGGCTGTGTCCAGGACAACTCGCGAGTTCAAAATACAGTGAAATCAGATAAAGGAAAGATTTTGCTTTTGCATATCCAGCGTAGTGCTAGTAGGCTGCTGCGTGTTCAATCAGACTAACAGAGGCCATTTAATGGCCAGTGCACAAGGCGCACTGCAACAAGAATGCGAGCGTACACGATGGACAATCTTTATTTACATCTACTATAAATAGATCGAGTGGGCGAAGGTTTTCCACGACGTTGTATATATGTACAAATAAATTACTGTTAGGTTGTGGCTGCGCCCTTTTATAAACAATTCGCTTTCGGTGGGATGAGATACACATTGCAAAAACGGGCATATTTTGTACGACATCCTACACATTGCAATCAGTATAATATTCTAGAGGCATGGAAGAGATCTTGGAATGTTCTTCTTTGTTGCATGCGTAACTACGTACGCAAGACTTGAAGGCTTCTGAAACTTCCTTTGGAGTACTCGCTCTCCATTGAACGGACGTTGTCGACGGCTGAATCCACTTGTAGTGGTCGTTCGGATTTTAGACTTCTCGATGTCTTTAGCCGCTCTCTTCACTTTCGCTGCCAGCGTGCTTGGAGCAAAGGAAGGCAGGCACTTCTATCTACTCCTATTGCACCATGCTTACGCTGTCTTTTCTCCAAGTTTCCCGGATTGGCGCGAGCCAATCGCAGGTCTTGGTCTCTGATCTTGCCAGCACGAAGAGCACAAAGGGTTTCTCTTCTCGCTTAACTTGAGTGGTATAGCCCTGATGGTGTGGCACACAGCGGCCGCACAAGGGCACAGGCAGTCTTCGTATCACGTGATATGATTTAAGTTGTCAAAAGTGATCTCCACGTGGTACTTGTGGCCCCTCAAGGCGCCTTTCGTTCCAGAAGTGCGCAGTGCACGAGGCATTTTTCCAGAACGCTAACTTCGATATCGGAGCACATTCCTTACATGTGCGTGCTAAAATCGCACTTGGATGGTCTTCGCGGAGGAGGCGGGGGAGGAGGTTGTGATAAAGAGGCGTTCGTTCCTCGACGGACGTATGAGACGGCCGACAGAGTAGCCTTGTCCTTGCCTTCCTTTTTCGTGCACTCGAAGACAAGCTTCGCGATTTGTGGTTTTTCGGGCGCCACTTTCTTCTCGGGTTCAACCTGAAAGCGAGAAGCAAAATGGGAGTCAGTAAGGGACAGTTTCAAGTAAGGGATGAGCATAAAACGCAAATTCATCAATCGTTGAACTGGGCTAGCTAAACAACTCCTCAAAAAGCAGCGCACAAACGGCTGGGACAGAAGAAAGAAACAACGTCAGACGACACTAGAGCTGGCCACTTGCTTAAGGTAATCATGTTTCTTAAGTGTTTTCTTCATTATTCCCTGAAGATACTGAACCTTTGCGGTATTTAATACGACGGCAATAGCTTGTAAAAACATGGAGAAAGTTTTCAATATTTTTTGCAGACGTTTCTTACGTAGTCTTTTCCGACGTTGAACCTCAGATGGCGCCGGAATTTTTCGGGTGCAAACCAGAAGATGACGTCTCCCACTTGGCATATCAGCTTCGGGTTCATTGTATCTGCGCTTGATGAGGATGCTGAGAATTCAAAAAAAAAAAAAAAAAAAGGAGAGACAGAGCGGTCTGATATTCACAACCGCCTTCAATGTTTACATTTAGAAAGTAGTCAACTCCATTTTCAGCGTGTGAGTGAGGGAATTAATTGTAATGATGAAAGCGTAGTAACACTTTCTGTCTAATAATATTTCAATAATTAATTTATACAGAAAATGTTTCAAGGTTATATCAGGATCAGTATATGCAGAAAAAATCACACACTGATAGACAATATGAATAGGGTATTTTAGATGCTTTTCAAGCGACGTTGACAAGTCTTGACCTTGTCGTTAGGAATACGATTATTGTAAAGTACACGCTATGAAAACCATGAACACATAAGGTAAAGAGAAATCTAGGCAAATTTGTTGAAATAAAATTTATTGTTTCTCGTTGCATGCGTTCTATTTGTTCATGTTAGATGGCGTTAATAGACTCGGAATTATTAAGGTACATTGAAGCGCTGGACGAATAGTGGCCCTAATGCGAGATGTCGTGCAGCTGGTGCAGCAGATTTTGATGACCCTCTAAAAAAATCACTTTTACGGAGGGTGCTATGCTTGGCAGTAGCTATGTGTTTTGTCGATAACAAATCATTAGAGATGTAAAAACCGGGGTATATACAAAAGTTATTTCTGCAAGAGCAGCGTCCTAAGCACAATGTGGAAACAAAAGGGGCATAACACGTGAGTAGTTCCCATGACACTGCCTTCTCACAGTCAGAGCTCATTTAATACTGGTCACGCCATGCTGTGACCTTCAAGAATTCGTTAGTGATTCTAATCATCTTGAATATAAGCAATGCACACGCACACGTGTGTGCATGTATTTTATGTTGGCAGAAACGTTATCAATATAGTTTATCAAGAGCAGTAATAGAACACAGTACAGGCCCTGGGCGCAGCCACTTGATTCATTAGTTTAGATTACTGTGAGAAACAGAGCTTTGAAAGGAGTGCTCAATTATGAATGTCATTACAGAAAAAGCGTGCAGCTGGTAACGGTGAGGAATTCAAATTAAAACATTCGCAAGCGCTAAGCGCAGGCTGTACTACGTTTTTAATTTATGGCTGATATAAATATGCCATTGTATCCAGTTCATAGCTTCTCGTTTGTGGAAAAAAGTCTACAAATGCACTGAGCCTCAAACCTTGGATCACTTACATGTGAAGCAGCTCACAGGAACTGCAATCGCGAGCAACACGAACCATGCAAGCATGCTGTACCAGAGGGTTGAGAGAGCGTAGACGTCGGGCAGGAGTCCAGAGCTAAAATGTAGGCAGGAACTGTTTTACATTTTTCTGAATTATTCTCCGCAGTATTATTTTCACATCATTTCGTCAGAAACCTATCAAGTTGATGACATGCTATTCACAGAAATCCAGAAAGTTAGGATTGGAACGGCCTAAATACAAGCACGTCTGCTTTTGGGGACAAGGGTGATAAAAATACTGTTTCTTTTTTATACTGCCTGGGCGGGTTTCTACTTCCCTTCTAGATGGATTTTTTCCGAGATCGTTTCGATTGGCTAGCGCTGCACGGAACATGAAAAAGGTTAATCATTCCCTTCTAAATATTATCAATATAGTCACCAGCCCTCTGATCCCAAAGTACCAAATCTTGGGGAATATTCGTACACCAGCCATTGAGAAAACCAATTACATGATGGTAAACTTACGTCGCTAAGTTATGTCTGAAAGCTGTAGTTTGATGTCAGAAACGGTATATGGGATTGCAAGGGGTGGGAGTCGGTCTGGCCTTGTTGAATGGGGATAGCGATTTTCGATTTGGTCATAGTTTTTGCTATTGCTATGAGCTTGATAAGACACCCGTGGCCCATTCGAGCCAGCTGTACCGTTTTCTTCTCGATTGTGCGAATGATGAGATCTTTCTGGCACGACATTTCTCTTCGCATGAGCAACTTCGAAAAAAAAAACAAACAAACAAAAAAAAAACGTCGTGCACAGTTTTATACCGTGGGAAGAGAAATAAATCTGTAGAGCTCTAAATTTACAGAGCTGAAATGCAGCATCAAGAATCCGCTAGACGTCAGCTGATGTCCAGCACCCTCTTTCCACCTCCTCAATATGACGCTAGCAGAACTTCTTTACACCATTAATCAGCTAACGCAGCTCCTTCTGTTATAATTATTATATGCCTTATTAAGAATATCACCTTTAACAATAACGTCTGGCGTTTGCTTAGTAACCGAGAGAAAAAAAAACGGTAGCTTTTATTTTATCAAACTTGACACTGGGAAAAAGTTGTTTACCCCATGTTTAAGATAATGTCTCGGTCATTTCGCATGACGTCGCAAGTCATGATGGAACTTCAGGAGGTGCGTAATTGCAGTTAAATACATAAACGTTAAGTAACTTCTAGTGACGCGCATCTTGTGCTACATCACAGGAATCGTCAAAAGCAGTGATTGTTTGAGAACCGTCTGTGAATTACGCATATTCAATCCTGCCAGGAAGCGAGGAAGTAACGGGTTAATGCAATTCCAGGTTCGTGGCTATGATAACAAAATCGCTGCTCCGCGCTTAAGCAGCGCGTCCAGATATACGTATGGAGTGAATGAGATATGCACGCATAGATGAAGGATGGAGGCGCTACCATTTATCCGCTCTATGCATCGGCAACTCATGACAGCCTAATAAGATAAGTATAGAACATTCTATAGACAAACCACGAGAGCCCATAAGCCATTGTTGTTCATAGTCACGCTATGGAAACATCCTGGCGCTTTACTCTTCCTGTAGTTGAAACCAGCTGGAGGCAGTTTTTTTCTGCGAATTACACATATTCGTCAACTCGCCCAGGAGCAAGTTCTCTTAAGCAGTGAAGTACTTTGCCGGGCACTTAGCTTCATAACGAGCGTTCTGGACAGTTGCAAAGCTCAAGCGACGCACTATTTTAACGTTCTCCTTAATCAACGTTTCAATGTTAGCTCCGCTGGCTAGTTTTACCTTTTGAACAGGCTATTCGTGATAATATCAGAAGCGCTTACGCTGCGTCCTCTTCTTGTGATCCTGGGATGTCGTCCAAAGCAGAAAACGTTGCGTTTCGGATGTAGGCCGGACACCCATCCATCGAAGGCAGTGGCTTCGGAAGCGCCATGGAGGTGACAAACTGTCCCAGATTGATCCAAAGGGAGACTCCCAGTGACACAAATAGGCCTGTTAGCGCCCCCTGCACAAAGAGTACAGCAATCTTTAGGGTGCGTCTCGATTTCAGTCTATTCGGGGTATACGTTGATTGGGGCTGCCTGGTAATGTATGCAGCAAACGCAAAGTAAGATAAGATTGTCCCAAAGCTACGAAGAGTCAAACGGACAGAAGCAGTGCCGGCAGGCAAACTGCAGAGGACTGTGTTTCATGCTCTCGGCAGAATTAATGTTTCATGGATACATGGTTACCAGTAGTCTGGGTTATCTATCCTTGACCTGGGCCCATAATAAAGTGCCTCATATTCTCAGAAGAATAGCTGAGATGTATGTAATGATGGTTGATAAAACTGGGCTATTTATTCTTTTGTTCATAACTGCGGGTACTTTACATAAATATAAAATAAAAAAGCACCTTCGCATGTTTGTGTTAAGCCTATATGGCTGACTTGAACATAGCCTTGTATACACGCACCCGACGCCGGGTCAATATCTATCTATATGAGCGGGTCGAGTCGGGGCCAGCCGGTTGTCTGGCTGAGTCATCCCGACCCGTCCTAGTTTATATGAACCCGTTTCTGTGGGGCGGAGGTCGTTGCTACACCTTGCGTCGAGCAAGCGAGCAGGCATAGGCGGGAGAGGATGAAGAGAAGGAATGCTCAGACGAACATATTATGATCCCATCCCTCGCTGCTGCCCGACCTGCAAGGAGGCGAGGAAGGAGGTGCTGGCCCGACGCGTCAGTGGGTATACATTCCAGTTTCCAGTCTCAACTGCTTGCTGACAGGCTTCCGCTCTAACAGTAAGCAGCGTGCTGTCACATGACCTTGCAAGCTCCTTCCATCGTTTGGTTTCAGCAGACGATGTCAATAATCACGCTAACACGTACGACTAAGTTATTTCGCAGTGATGCCGCACGTACGTTTACCTTTTGACATGTGTGGTAGATAACAGAGGCGCCAGTCAATCGGTGCTTTTATGCAAACGGATCGTGACATGCCTGAATGCGAACCGTTTTACAGAACTCAGTGCGGGGTTGGTTTGCCGTTGCTGCTAGCGAAGTTCCTCCAAGAGCCAATGGCCCAGCTCGCTGCATTAAAAAGCTAACACAAGCGTTTGAAGAGACATGTACGATACACGTTAGCTGCTCCAGTACACAGCGGTTCACTTGCGGCGCTTTCAGACCTGCGCGAAGAAAAGATTGCAGAGCATGCGGAGAACTTGAGAGCCCGAACAAACAATCCGTGTTTGGGGCTCTGGACGCTTCTCACTCTGCTGTTTCTCTCTTCTGGACTCTGGAAGCTGAAGCTTGTGTCATTATTTAGCGCACGATATTGTCTGCAGGACCCGAAAAGTACTCAAAATGCGCTCGGAGTCAAACTTAATATGGCCACCGACCCAGTATCTTTACTGGTGGGCGGGGCTTCTGGGCTGCCCGAGGAAAATCGAATGCCGGACAGCTGTCAGCAAGTAGTCCTGACAGTCCGGAACTGATAATCGAATGCACCCAGTGTAATACATACTCCTCGCCCTGCGGGTAGGGTCGAGCCAACCTACCCCTGTAGGGCCGGGCTGACGCAACCAGACTCAACGGCCGTTTTACCTCGACACCCTAGCGTATACATGAGCACTACAGCCGGTTTTTAGGCCAACAGACTGGCTCGACCCGATTTTGTGGGGTTCATGAAACTTCCTGCCTAACATGTACACCTCGCCAAACCTTGTTCTTATCGTCATCTGTAGAAGCATTAAACCAAAGGTATGTTTCTTGCTGCCCGAGTTTAGTAGATTTCGCTGTGCGTTTAAGAGCAACCAAGATAGTTTTCATTTCTTCGGAGCAACCCGGCAACTGTCGACATAGAAGCCCCCCCCCCCCCCCCCCCCTTCCGTCCCTTTTTATTTCTGCCTTATTTGATCTGCTCAGTTCGACGAGTAGCTTTATCTCATTGAATATATTTCACTAATCGCTGACATGGTATGCCTCCCAGTAATGGACCTGCAAAGCCCGCAGATTTAATGCACATACGTAGGTTGAGATACTTTTGCACGAACGTAACGTATACAACAAACAGGTGAAAAAAATTGCATAGGCACATAATTACATAATGCGATGGCAATACGATAGCCTTACAAGATGTTGATGCCTTTCCGTCGAGTTTTTGCTCATTGGCTAATCGCTGTGTTTGTGGAATGCTGCACGTGTGCCTGTGCACAATAGGCGCTTTTGAGGGTGAGCTATCTTGCGGTTAGAAGTTCCCTCGAATGGTTTTAGAGGTGGCGACAATAACGCAATGAAGTTATATCGAAAAGTATGGCTTTCACTCCCCGCCTGGTAACGTCACTTCCGCATCTGGGAGTGATGTAACCGACGCGTATTTTGTTTTTCTCCATGGAACTGTAGCATTAAAAATCAGTTCGCAAATTGCACATGAAGGTTGACACGCTGACTCTGACGACCTGTGACACACTGCGACACGCTAGCTTCCTTCTTAAACACAGTGTCAGTTGTTTTGTGTCCAAGCCAAAACGAAAACTGAAAGTCTTAGTGAAAGTAGTACCATCCTCATTCAGAGACAGCGCCACAGGCACAAGTATTGTAATTTACAGAGAAAGCAGCACTTTCTTGTCTAATAAGTGCCGTGACAGAAGAGCGTTTTAGTGTTTTGTCACGAGGTTTTTTTCTGAGCTCGTGTCATTCTGCGAAGAACCACCAATTCGCATGTGCCCTTACCTTGCTGTTGGCGCATGGCACGAACATTCCCAAGGTGAACAGACCAAGCAGTGGACCTCCGATGGCGCTGTTGATAACCTGGGAAGCCTATTAGAGGCCAGCGGGAAGAAGGAACATGCCGACAAAGCAGCGATTTCAAGAAAATCGACAGAAGTTTAGCTGTTTTCTTGTTTTAATTATGCTTTAATTAGTTGAAATCAGTGTAGTTGTAAAAACTTTCCAACACATTTGTAGCATTTTTCTGACATTTACTCTACAATCTAAGCTCAATCTTTTTTTCTCTCATTATAGGTTAAATGTCCACGGTGTGGATGGCCTAATAACGTATTTGTTTTCTTTCGCAAGTAACTTTTGTTTGCGGGAACGTAAACGGGTTAGAGCGGCTGTGTTGCATTATTTCTTTGTAATTACATATAAAAGCATGCGATCCTGATCAAAATCTTAGTTGCAGGAATACATCTACTGAATATTAGTGTGCCTTGCAGCAGCCGCGAGTCACACTTTCCAAACAACCTCAAGCGTCGCTAAGCGATGCTTCGATACCTGTTTGCAGAACGCATAGTCGTGCGATGAGAAGCAACTTACATTTCCGTCATATTCCGGGTTTTGCATTCGGGGCGCTCACGAGGTGTTTTTCGAAGCTCGTGGGTTGTGTATGAACTCGGTATGGACGCCGCAAGTGAGGCGCGCTCCCAAATATCACGCCTAAAAAGAAGAGATATAAGCCACTAGATACGTAGCGTGAGCCTGCAACTACGACCAAGAGAAACATTTCCCTTTTCCAGCCCTGCCATGGCCACTGACTAGAGAGTTGTTGCATGCGTTTTAAATGTGATCATGGTGCAATGGTGCCTTTGTCTGCTGCGGTGCTTACTTTCTGTTCGTTGCTCCCTCCTTCCTGAAAAAAATTGTTGCTTTCATATATTTCCTCTGCGATGAAACTTTGATTCATCGTTTTGCAGTGGGATTAGGAGTATAATGGCAGAAGCTGAGAGTTATGTGCAGATGGTATCACTCTCTCTTTCTTCAAGTACCCTGTGTGCTTTATGCTGAATATATTAGCAGGGAGTGCTTAGGGCTGGTAAATAAGTGTAACTATACTGCTCTGCGGCATCCTTTCCCGAGCTCGTCTCTCTCTCTCTCTCTCTCTCTGTGGGGGAAGAAGGAGGTCTCACGACCGGCTCCGATGAAGACACCCCTCGAACGCCCAGGAGGCAAAACTCCGGTCGACGGAAGCGCAAGCGTCTACTCACAGCCAGCACGTTTCCCATCCGAGACGCGATGGCTACCAGGCCAATGGTCAGCAGGCCGAAGAACACGCCTGCAAGATGCATACACAGTAGTGATTGAAATTGTCACTTCTTAGCAAGGGAATGGATTAGTAAAGGAGCCGAGATCCTACGAATTTACTTTCGAAGCTAGTTCCTTATGCAGCCATAGCTTTAAAACAGTAACGCAAGCGTTCTAATTTTCTATATACCCAAGTATCGCATTGTGCGGCATAATTTCCTTCTAAATGTCTTCCTTTTCTCCACCCCCATGACATTCCAAGCTTTTTAAAGCTGCAGTAAGAAAACACCAAGTACATGTGACGGTGAAAACAGTAACTTGCGAATGTTTCGTCAAATGGAGTGATGTGGTGCAGGTGGGCACAGCCTGGGTGCTGCTTTTAACATTAACCAAACGGTCAACTATTCTGGTCTTCCACTGCACTGTGGCGCGTGCTATAGTTACACAGAACTTCTAGGTCGCCCCCCCCCCCCCCCCCCCTGGTATAACTAAATGCGTCATGGCATACGCGGTTTCATTAATGTTGACATGACACTCAAAAATACAAAAGTGGCCGCTGGCACTCGTTGCAAAAAGCTGAAGGGATTTACGTAAATACGCAAAGATGTAAACTTGAATCAAATATTTTCGAGACCTTATCTGGTATTTATAAAGAACGATGTCTTTTCGCATGACGCGTTAAACAAACAAGCCTATTCAACTTTCACAGGAATAAATGACGGCAGAGTCTGCAGATTCGTGAAAAATTATAGAGTCATCCTAACATGCACCATAATGGCGGGAGAATATGCGGCTGAAGATTTGCTGAATTTTCTGCTCTGGTGTGCTAAAGAAAAGACTGAAAGGGTCTAGTTTTAAAGCTTGTGTATCGATAGCACAGTCACCCACCTAACGCAACGATAATCTTCGCTCCAGTCCGGTCCGCAATTCCGGGCTTGATGATGGCAATGACGTCCACGTATGACACCGCGCAGAGGGCATTGACACCAGATGATATAGAGCTACAGAGAATATTGATCAAATAACGTGATTTTACGATCGCAAAGTTAGACCTATAGTAAGATAATAATAATTAAACAAGTAAATTATGACCGTTAATAACACAGCGTAGTGTTTATAAAACTGAAACTTTCATGGGCGTGAGAGCGAAAGCAAAGTGTATTCCAACGCTTCAAGGTTCTTGCCTGTCAGTAATGCATGCCATGCTTGTATGTCGACCTTTTAACAATTAGAAAAATTACGTCGCCATTGAGAGAACTTACGAAGCTGTCCTGTGAGTTTCGGTGTACGCATAGAAATCAAATTTTGAAAACGCGCTATTAATAGAAGCAGCATAGGTGTTTCTTATAAGGTTGACAGGACTGCGAAGGTGTTTATGATCAAGTATTACCCTTCCGGAAGAAAATCGTACTTGAGTTAGGTTTAATTTCCAAACTGACCTGTCTGAAACAGTTTTTATTCCCCCTACACCTCAGTGCTGCCATGCAGCATGAGTCTGCATTACAAAGTTCTGAGATGCTTTTTAAAACAACTGCACAGTCAATATTTACCTTAGCGAGGCGGCAAAGATGCCGGCGACAAACAGGCCTGGAACACCGGTCATCTTTCCCAGCACGTCCATCACAAAGTACGGCAGCAGCTACGAATGCAAAAGAACGGGGAGCTCCGTGAATTTTTAATGGAACGAGGACTGTGATCATCACAGTGTAATGCCGGAAAAACTTCACTGCTAAGTGCCCCTCATGATCATGAGATACAAACTGGACAAGTAAAAAACATTATGCGACTGGTTGCTCCCTACTAGATGTGCTTGTTTCTCAATACGAATAACGGCTGCATGTTGCTAAAACATTGTTCTTTCTTTATGACCGTATGATGTGGCGACCAATGTTAGATGGTTCTTCCTCATGCATTGATGTCAGGAATAATAAAAGTCACAAGTTTTGACTCTAGTATTTAGTGCTCAAAATTGAGCAGTCTAGCGCCAAGATAGAACTAACCTTCGGTATTTGGGGTAAACTATAGCTACTCTTGCATAAATGTATGTTAAATACGTAAATTTTCTAATTAGAGCTATGTTTGAAGATTCTTGTTGTAATCACTGCAAGAAAGCAAGCAAGCAAGAACAAGCTAGAAAATTCACAAACACCGCTCACTGCCAAATACACCCCCCCCCCCCCCCCCCCTCTCCACCCCACACACATTTTGACACGAAGGGGTGCGGTGAAATTCTAACAAAATCCAGCCGCTCAGACTTAGTTGCGCGTTATTTTTCGATCAATAATGACAGTTATAAAATAGAAAATTCTGGTACATGGGAGGAGAGCGTGACATCAGTGTTGGCGTGGGTTTTTCATTTTACTTTCTGGTGTAACAAAAAAAAAAACTAAAGCGGTGAACAAAACTGTGGTATCAACAAACAAATGACATAAGCACAGCTCTGCCGCAAAAGATGAAACGTTAAGCTGCACAGAACCGATATAGTTAACGCGGAAAGACGGGCTAGTTGGTCTTGGTACGACAAACTCATATTGAAGCGCAAAAAAAAAAAAAAAAAGGAAACACAGGACGAAGACAGGAGACAGAAGCAGGACGAACCCTGACCTTCAACAGTTGAAGTTCACCGTTCATCCTGCGCCTGCCTCCTTTCTTCGTCCAGTATTTCTTTTTTTTTTCTTTTTTTTTCGCTGAAATATGCATTCGTCAAGCTCGATATAGATTAAATGTGCTATCCAGAACGACGGTCGGCGTGTTTAAATCATGACAAAGAGCTGAGCTACGCTCCACATTTATTGCAGTGCAGTGATTGTAGACGCAAATGGCGTTCATGTACAATGACTAAAAAACAACGGACACGGTATAGTTTCATAAACTCGACTACAAGAACCGGAAAATCACTGCAAACGTCTTTGATGCCATTCTCGCTTTCGCCTTCCTGTACAGCGTTTCCTGAATGTCTCCTACGACAACAGTACTATTTTTTCTCTATATTTAGCTTGACTTTCAGAGTGTGAGCACATCTCACCCTGAGCAGTAAACAAAACTTTGCGCTTGCACCGCGACTGCTGATTTAAGTATATAT
>JAJIZL010018328.1:413947-458885 GCA_023969395.1 Amblyomma maculatum | reverse complement strand
ACTGAAAAAAAAAGCGGGCTACCAAATGTAATGTTTCCTAACCGCAAAGGTTTTTGTATCTTCTTGGTGAGGAAAGGAAACCTTATAGCATAGCTCGGTGACGGCACCAGCACCAAACGAAGTGGCCTGTAGTGTTCCAATCTATGGCGAATGGCTAACCTGGTCATCGGTGGAAATTTGGCGAGCGGTCACGGGGTCGCAGCCGGCGTACTTGACGTAGACGAGCAGACCCGCGAGGCAGCTTAAGGAGAGTACGGTACACAGCAGGGGGAAGTTGAACCACACCACACTGCAGGACAGGGAAAGGCAACGAAATTATAGGCACCACAAAAGTTCGCTTAAATGGTATCTTGTCTTAATTAGAACTGCTATTTTAAATCAATGTGATCAAGCTGTGAAGAAAGCGGGCTGCATCTTGCGAAATCGAACTACATAATAGTGCGAATCGTAATACACGAAGACGCTATATGTGTAGAAAGTAAGAATATTTTTTTTCCAAACTAGTAAGTGCATATTCGGTTGAAGGTTGCAGTGGAAAAAGAACTGCACACATATATGAAACGACGTAGTATAGCTGTGTATCGCCCACTTCTTTTCTTTTCGTCTGTATCTTATTGCATTGTAACCTTATACCGAAAATACGCAAAGCGGACATTGTTGTTGATAAAATGGGCTATGCAATGCTACTGATAAGCCATTTCGGTCGTTGAATATAACACAATTGCAGGGGCAGTGAAGTGGAAGCAGTACGCATCAACTTAGTTAAGGTTATCAATAAAATCTTGCTTTTAACTAACCATTCTCATTTTCATCGTGTAACCCCTCCAAGGTATGTCACGCTGGTATACCGCATCCTTCACACCTCAGGACGTCTACGCTGACTATAATGTTCGCAAGGCTTTTCTTTAATGATGCCCCCGTATTTCGATATTATTCAAGTGTCGTGAACGGTTGTAACATGAGCCGTCTTTATCTTTATTGGTCATTTGCTCTCTTGCTCGCGAGATCAGAAGCCGTGCCTTGTAGAAGCCATCGGATAAGATTGAGATCACTCACAACTTGGCTTGGCTCAGAGTCGGCACCGTGAGGTAGCGCAGCACCATCATGTGGTTGGTGGCGTAGCTGGCAGCATTGGAAAAGAAAGCTCCGATGGCCAATCCCCATACGGTGTAGTGAATAGTCGGATCCGGGTCGATACTGCGGAGTCGTTTCAATGGGTATCAACGCTCACCGTGTTAATTGCATGTTTACTGGTGCGGCAAAATGTACGAGCTCATCGCACTGAATTGTTAAGCGGCTTTGCGAAAAAATGGTAACCTTTTTCCGTATTGCCTGACTGTTTGTTTCATTGCAAGGGGTACAAGGCTAAAGCGCTACGCCTAAGAGAAAAAGATTTCCGGTCCAAAACTAAGCGAGATACGTGTCTCACTCGGCATGCGAGGCGTTGAAAACGCAGTAATATCGCATTCTTGCGATCAAAGAAAGCAATAGGTGCAGAGGTGTACACATAGCATGCCTGCTTCAGTCTGCGTCAAGCTCTCAATTTCGATTCCGTTTACTATTGTATGACATTGTGCCTCGTTCCAAATTAAAGCTCGCGAGAACTAACAATGACATAAAATAAAATCTTATAACATTCTGAGGAACATGCTCACATTTGCTTATTGAATTGTTTAGATACTTATGCACTCTCTGGACAGCTCTGACATAGAAAAGAAGATGTGGATGTTGGATTCCTCATTTCAGGCCATTCGTATATTCTTTGCACGGTACTAGGTACCACTGTACTCGGAGCATCACCGGAAGTCAGCCAATTAAGCAACGGTTTGCACAGTAAAAGTACAGTGCAGAGAGCCAGACACGGTATAAATAATTGGATGGCAGCAAGAGTTTTTGTAACCAAATGAAAAGACCACAGCTATAGGGCGGAAAGTTGTAGATGTTTCATGGGCTGTAGTAGGTGTCGTGCACAATAGATTTGTTCTAAAAAACTCACACATTGAACTGTACGTGTCCACCACTGAGTGAGGTCTCCCAAACGGCCTGGATTCCTCCCATTTGACGCGCCCCCAAAGCCACCACGACAACCATGGCCACCACCGTCACCACGGCCTGGAATGTGTCTGTCAGCACGACAGCCTTGATACCGCCCTGCAAAACACCACGCATACACGATGAGCAACACAGCGCTACATTACGTATTGTCAATGTACATTTATTCGTCAGACAAGAGCACCACGGGTTATATATAGAAAAAAAGCAAAAAGAATCGGTCGATATCGAAAAGCTTCAATGTCGACCATTAGCGCGTTATTCGTAGGATCACTTGACTCGATTTATTGACTCGTGTAGCGTTAACTTAATGTCCGTTCAGGCTAGAGTAAATGTACCCAGCTGGTAATCGAGGACACCACTTGCAATATTGGCGCTGAGGTTTACGTGAAACTTATTTGCTACTTAAACAACAAGACACACATTTGTACGGTGCGACTATTTCTGGATTATAGCACAGTCACTCTTTCTGTCGAGTCGACTACTTACGGTTGCGATGTCAAATTAAACATCTGCTGCTTTATTTATCTGCGCTGCAGCTTACAACCAAATCCTCAGAAGGTCTGCTTGCTAAAACGGGCACGCCTTCTGTGCAAACCCAGGGCAACCTTGCATATCAAGATAACCTCTCCTCCGACAGGAGATGCTTTATTCAGTACACTGGTAGAGTGGTTACAGGGGATTAAGTTAGTATAAAAAGATGGCAGACGCACTGCTGTGTTAATGATATTCCTCTCCGGCCCTGTGGCTCCATTGCGCTGCTCGACATTCCTCTACCCCGGAGTTTATTTTTTTAGAACACAAAGAAATCCTGCGCAAGCGCAATTTTTGAACAGAAAATTGCTGATTAAGGCAATTAATTGTTCACAGATATTGTAAGAGTGCCCTATAACAATCAATATTTTTGCAGATTCTCCCTCGGCACCTTGTAATTTTCTGCTATTTATTGCCAAAACGAAACCCATTGGTTTCTAATGACATTTTCTTCACTACTCAGTGCGAGCGCAGGTAAAATTTCGAAACGAGATTTTGCGAAGCATTGGAATAATAGATAATTGCCACCAATATGCTCGTAATGGTATCTTACAATATTTCACATTTGCCTTACAGCTAAATGTGATGTCTACGAAAGCTGGATTTCGCGTAACATTCCAACTTTAATATTTTTTGAACAACTTCAGCCAGCTCATAGATGATACAAAATTCATCTAACCGTGAAAAGCGTATTTGACACGTCTGAAAAAAATCTGTAAGAACAATAAACCTACGATGCTGGTGTAAGTAGTGCAGACAAGTCCAATAGCGACGACTGCCGACCACAATGTCATTCCAGTCACTGTAAAATATAGATGAGGCCAAGCGTTACAAAGGACTGTCCTGTATAGTTTTTTTTTGTGTGTGTGTGTGTGTGCCGCGCTTGTCAAAAAATGCGCGTTTTCTCCAGCTTTGACCTTTCCCGCGATGTATTTGGCTCTACTCGTGCCCTATTTAAAATAATAGTTGCAGCGCTTTTACAAAACCCCACCATGGTGGTGCGGTTGTTACGGCCACGGTTCGACTGATGTGCCCAAAAATGCGGGATCGCACCCTAGCTGCGGTGGCCGCTTTTTTATGGGGGTTAAAATCAAGGCATTAGTGTGCTGTGTGATGTATGTGCATGTTAGAGAACCCCAGGTGGTCGAAATGTTCGGAGTCCTCCACTACGGCGTCTCTCATAGCCGAAGTCGCTTTGGGACGTTAAACCCCATAAACCAAGCCAACCAACCAAACCTTTTACAAAAGAGGAGCGCCTTAAAGAGCGGGAATGCGTAGGGTAATTGACTGCCACATTTGACTGCCACATTTGACTGCCACATCCTGTGTGACTGCACGCCTATCTCTGTTTGCAAACAACGCGATGTCAAGGGGCACTGTAGGTACGCTAGGTATTTCCTCCATTATTTATTTCGCGATCACAGCTGTTCCTCGCGTACGTGCTACACCTGCTCGACAACGGCAACAGCCGAATGCTTTCAATGTCCCCTCAGTCACGAGTGCGCCAGCGACGTATGTGGAGAGAGGTATTCGTGCTCGGTTCAGAATGTGAGGTCAACTCATGAGTCGGATTCCGCACGTGGAAAGGCCACGTGAGCGTCCATGTGCTTTCCAAGAATTTCTCTGCGTATATGACCTGACAGCTGTGATATGTTCTGAGAGATAGCCTCATGCACGTGTAATGAGGGATTCAGTGTGAAGCGTGCCTTATTCTGTTATTTCGCAAGGCTGGACGCGCATGCTGCCGGTTACATCGAACGACCGCGTGACTGCACTATATAGTCTAGACGTTCCGATTCCAGTGTAAAATCTCTCAGGATAGAAAAAAATAAATGGTAGGAAATAAAACTAACGCCACAAAGGCTACCGGAAAAATAGCAAGGCCGATGACCCGGTACTCACATTGGGAAAGTGCAAGCGCTGGAGCATACAGCGATATGGCGATGTAAACGGTCTGAAACACAGATTTGATCACTGTGATTTGATGCACTCTGCTACGTTGCGAAAATCCGCATTTCGTTTGCAAGTGTTCTTTGTGTGCATAAAATGGGGGTACACTAACAAGGGGTCTGCTATTTTTGGAAGTAATTTCTTCTCAGTTTGAAGTTCTGACTAAGCACGGAGCAACAAATCCGTGCTCGTTACACAGGCAAAGTGTACTGATATATTTCACATATGTAATAACAATTGCAGCAGTGAAAGAATGAGCTGAAGTACGTTAGTTTAAAGATATAACAATTTAGGTGAGCCTTTTAAATCTTCCGTGCGACTATGTAGCCGCGAAGACAGGCCGCTAGCACCGGAGATGAAGTCAGACTACTAGCACTGCCTTTTCAGCATATTAAGTTGAACGCCTGCTGGTCGCCAGTGATAGAGACCTATTTGCAGCGGTGCTTACAGAATCCTGACAGGTCGATCACGTTTAAACTTCGTCGTGACGTTCTGTGCGTAGTCGGCAGCTATCACTGCTTTCAATGCAGGCGTCTCTTACCTCGCGTCTATTACCCTTACCTCGGCAGAAATCGTCGGCACTGTCTGTATAGAAGTCAACGCTTCTACCCCGCGAAGACAAGCACGAAGACGTTGCTAGCTAGGCTGTTGTAGACATGGTTTGTTTCCATGTACACTCCGAGTCAATTGTTTATGAAAATCAATATTACCAGGAAAAATAAAACTGCGCGGGTGCGTTTGTAAGCACCCTTGAATAGTTATATGAGGCGTAGTTGTCAGTGCGTGATTTCCACATTGACACGTTTTTAGATGTGAAGAAAAAATCAACAGACACCTAATTGTATCAGTATGTACTGGCAGCGTGGTCACATCAGAAACTGTTGATGTCCTTTACATCGCGTTTTGAGTCATTATTTTATTTTTGTGTTTGAGGATCTTGATATCTGTTTGAGTATATCAGACATTTGTTTGGATCCTCCAGCTGGTGTTTATACTTCCCTGAGGGTGTCTACAAGTGACGGCACAAAACAATGGGGCAGATGCGCCTTCCGGTGTAGCATCTACTCCGAACAACATGCAATAGATCTGCAGGCTATCAACTCACAACTTGCTCAGTCGCGTGTACATAGCAGCTGCAACTTACTGGCAGGGTGAGGGCGTATTTTCGATCGACCGTGAATTACACGCTTTTCATGCGATATGGGTTATTTGTTTGATCTGTAAATGACGCATGGGTTTTAAAACAGTTGAGTCGTAATGCACAGTTGTCAATTTTGGTCTGGTGCTGTGACTTTTCTTCAAGCAGTGGGAATATTTCAGTCTGATGACGTCACTTCCTCCTAGCTCATCCTCAGCTATTAGGATAGACAACAGACGCTTAGTCGCGATGAGGGTCGCAATGCTGTCGCGAGAAAAAATGTTTTTAGTCAGAGCTGCCTTCCATAAACAGCATAAGGCTGTTATACAAGTCATCACTGCATCAGTGAACAAGCAGAAACCGTATTGGAAATATATATAACTCCAGGTTATCACGCACCCCTGAAAGCAGACCACACCCCCACATTTCTGTCTGTACTCAACTCAGTTATAAATGTATGAATGAGACCAACTTCCCACCACCGATTTATACACGTCTGAGTGCAAAGACCCCTAGAAGGGTACGCCAGGTGCTAGTTCAGCTCGCAGTAGTCTCTCTTGTATAAATGTAATAAGCTTCCTGCGCACTGCGGCACAAACTTTCAGGTTTCTTCGGTAACTAGGAAAGTAAGAGATAAAGTGAAAAGTGCAAATGTTTCGGCTATGACTTACCATTTCAAGCATGTAGAGGATGACGGCAGCAATTCGTACGGTTCGATTGAAGCGCATTTCCAAGTACTGTAAGGAGAAACCAATCGGAAGGCGCCATCATTTCAAAACAAAGAAAAAGTCGCGATTTTCGGAGAGCAGTTACAAATGAAACATTCAAACAGCTACAGTGACCAAGGATCGGTGGCCTTTTTTTTTTTTTTTCTAGTTAACATAAACCCAGCATATAAGTTAGACTACCTGTATTCCGTAATAATTGTGAAGCGCTCAGCGCTGCGGCCTGGCGCATACCGTACCGTGCACTGCCTAATGCAAGCTAAAAGATAAAGCTAAAAAAACTGTTATTTACGCCTTCTTTATAACCTCGAACCAAAGCTTAGATGTTGGAGTAGAACTAGTAGACTTTCATCTGGGTAAAATATTCCTGATGCTTAATACGTGAAGTATTCTGGTCTGCTTTCTGGACAAGCAACACCGTGAATTTCTTACTTCGATTACACGTCTTGCTTTATTTTCAAGCCAAAAGCAAAATGTGTCATACTATATAGAACCAAACATTATCCTACTGCTAAAATATTCATATTCGTGTGAAATTTATACAAAAATAGACATCTCACTATTTAACATCAGTCATCTCAGTGCACAACCATTCCTTTTAGATGATTCACTACAATATATAGAGGTGTGTACAGCCGCTAATGACCTTGATAGGCATATTGTTCTTTTACACTGTCGAATTAGGTGGGTGAATAAAAATTTTATTATGTAGCGAAACTTTGACGGCTTTCCTACTCTTTCAATAGAAGAGTGACAAATGGTTTTGAACCGCCTATAGTATGGATAGCTCTGAATAACTGGAAACCTTCAGTTTGTCGGAGGAGTTTATGACACATATGCTGCTATTTTATTAATTTCTGCAATCTGACGCACCTTTCCTGTACCATAAACATTTTACAGGCGGCATTTCTACGATCTTCCTGAGCACAAAACTTCTCGTTGACTACATTCCGACTATGGGCTTAACAGGCTATTGCAACCAAGTGGAGGTATTTTCAGAATTAGCTAATTTCCAGGAAATTGCCAATGCATGATCGCTCATATGTGAAACACCCTGCATAGCTCACATGTACAGAAAATAAAACATAGGAGGAGATGCGCCTTCCGCTGTAGCATCTGCTCAGAACAACATTCAATAGACCTGAAGGCTACCAACTCACAACATGCTCAGTCGCGTGAACGTAGCAGTTGCAACTTACTGGCAGGACGAAGGCGTATTTTCGATCTATTGTGAATTGCACGCTTTTGATGCGATATGGTTTATTTGTTCGGACTGTAAATTATTCATGCGTTTTAAAGCGCGGGCGCTGCTTGGCTTGACCCCGCGAGCATTTAAGTTACGAAACTGTTCAGCAAAAATTTTTAACCGCGTATGATTTATATAATCTGCTTTGCCTTCGTGGTCAACACCGATGGTCGTAGACATCGCTATGCGTCTGCCCCAGCTGTAACTCATAACAGGAATCAAGAGTAGAAAAACCTTCGTCAACGTGGGAGATTACATATTATACATCGGAGTAGGTAATTATCATCACTGCACATGCGATTTATTATTTGTAAAATACTGAATATTTTAGGCACAGTATGCGCGTAATATTTAAGTTATAATGTCGCAGAACCCAGGAATGCATACGTGAAAATATTCTTTTATGCGTTCTTTCATTTCATCGGCTATTGGCTTCTTTAATTAATAATTATTTATTTTTTTTTTTTTCAGTTATCCTCTTGGCCCGATGGGCATTATAAAGGGGAGTGGGACTTGCCAAAAAAAAAAAAGAGGGGAGGAAAGAACATGGGTACATGGCATTGTAGGTTATGAAAGCCCTCAATTTATGTACTGAAATGTTTACGTTAGTCATTCGTGCTCAGCGCTGTTAATAGCGACTTGTATTCACAAACGCATTTCTAGTAACAAGAAGTCCTCTGTTTTCTAGACCCGGTGCCACATGTCCAATCCACTGCCATGATGCTGCAATCGCTGTGCTACACAGTGAGTAGTTGCTATATCCATTTGCACACTGTATTCGGTGGCACAGAAAACATTCCCGACGGTTATAAACGACTTTTCTACCTTTCATGGTGGAAATTTGCATGCACCAGCACTCCTGAGGTATATTTTCACAGCAGAGCACTGACTGCAATGCGTGACAACACAGGCTAACTGCTTGCGGGACGAAGAAAACAACGCGGTTGTGTGTGTGCTTCGCTCCAGAGGCCTCAGCAATAAGCTCTTTTAGTACTCATGAACAAAATTTACCGAAACATTTTAATGTTCAAGCTTACGCGAAGGGGTCAATTCATGCAATCTATTAACAAGTGTGCGACCAGCACGAAAAGAGAGTGGCTACCGCCTGCTTCGATCCAGTTTGGGTACAGTGCGTATATTTAGATATTTTTAGGTTCCGGGAGACATGTGCACAAGAATAACATTTTTTATTGGATGTGCTCTATGTAGTTAGGTTTTAAAAATTATTATCGGCCCGTACATAAACCAGGATTCTACCTAAAGAGCGAGAGAGAGAGGTACAATAAACGTTAATTGGTTGACGAAATTTCGTGCGTGGTTTTCCTTAGTCCAGGATCACAATGGCTTGAGCTGCCTTCCGGGCACCAGTGAGCAATCCGCGTTCCTCGGAGAGACCCGTATGGGCCAGCACAGCCTCCCATTTATGCTTCAACGCATAGGTGAGAACGGTATTCCACTCCGAAGTACGTTTTTGCTTCACTTCTTGCCTGTGAAAAAAAAAAAAATGAATCTCGTAGTCCAAAGCTAGCATTTTGACTTCATTGTTCTCTTAGTGCTTAATTTTATCCTAAACCTTTATACCCCCCTCCCATCCCACTACTCGAGAAAAGCAAAACTGTTTCTTATTATAGGGGTTAACGCCTCCGTTTTTAATTTTCCTTCCCTTCACCCTTCTCTTTGCAACCAGCAAATTACCATGCCGATGCAGGACATTCGCAGACAAACAGGCTATAGCTGCGTTGGACAGACAGAATAAGAACACCGTCGATTTTTTGTCCCCTGTGAAGTACAGATGGCCTCTACTGATGCCGAGATGCACGCAGCACCATAGCCTCCTTTATAAAGGAGGCTATGGCAGCACTTTACTTCACAAGCAATTTCTACGTAGTAAACAACTACTGGAGAAGACCTAACAACCGGTTTACTCAGTCAGTGTCTATCTCTATGTTTAGGGTGCTCATGTGATCACGAGGAGAGTACCTGTAGGACATTGCAAGAGTTATAGGAATCTAACTTAGTATTCCTTATTCTGCTATGACTCTGTTACTACGCCACGTAAGGAATTTGTGTCTTTACATCCGTGATGGCCAGTGCTTTAGCACGACAAGTGCTGTAAGCACGAGGAGCTGTTGTACAACTGCAATTTAGTAGCGACTGCTGCTATTGCTGTTCACCTCCATTACATACCCTGAACGTCACGCAGACGCATCACAGTGTTGCCTGACTAATATTTCACTCCCAAAGTTTTGTTCTTTAGCTCAGAAAAGATGGGGTATTGCGCCCTGCTCAGACAGAAACACAGCCGTCGCTCTGGAACAAAAGTAATGGCGCACACAGATGGACAAAGGTCGGTCATATAATGCGCAAAACTGATATCTGGCCATCAGCTCTAGTGACAGACTTGGCGGCAAGAGCCGTAAAATGTCAGAAGATCAGATGGAGCGACATATTTTAAATGTTTCTTTGCCCCGTCAGATAACCGCTATTGGAGCAAAACAGGACTGATCCAAGCTCATTACAATAGACATACGTCCTTCACTAGGCTCAACTCAGATTGTGTTGACGACGCACGATTTCTGACAGCGCATGGTACCCCCAAAGGCCAAGCAGTTTTCTCTGTATATTCTCCCTCATTTTTACGCATTGTTATTTTTTGGAAGTCCTTGTACTGCACTTTGTAACCGTGGTACCATCCGCCTTCTCAAAGGGCAAAGGGCAAAGGACTATTCAGCTCAGTTTCAGCTAACCGCGTCTTACTCCAGCATCGGACATGCTATCACTGCACATTTCCTAATCCGTGCTGGCCATTCTAACTTTCTGCCCTTCCAATTACATTTTCCCCCGGTAGAATTTACCTTGCTTCTTTTAGGGGCCGTCGACTACGAATACCCGACATGATTTGTTTAAATGCAAAATACTTACCTTACAGGCCTCATGAGAGGCATTGTGTAAGAAGGGTTGAAATAGGTACGTTTGTGCAAAGTGGGCAAAAATCAGTAGACGAATGTCAAATCCAACAAAAAAAAAACAGTGAATAATAGGTGCAAAACAGTGATTAATATGTACAATATACTATTAATTGCAACTACAAGACAGCAGCATTGTGTCATATGAGACAATAGGTGCAGTGAATAAAGTATCACAAGCACGCCAAAAAAAAAAAAAAGCGGGCACGCGCAAGGGCAACCAAGTAACGCACTATGCTTCATCGCCAGTGTTCATGTACATTCTCATGGAACGTGTCGTGGTTCCGCTGCAGGAAGAAGCGATTCGTAAGATCTTTCCTCAACCAGAAGGTGCGCTAGAGTTGAAAGAACCCCACCTGAGTCCGCATCTCATATTTATGGTAGTTGGCCACCCTGGCGCAGTACTTTATCTCAAAAAAGGCTACTAAGTACTGCCCGTGACCAACACCACCTTCCACTTGCATCTATTCTGATTTTGGCGCTCGCGGAGACTGTAAAAAAGTACTCGCCTCGTAGGCAGTCATGACTCCAAGCTGGTAGAAGACGGGCATGAAGAGGTGCGCGGTCACGGCCAGGGCAAGTGCGTACGACAGGAAGGTCATTAGGTACAGCGTCCCGTTGCGGTACACCTCGGAGGCGTTGCCCAGCAGGTAAGCAGCCGAGATGAAGCTGGCCATGAGCGAGGCGCCCACGGGCACGGGGGGAAGGCGTCGCTCCCCATTGAGAAGGAGCGAGATGCCGCTCTGGGTGTCGCTGCGGCTATCCTGCCAGGCGCTCCACAGGCCCAGAGAGCCGGACACGGCAAGCATGCACACGAACACGGCATAGTCGTAGTACGTGAACCGCGCCAGCAGCTCCTGGCTGCTGGGGAACTGCAGGGGTGATGGCGACGACAGAGACTCCATGCAGATGAACTTGTGCAGGAATCTACTTCGGACGCGACAAGCTGTTGGTGGAGAGGTGGCGATGTGACGAGATGCTTTTCGCAGAACTCAGTGGGACAGGAGCTGCATAAATGTGAAATCAGAGTGCTCTTCTAATCTCTGTCGATGCAATGATCGCGGACAAAGCCCGTTTGTGAACTAAACCGAGCCCATTACAGGATATTTTTCACTTTTGTGACCAGTATACGCCTTGATTGCAATTCCTAACAGCTTTCGCGCTCTCGAATCTGCTTCTGCATGCTTATTAGAACAACATTTTTCGCAGTTCATTCTGAAGAGGCTCAACATCGGCAAAGCTATTCATGATGGCCCAGTAAACGTGTCTCAGTTTGAATCGAATATCTGCACTGGTGTCGTTCATCAGTGGATATCGAGGTAGTAAAGGCCGCAATGGCTGAGAAAAATATAGCGTTCCTGCCTTGAAAAAAATTGGACTCGTCTAACTGAAAATTTATTTGGAAGAAGGCATCTAAGGTTCTGAAGGTTACGTGTTTGTATCTCTTACCGGACTTAGTCGAAAATAAATGTATATAAACATTCGGAACGACTCTTTTTATTTACTTTTTTTTTTACTGTCTTCGCTTAAGCTTTTAACCATTCGTTAAACAGTGATGAGGGGCTAATAGTTAAAATGTCTGTCACATCGTCCGATTTCAGGAGTGGAGCCAATCAATTGGAAATAAGCACAAGAATCACAAATATTTCGAAATACTCGTTTTTACATTAAAATTGTCTGATAAAAGCTGGAAGATGTTACCGCCATAATGACATGCTCAGTAGGACAATACAGAACAGTGTCTGATATAAATAAATATTTGAGAGTGCTGTACTGCAGGAGCCTATGTATCCGCGCGTCTTAAATCATTCTATAAAATGTTTTATGGATTACGAATGAATGCCCTAAGCAGATATAAACCAATCTACATCAAGTGCAGAGATATCTATGTATTGTAGAATGTCTTGAGTTAGCTCGGAACATAGAGTGGGTTTTGTGTATGTCGAATGGTTTCAACAGATATGAACTTTTACAACACCCGAATGTTTTGTTTAGACACGTGTACATAAAACCCTAAACATCAACAATATTAAGATATTACTGTCTCACAGTGTGTCAGTTTTTTACGATTTGACGGACGCAACAGGAACCCAGCTTAAAGCAATGTCTACCGATTTCAGGTTTTGCGAGCCCTCTATGAGCAGGCGTTCGAAAACATTCGGCTATTCTCAATATTATACCTTATGTTGACCAAAAACAAAGTATTCGTGCAACCACCAGCTTTTCCTAAGCATGCACTTCGGCTGCGCGTTAATGAATTGAAGTAAGTTGCCGTAGTTCCCTCATCACTTGTGAGGACAGCCGGATCTTGAGCAAAATTAGATGTGAAATGAAGGACGGCACTTGCCAACAGACAGAACACGGAAAAAGAAAAACCCCGCTACCGCATGGCAGCCACCTGATGTGCAACACGATGTCTAATATATCAAAGGCTGACATTCACAGCTTTCGTGGGAGTCGCCAACTAGCGCTACCTTCCGGCTATCGGTAGTGGACAAGGATAAGCTTCCAGATGATATTTTAATTTGCAGTGGAGAGAGAGAAAGTAATTAGTAAGGTCCAAGGCAGCACGATGATATTTTTTCCAACCACGCTGGACTCATCATACTCACTGCAGAATGCGATTATTAAGATACTCCCAGCGCTCGTACCCGACTACAGTTGTGATGACCATAATAAATATACTGGGTGAGCGAAACGTTCAATTATCCAGTGGCACGATTTGTGATGCTCAATGAGACGTTCTACGTTGCTGCAGCGGCGCGAGCAAGAAGCATTTGTCCATATTTTTTTAGCTTTAGACGGAAAGGCTTACCCCGAGATTATATCCTAAATAGCCTACACAAATCGGCCTTCAAGGCTGCATCAATTGCTACATGGAAGGGGACTGAGCTTAAGGTGTCCACCCGCGCTGCTCTGCCAGCTGAGTGTTAGCGCGGAGCCAACTTTGAATTGAGGAACATTCAAGATGGATCAGAAGGTCACCCAGAGAGACCTATGTGTTTATGAGCAGATACACAATCTTTCTGGTTTTTTGCAAATATACTCAGTACACTTTTCAAACCGCCAGAGTTATTGAAGAAAAATGTCCGCAATTACCGCAACGTTTCGTCTCTACGTACTTTGAAATTGAAAAAAGAAAAGTTCAGAATCGAAACTCTTCAGTGGTTTTAAAGCAAGCCGTGAGTTTCATAACGAAACTGTGTAAGGAGCGAGAGTCATCGTCAGGCTGTCCGCCTGTTGCTCTTGCTCCTTTTCTTTTTCAGAAAAAAGCAACAAATAAATCAAATGAAATCAAACTGTCGCTACCAGTCTCAAAGATCCGCCGCTTATCGCCATCAAAGTTAGGGAGCGAAAATAGCTTCTTGCGACCAAACACGTTGCCAAGTTAGGGGCCACTGAACCTTACAAAATCTCCTCTTTCGGTGAATACAACCTTTTTTAAGTTTAGTGCTGTAACCAATGAATATAGGCGAAATTCAATTTGTTCCGAATACTTCGCATGATCGGCTCTGCACAGAGAGCTTGACTTGTTACTCTGATTCCAAGGAAGCTTGCGAGGTAGCAGAAATATGCCCCATAAAGGAGAATGAGTTTTTCAACTATATCTGAGCGCCAACTTTCGCAAAGCACGCAAATAACATTCGACAGAACAACAACGGCAGCAGCAGCAACGACAAACGGCAACAACAACAGCAACAATGACAATATCAGCGTTACCCCTGGAAAAAACAAAAACAAAGAAATGCGAGAAAAATATTCTGGACACGGACCTGTCAAAACTCGGATATCGACTGTCAAGCACACCAGCTCTGCTCTGTCTTCTCTGCTTCCGCAGACGCACAAGAGGGGACACAAAACGGAAAGCTGAAGCTGCTTCACAAAGCTTGTCGGAGTGAACAGACACACGTTTCCTCTCCTCCATGCACACTATATATAGGCCACGGGAATATCGCTTCGTACTGGTCGGAAAACATTAATTCTCCGGCACCGGAAAAGAGGGAGCAGACGGTGCAGAGAGGGAGGGACAGCGGACGTGACGAGCAGGTGGTCTAAGGGATTCCTCGTCGGGGTCGCAGGAAGGAGATACCGGCGGTTTTACGCGCACTGAGAATGTGATCGGCGCGTGCGAAGGTGGCGGTCACGGCGTTGCGTCTCTACGCACGCCCCGGAGCCCACAGCTGACTGCGCTGCCCGCGTAGTACGCGGCGTATACACATCCTGCCCCGCCACCCTGCGCGAATAAAGATCGTTGAACGGCTTTATTATCGTGCGAGCCAGGCAGCGCGAGTCTCAGATAACACTGTTATGCGCGGCGCGCCTATAGAGAAAACAGCAACGAAGCTGTGTCGTAACGGCGACGGTGCTCACGGCGGAACCGGCTCCGGGCAGCCAGACTCGGTTTGTGAGACTGACACGTCTTAGAGACTGCATGTGTTCTCGACAGTATAAAATTTGAGATATCAATTGGGAGAGCTTAAGGCAAGAGGTGTCTTTAATAAAGCAGTTGTGGCAGGTCATTAGGTAGTTATGAAGAAAAAAGGTAAATGGCGATTACACAAAACAGGTAATGCCGAAAATCAACGCTATATCTGGTACGGCTTAACGATAGCCCACAGAGGCGTGCAGCCCTGGGGACGTTTCCTTCACCCCATGACGTCTTCTTCAGCCCTGTCACCTGTCACGTTTTGGTGCACGAGGGCGTAATGACTACGAACGCAATTGTTTACTTCCCTGAAAACCTTTTGTTTATTGGTGTCGCTCATAGTCTGAGTCGCTTTGGATTGTTGGACCCCACAAACCAAACTGAATCTTTCTTTTATGCAATCCACGATGCTATGGCAGCCATAACCTCGATTCTATAAGAGAGCCCACTTCAATACAGAATCTTTACCCGCCACAAAATAACTGAAAAGAGTGACAAAGCGACTATCTGTCACCGAGCAAATAAAAGCACTCAATAAGAAAACAAGGATACGCATCCAGATACACAGTACAGAAGACGATACCGAGAACGGTGAGCAGAGAAAAATTGGCAGACTTACATAACAAGCTCCGAACAAAAATGCACCTCCTGCCAGGCTCTCCATTGACGAGCGCTCCGCCCTCCTCTTCATATCCTCTTCAAGAAAAATGGCACGCGCCCTCATTCCCCGAGCATTTTACCCCTCCTGATGATAACATAATTAAATCGAATGAGGTATTCCTTAGAAGGGTAAGTGCCCTGTCGGTCGCATATTAATTGGGCCCTCAAGAATGCATAGGACCAGCCACCTGCCCGATGTGTTCCACACGGGCTGTAGAGGTGGATGTCCACCACATGCTCTGGGCTTTTGCAGGGACAACAGCGTCAAATACACAGACTGGCGGAAAAAGAGTGACAAGGAATTTCACCAAGTCGCCGACCGACAGCAACAAGAGCAGAAATCTTCTTCAGTTCCTACAAGAAAATTCTTTACATGAGTTTATTAGTAAACCTTATGACAAATCTGAGGAATAATAATAAAAGAGGTTTGAGCCAGTAGTCTAATATTGAAATTCCCTAACATAGTGTGACGCTCTTCTCTTCTAGACATACTGTAACCAGCACAAGCGTGAGCTTGGAAAATCTATTGCTGTCGAATGAATGTCGGGGTAGAGGAAATTCTCCAATCACGCGTGATGGGAAATAGAAAACATCACGCTCCCAAATTTTGGACATGCGTATATTTTGAACGAAAAGTTGGTTATGAGGGAATTTTTTCCCAGCGTAGGGTTGCGTAATGCAAATTAGTATTTATATACAGACCATTTATCAGGAGGCCTGTATTTTGTTTTTCGGATATTTGTCGTCGAAACGCATTCCATTTTTTATGGCAGACTTAACTATACGGTGCAAGCGAACAGCAAAATTTAAAATTGTGAATTTGGTGCGCATGGGAAGATTAGACCATTACATCATTATGTTCATAACAGCATACTACAACATACCATACTTTTCTCACTGTTTTGGGGGAAAAACCACCCTATCTATTTTCTATGGCAGTCCTAACTACCTGGTGCGACAGAGAACAAATTTTCAAAGCAAGATTTTGTAATGCACTGAAAAATCAGACAAGTCAAATCAATATATTCTCAGCAGTGTGTCACTATATTCAACCATTGTCTCTTAATGAAAAGGGGCGTTGCAGAAAGCTAGGCGTTTATTTTTTTGGTACACCGCGGACAGCGAACCCATTGCAGCTGATTCGCCGGAAAGCAGTATTTTTATGCAGAAATGTTTCACATAAGCGTCGCAATTCCTGCACAATATTCTCATAGTGCATGTAAAAAGACTGAGGAGGAAGTCCCCTCTTTTCCGCGTAACTTAGCTGACAGGAGGTAGAAACTTCCAGTGCTGATGACCACGGCAGCTGAACAAGTTGGAGCATCCCTATCGCTTTCGTCGATATTTACTGAGCGGGGAGCTCTATTCTCACTCTTTTAGCCGTATTCGCTTCAAGTAAGAGTAAAGTATAGGTTATAATAGTTGCGGCGAATGATTACGGACAGCTCTAAAGAACGTTGCAATAAAATAAGGGCGCCTCCGTTCGGCTCGTCTCTTTCGTTAGTCCTGCTCGCTGCGTTATTTCTTCCTTTTTCAGGCTACCGCAAAGTGATCCGGGTTGATAATACCTTTAGCTCCACGCTCAGCATTTGAGGAAAAAAAAACATTTGAACATTGCCGCATTGCTGGATGTATCCGTGAATGCGCTTCCAATTTTTAACACGATATGCTGCTTGAAATTGATGTAAATGGTGAAAGCAAGAACAATCTATTCACTTACAGCCGCAAATAAGATAAGATTCATGCAGGTTTAGTGAAATATCTCTTCATGATCATTTCTCATGAATTAACATTCATTATAAACTAGTTTCTTTGAATGCAATAATTTATAATAAGACTATTAAGGCTCGAGCACATTTTAAAACACTAATTCCGGTTTAAATGTGTTGTTTCGCAGACTCTTACCTCTTCCCAGCCTACGCCGAATTTCCTGCCGACCTTGTTCATATTGTCTATTTAAAGAAGCACGCTCTTCTACCATTCGTACTCAATACATCATAACGTGATAGGAATAACTGGAGAATAAGCACCTTACGATGAAAATGGCTTTCTAACTTTTGCGGAAAAGCTTTTATGAGTCTTTAAATACTGAAGGTCTTTGTCTTCCCGGCCGTCCCGGAAAAGTACAAATGAATCCGATTTGTTTATGACGATGACAATGGCGAGAACAGCAATTGAATCGAAAACATCACAGCATTTTATGAGGAGTGCTAAGTGTGCATAGAATGCACGAAGTTTAGTGTTGCAAGCTGAATTATTTCATAGCATATGAATGTTTATATTTTCTTTCATTGGTTCAAATAAATTACAGCATGATTATTCATCCTGAGCTAGCTTTCATATGCGAGAACATCTTACCAGAGTCTGCTGAAGTTCTCTGAGTGGCATCTGCCCTTAAGAGGAAACGAATCGAACATTTAAGATGGAAATGCTCAAGATCGTGTCACGCACTAAGCAGTCAGCGATGTTACCGAGTTACCACAGTCTGGACAAGTTTTGGAAGTTGCGGATTTATATACTGTGTAAAAATACCGCTTTGTTCCGGATCGCAGAGATCGACTGATAGATATAGAAATTTCATACGGCATCATGACCGATATCTCCGAGGTGGATGACTCGGAGTTGTCGGTGAGGAAGCCTTTTTTTCTGTTATTGTCGCTCAGCGCTCTCTAGATATGCTCAAAGTAGAAGCCGAACTCATGCTGCCCGTAGCGCACATGGAAACTTTCTTTTTTAAGAAAGATAATGCATGTTTCTCGCAAAAAGAAGGAATAGAAAGACGATGAAGCCGATGCAGTACGTAATTCGGCGCCAAAAGAAAAATTTAGAAACAAGTCAAGAGCCCTGAAAAGGAAGTATAGACACTTATTTTATCGTTATGCTGCCACCAAACTAAATGCTACAATACACGGAATTATTTGCAGGGACATTTTAAGGCAGTGACGCTTAACTCTATAATCTGCGAGGGTCCCGGTGCAGTCTTCTGACTATAGGACCCTTGTCTGTATTTTTATGCACTTTGTAAATATGTTCAAGCTAATAAACTTTCACTTTCTATATGCTGAATTGTTTTATTTCAATTAACTGTTTTATTTTTCACTCTCCGCGGTCAAGATATGTAAACATTGCGACCAAATGTGTATTGAAATGTCAAGGGGTTAGGGAAAAGAATTCAACTGGAGGAGCTAGAATTAAAACTCGTTCTGCGCGTGTTCGAAAAAAAAAACAATCAAAAACAAAAAATCCGATCTTGTATAATGTTAAACGTTTATCAAAGATGCAGTGTCAGTACTAGTAACACAAATGTTTGCGAATAACAACTTTCCCGTTCAGGCTGTTACGTAATAAAGATCACAGGTAATGCACGCAATTCTAAATCCTAAAGTTAAAGCCCAGCTACTTTGGTCATCTGATGAGAAGAGAGGAGTCGCTGGAGAAAGATTTGATGTTGAGAAAGGTTGAGGGTGGCTGGAGAAGGGGTAGGCAGCGAACGCGATGGTTAGATGGCATCCTCGAGGCGCTGCAGATGAAGTTATGTGATGTTAGGAAGATAGTGAGAGACCGGAAAGCGTGGCGTGACATGGTCCATAGGGTCACGAAAAGTCGGACACGACTGAACGACTGAACTGAACTGAACTGAATGCACGCATAATGCTAATCTTAGTCGAAAGGTATGCCAAAAAGGTATTGGTATTGTTCCGGACATTATTAAACGGACAGCACAATAATTTTTGAGGTAACAACAGCTCACCTATAACATATCATGTAACAGTGTGTCTCGATAGGCACCCAAGCTGGCGATTACTGCAAGACTACTTAAGTTTTGTACGTCCCGCCGTGATGGTTAACTGGTTAGGGCGCTCGATTACTATGCCCAAGAATACGGGATCGAATCCCGGCTGCGCGACCGCATTTCGATGGAGGCGAAAGGCAAGGCACCCGTGTACTGTGCGATGTCAGTGCACGTTAAAGAGCCCCAGGAGGTCGAAATTTCATAGGACCTCCACTACGGCGTCTCTCATAGTCTGAGTCGCTTTGGGACGATAAATCCTATAAACCAAGCCATATGTTTTTACATTCCTGTTTCGTTAGACAACAAGTAATTACTTCTCGAATACATAAGCGCAACTGGACTTCACTCCTTCTTTTAACTTTCTATCTCCTGCATCCCATTCCCCCTTTCTCAACTCATGTCTTGTGGCAAACTCTTCGACAAAAAAAGTAATTACTTTAATTGCATAGCTTGCTGCGTTCACTTCTGACGACCTTTTACATGTATCGTGAAATGGGCGCAAAACGTCGCTCGTGTGACTTAGCATGCTGCGATGCTCTCGCGGCTGCATCACTTCGAGCACACAGTATGATTCGGTAACTCATAAAATAGGCGTACGATCGGAAAAATTGCTGAACCATATCAATGGCCGATAACGATGCGTCGCAGACACCTGGGTTTCACTTTCAATAGGTACGTATACAGTAGACACTAGTTAAAATTAACTTGGTTACTATGGATTCCTGAATATGATGAACAACTTGTAAGACCGTTGGTTAGCTTCCAAGCGAATTATAATAAAAAGAAAGCTGGTTTAAGATTAACTATAGCGTATGCCCCTCAGCTGAGATGAGCTTTCTCGGTGACCGTAAACCGCGAAAAATAATCTATGTAATATGATTCTTCGCAAGGAAGTGATTTTCATAATGTAGCTTCCGCGCACCATCGCAGAGCACTGCAAATAAGGTAACTCGCAAAGGTGCGTTTTATTGTGAGCAGTCTTGCTGGGGAGAACTATCGCGGCTGAGATGGCCACATCTTACCTACATAGGTAATGTTTGTGGCGTATGGAAAGGCGCGTGGTGTGCCTTCGCGTGGTAACAGTTATGCTGCAAGAGGAGCGAGATAAGACAGAATACGCAACCCTGCTGGAAGCCATCCAAGAAAAGAGAGCAAGGTGCACAGCAAAATTTAGAAAAAAAAAGCTGCCGCCGTGGGATGCAGTGAGAAAGCTGAATGAAAGCAAAAACTAGACCAATGCCATTTACAACTAGGGCAAGGTAAGCTAGTGTCACGCTTTTAGTTCTCAGCTCTATTCATGAACGCTCTGTTTGTAATTATTCTCTATCTACTCATTGCTGTTATATAACATACACAAAGAAGCACTTAGTATGCATTGACATCTTTTAAAGGTACTTCTGTTATGATGAACATATAAGACAAAATATGTTTCTCGTTTTTTCAAGTTCGTCTAAATGGGAGTCTTCATACTCTGTCTTTTAATAAGACAGACGGGCGCAGATCATGCGTACTCGCCGAAAGTGCCCCCCTCGCAGCCGTTGAACAGGCCCGTGCGCTCGCTTGGCTGCCCCCAGATAGCCGTTCCTCCTGGTGGATCAACTGGTTCACGGCGGCGCACAAATGTATTCAGCGTACCAGCCGTGAATCAAGAACCGGCAAACGCCAAGAACCAACGCAGACACCGTGAAGCTACCTTTTAACTTATTTGCATGAACGCTTGCTCCACTCTGCCGTGTTTCCTTCATATTGGACAACCTGCGGAGCCAACACATCTTAAACACTACCATTTCATCTGGTAATGTCCACACCCAATCAGAGCACCTATCATCAACCTCAGCCTAATGAGCGACCGCCCTTCTGGCCACCGGAATTTGTAAACAACTTAAGCTGACAGACTGTACCATTCTGCAGGGGACGATCAGAGGGGTATTGGACTGTTGGGAAGACTTTTAGAGTATTTTTCAATAAAGATTGCTCCCACTATTCTTAGCCTTTTTGTTAGCTATATGGAACTGGCAAGAATAACGACGTCTGTTTAATGTCGTATGGGAGGAAATGGCCTGAAGAGAGGAGGAAGGGGGGATGAGATGTCCATTGTTGAGGTAGTAGTCATTCCGACAGACGTGGTTTTTGCGACACGAGTCTTAAACTATTCCTTGTCTACGCGTGAAACTAATTATGGCGCAAGTGGACCCAATATACATAAGTGGAATTTCAATTTGGGCTGTCGCACTGCCTTCCTTCCCCTTGCATCCAGTCAATATGCAGGCGCAGCAGGCCGGAGCACTTCCTCATCATTCTTTCAGCCGCAACAACAAAAGCGTTAACGTCATTAGCAATGCGGAAAGGGGATTATCGTATCTGTTACTGAAATACCTGTCGATCATTCCTGCGGAGGGGGCGCAGGCAGGCGGGAGAATGTGAGACACGTATTTTCTTTCGAATGAAGAAGCAAAACGAAAAGCACGGCTGGGTTCGAACTAGCTGTTGGGAGTAAGAAAAAATGGCAGTAGTTTAGCTCTGGTTAAACCTGGCAGGTTGCGCTTAAGGTTCGGCATGTAGCGTAGCTGCAGGTGTAACTTGACGTGTTTAGCGTGTGATTCTTCTCGTCTTGCTGTTGATGCGATGCCGAGTCATCACTGTTCAAGGCATTCTGAAGACTCCACGCAAGATCATCAACAGACGTACAAGTGTCTAGAGGTGCACGACGCGCTCATCTAGCAGCGTCTTGCGCTCGTCGCTTTGCTAGCCGTTGTTCACGTTCTTCAGCAATCTCTTGAACCGGTTGCCATTTTCTGGCTTCGGCGCATCGCCTATGCTTCTCGTTGTAAGATTGCATAGCAACTGATTTACCCCGACGCAAACTCCTATTTCTCTGTTTCCACTTCCACTCCTGTTAGCGATCGTCTTTTTATTAATGCGCAATTCCTTACGCTGAGCGGCGGCCGTCCACCCTTGGACCCTGGGTGCTGCATCCCGACCACCGCTTTGGCGCACGTGCCTGGATTTCGACGCGCGGATGCAACATCGGACCTTGCTCGCATCGCATGCGGTGAGAGAGTGCGATTCGGGGAACGCCAGGAGTACGAAGTGCGTGAGGACGGGAGTGAGCGGTGCGTCAGCACGGAGAGCGGACGCTATGTGTGTGAACGTGCGTGAGCACACCCCCCTTCCCTTCCCTTTCGGCGCGGTTCAAGTGTCGACGCAGCTGCGGCTCAAGGTCAAGCACGGCGTCCGCCGGGGATATGCGACGGCACGAAACCTGGCGCAGTATTGCTTACTCAATAAAACAACAAAACAACAAAAGCAGAATGACCCCTGGCATGAAGTAATGAAAAAGTGCTTTTACTGCGTGAAGTATAGGTTTCATACGGAGCACGTGCACGTCGTCTACTTTAGGCTCGATGGTATAAACTCTGTGTATTACCTTCGGGAACGACTCTATATTCTACATACTGCATGCGGGGCAACAATTTTGCATGGTGCGAAGTAGTGCTTTAGGTGTTCTAGCGACAAGACTGGGCGGCGGACAAGGGCCCACACTCACACACTGTCGTCGGGCAGATGCAAGACATGTCGCGGATATTGTTTGTAAATGTATGCATTCGTCCGGTGCTACTACCTAGTATGCATATACCGGCAATCTGGCGGGCTTCTCAGCGTTCTCAGCGCAGCATGGCATGAACTTCTAGTTGTCGATCGTTCGCCGGTGCACGGAATCGCGCATGCTTTACTCATCCTGCCCAAAGAAGATGCGAAACTGCGTAAAGCGGCCCGTTCCTCATATGGCCGTGCGATACATGAACGTGACGAAGAACAGGACATTGTCCTTATTATTTCAAATCGCTCCGATAAGTGCGTACCCATGTTGGAGGCACAGCGCAGTGAGACGTCAGCTGCGGCCGAATAGCGTACTTCACAGCGTTTCTACAGCTTCTTTTGTACTGGTACCACCAAATCTACCATCTACGCTGGTGACGTGGATAACATTATGACAGGCTCTCAGTTCTGTGGAAAAGACCGTATTAAGCCATTTAGATAACTGTTTACGATTCGTTTTTTTTTTGCTTTTTTCGACTATCCGCAAACACTTGATTGAATAAGGAAACAAAACGGCGCTAGGCAAGGCGGGACAAGTAAGGGACCGACACATGCGCTCAGAGCATGTGTAAGGACCGTACGATAGGGAAAGCAAATAGAAGAAGAGCTAAGAAAATGTGCACAGAATCTCATTTGGTACATGTTCACAAAACACTGAAGTGACTTGCTTAATGGTACACCTCTGCTTTCTGAAGAAATAAGACGTAGTGTATACGATATGGCTGTAGACGAATATTTACAACTTACCCGAAAGGGAGGGAGACAAATATTTAACTTACGAAGAGGTAGACAGATCGGCCGGCGTTAAAAATGCTTCTCCCTCTCTCTCTCTGTCTCTCTCTCTCTCTGGCCTTCAATTCCGCACTAGGGAAGACTGGAACAAATAAAAACGGCAATAAAAAGAATGGCGGAGTAAGGTGGCAACAGTTTGCTCCGCGCGGGATGCGAAGGCCATGACAAAAGAGAACACAGAATACAAGCTCCGCGCAGCTCAGCAACAGTGTAGCACAAATGTTCAGCAGATAGTTCATGCGAACAGTCGGTTTCGTATTATAATCATTAACCGTAGGTCGTTTCACGATGAAGCGACCTTTTTGAGGACAACGCAGGTCAGACAAATGGCATTCAGGAGACGGCCTTGTTTGCGAACCCTCAGTGTACCTGTCGCTTTTATGACAAAAAATGTGCCACGTGTCCGCAATCATCCGCGTGACGCTCGCTTGATGCAATCCTGTCACTCTCAATTGAAAATAACAAGAAAAGCTTAATTCCAGCTGTGGTCATGAAGCCGTTTTTTTTTTTTTTTTTTTTTTTTTTTTTCACAAAGCTCAACATGGTCTCAGATAAAGCGCTACAGCATCGGCGCTTCGACTGCAGGAGAACTGCATCGCTTAATTGCTCCATGTGTGTGCCGTATATGTGCGCACACGGAATGTATGCTGTATACTTTCCAGATAGACGGTGACTAGCCCGTTGTTCGATGATGGGTCCCCACTTATTTGTTCTTTCTTTTTTTCCGCCACTGATGCCAGTGAATGTTAAATTTCGTTCGTGTCACATATATCGGACACTGCGATGATTTGTGCTGCTCTAATGGCGTAAGCTTCAAAGGGCTTCAGCGTGCCTTTAGGAACAGCAAAACGTTTTTTCAATACACGAGCCACGTCACATGGGATGCTGGCATGTATAGCCACATAAAGAAAGGGAAACGAACCGAAACAAAGGAAATGCGAGTTAGTCAGTCCTTTGTTGTCGCCCAACGACTAACTGTTTTTTGTTTTCTTTTTGTGTTCAATAGCCCTGGTTCATCTTTGCGTCTCTGCACATTGACAGTATTCCGTTTGAATGCCCAGGGTATGCCGAAGAAAGTGCGCTTTAAGAACATCTGACGGAGACTCTCAACCAAGTGCCTTTAACAGTGCATTAGGTCTCTTAGCCTGCCCCAGGCAGCACAGACGCGCAAGGAAGTTGTTATTTTCCCATCTGTATCACGTCGGACTCAATGACAAAACTTTAAAAACTTGACGTTCCTCAATACTGCGCAGTCTGTAATATCTAAGAGATGAATACTCTGAGCACGTATAAGGGACACTGCACGTCACTTCTTTTCCATCACAATTGCTTTCTATTACACTTATTTTAACCACAATGTCAATTATTGTCTACCACATCGCATCAATGCACCTCATTCCAAAATACATGGCCTCATAATTTATCGTTTTATTCTTCTTTTCTTCATTCCCTACACCACGCTCTTCTCTCCTCTCTTCTCTCAATTCCCTTCCCTGCCCGCAGCGCCAAGTCAGCAGATTAAGAGTTCTGGCTAAATGTTCTGGTTTTTTCTAATATTAAAGAAGTTCTCCCTATCTCACAGACTTCGCTGACTTAATTAGCAATAAACGTAGATAACTTTCTCTCTCCTCTTTTTTTCCCGAGGAGGCAGTTTGATCCCTGCGGGGTTTGGTGCAAGTGAAACGCAAGACGACCGTTTCTGTGCAATGTAAGTACAGCTAAGAAGACCCCAGGTGGCCTTAATTAATTGGAGCCCTATATACACTACGGCGCCCATTATAGTTCATCTCGCTTTCAGACGTTGAACCTGATATACCATATAGTCGTTCCTCTTTCTGCCTGTTCTGCCACAGATGTGTTTCACACACCCTTTATGATTTTTTTTGCTTGCTTACTTGCCCAACACCTCCTCTCTCGTTCCCGTCCTATTCCCGCGCGTTGTATATATATGCGTTCTAGGAGAAATACTGAACAACCGTCCGTGTGTTTGCTTCCTCCAAACGCAATGCTGCTTTCATCGGCGTATCTTGTCTTTCGTCTGCCTAATATCCCACGTTTGCTTGAATTTCATCTCTTTTCCAGTAACGTTATCGACACAAAATGCTGCTCAACGTTTTCTGGACACTGGCTATTGGCACCGGAGCACCAGACATAAAAAGTTTACCGCTGTTCCTTCCGATGCGCCCCAACGCAAGAGCTACGTGTGTCCGAATGTTACTTGACTCAGCCTCAAAACATCCCGTACACTGTGGACCTAGAGGCCTCACAGCGGGCACTATTGATAATTGTATATCAATCTTTCGTGCTCAAATATTGCGCACAAGTGAATTTGGAGCAAGAAATGCTTTATAAATGCTTTTTTTTTTTTTTGAATATCGAAACATTTCACAGTAATAATCAATATATCACCAGATCTCCCTTCGGCAGGCTCCTAGCTTTTTTTTTTTTTTCTTTTAACGTTCTTGTCATCGTCAGAAATGTTTCCCGTCAGTTTTCCATGGCAGTTTTATCTACTCGCTGCGAATTTACCGAAGCGAAGGACCGACTTTAAAAGAAATATTTAGATGCGCTCCGGAAGAGTGGACATTTCTTTTCAGTAATCCCATAACAGCATGTTACAATATTGCAAAGTTGCCTGGCAATGAAAATTGATGTCCATGAAAGCCGGACATGCGTAGCTGGATCGAGAGCGCTTGAAGGCACCGAATTTTTAAAAGAAATTGTTGCCGCGCTCGCAGATTTACTGCAAGGTGAATAAAAGTTTGCTCTCTGTGGCGCTTAGAAATCATATGCGCCTCTCACCTTTCGGGCTGCAGAAGAATACGTACTTTCTAGAGAGACGACACAGCAACAGAGCAGCTGCAGTGAAGTGCTCACGGTAAATGAGGTTCCATCGTTTTAACGAAGGAATGATTTTAACGGCTACATCCTCTATTCTTCCGCACACTTTTGCACACCACGTGGAAGAGTAAAGGTTTGAGTGTGATTAGTACCGACGAATTTAAGGTGCTAGTAATGGCAGTGGCGAAGCGGTGCGCTGAGGACGTTTATACCGACATGAGCAAACAGAGCTGGTCAGGCTGAATGAACAAAGGCAGAAAAGAGCATAAGCCTACCCCATGCCTCCAACTGGAGCCTCTATACGACTGCCGTGTGGATGTTGTTGCAATTGCAAAAAGAAAGAAGACCAAGAAAATGTCGACTGGCTCCAGCTGGGCCACTGCCACGTGCAATGAAAAGAAAGCCCGTAGAAAAAAAAAGATGAAAAAGAAGGCGTGCATGGCAGCAAAGATCGCAGTTACCTTCGAGACAGATACACCCGATATACTTCCTCTTTTGCAAGGCTAATCCCAAAAGTAAGGTCTCCAATGCGGTCGCAGGGAAACTTTTTGCGCGGTTACTCGCCATGCTGCTAGGTTCATTGTTCCCCGTCTTCCAAACAAGCCATGGATCAGTGTGAAAGGGAATGTCAGTCTTGGCATGGCAGCCATTTGAAATGGAGCTCCCGTCTGTCGCTACCGCCAGGTGCGAAGTTCGCGCAGTTATTCGATTTTTGAACGCAAAAGGCGTTCAACCGATCGAAACTCATCGCCAGTTGACGGAAGTGTATGGAGAGTCGTGCATGGATGTCAAAAACGTCCGCGAATGGTGTCGGGAGTTCGCAGCTGGTCGCACTGAAATTCACGACGAAGAAAGAAGCGGGAGACCGTCAAATTCTGATGAGAAGAAGAAATGGTGCGGCAAGATCGGAAATCACAGTCAACGACCTCTGCATATTGGTCCCTGGCGTTTCTAAAACACTATATTCATAGATTTTGACAGCAAAGTTGAAATATCGGAAGGTATTCGCAAGATCGGTTCCGTGAATGCTCACAGACGACCGTCAACGGTAACGCGTTGACTCCTCCCGCGAATTTCTTCGGCCTTATGGAATGAAAAGGACACCTTTTTTGGATTCCATTGTTACGAGTGACGAAACCTGGGCTTTCCACATCACACGTGAGACCAAGAACGACGTGAGTGGCGGCAGTCCTCTTCACTCAAGCCGCAAAAATTCAAGCGAACACAGGCTACCGGCAAAGTCATGGCAACTGTATTTTGGGATGCATGGCGGCGACCTGGTATGACATGGTCATACAAAAACTGCCCCAGCGTCTGCAAAAATGCATAGATAGCAACGGCGATTATGTGGAAAAGTAGAAGAACGGTTGGCCTTTTAAGTGATTTGTAAATTTCTCAATATAAATATTTATTTCTATTTATAAAAGAAATGCAGACCTTAATTTTGGGATGACCCTTGATAAATGCAGGCCGCAGGTGCATATTTTCTGAAAAGTGTGCAATAGTCATCTCCTAATTAGTATGAAACTAACTGTCTAGCTAAGAACTAATCTAATTTTACATACAGTGAAGCGAAAATAGAAATTAAGTTAGATATATAAAACGCAGTTAAAAACATATATATACCATCATCACAAGAAAAACATTTTCGCGAGAGGAACAAAGCGAAAGTCATTTAATACGTCGCAACATCTTATCCTCTTGGGATGTGCAAAGTCTTCCATCTTGACGCGTTCTCTGCACAGTGTTCTTGAGCACTCGTTCGCAGCTCCCCTCGCAAGTGCTCTTCGCACTTCCTTCTAGTGCGCGTATTTGAAAGAAATGAAGTGATCCGCTTCGGCCCCATAACGCGAAACGTGCAGCTAGTGCAAAACAAGCGCTATGGCAAGAAAGATTGAAAGGTTGTAAGATAGATCCCCGATGCCCTCTATACGGACAATGATGTCGACGACAACATACTGGCAACAACACAGGGCTCGCCACAGTTAGCAGCGCATCAATTAGGTGCAAAGACAGCTTCATCGCGGAATAGCTATTCAAGCCAACCCACAGGCTGTCATCGTTCAAGACCCGCAAACGGCCTGTACGAACTGCACCAAAGGCGGAGTAGGACCAGCCGGTTCACGCGTGCAGACGGTTCAAACGCTTATCTAGAAAGGTAACTCCTCTATATAATGGACACCTTGAAGGTCCCAACTGGGGTCGTGTACCATGAAACTTCTCACTGTATATGCTTGTAACTTTGGGTTCCCTAATAAACTTTCAACTTCAATGCATTAAGGGGAAAAGTCTCGCCGCCTCTAAGCTCTCGCTTTCTTTCCCCAAGCTCCAGCACACAGGAACTACAGCTACGAGGAATCACCACTCACTTAGTCCGAAATTCTGTCCCACTACCGACTCCTCATCCATCCTCAAGACAGAAGCTTAGACAGGGAAGAAGAAAGCTCTCTTAGGAGAGCGCAAGCTAACATCTTCCTCAAGAAACTGCACGCTGAAAACCCAGAGACGCACAACCTAGACGTCCGAATTCTGCATCATGATCTGGGCCTCCCCCGCCCCGCCCCCCCCCCCCTTCCTGCGAAAAAAAAAAATCTCAGATATACCTAACATCACAGAACCAACCCGCAATCAAGCGAAGCCGTCCTGCGCAATTGATGTCAGGCCTACCAGAAATGTATAGGCGGAAGGGATGGGTCCTGAAATAAGACCTATAATGTCCTACATAACTGCACAAATACACAACTAAGCTAAGTAAGCTAAGCACGAAGAATGTTTGTTTTGTTGTCCTGTACTCTGCTGATATGTGAATATATCATGTTCCATTTATTTGTTTCATTTTTAATTGTTACTGCCGTCGAAAATCGTTTTTTTTCTTGCCTTCGTTACTGTGTACTAGAAGTGCTACTTCACATTTCATTTTAGCTCAGATTACGTGGCTTCTTATTCTTTTTCTCTCTTCAATGCTGTCAGCTCTTTTCTTGCAAGTTTCTGCTTAAGTTATTTCAAAGTATACTGTGGTTTTCAGATATTATAGTTTGTTAACGCTGCCTGTCGTCTCGCCCTTCCAGCCCACTGCGGCTTTGGCAGGCCAATGATGTAATGCTGGTAAAATTCTGTAATAAAGTTTATTATCATTATTATTAAACACGAATTCTTCCCTTTTACTGCAAATAAGAAGTTTCATCACAATGCTCTGTGATTGTGTTTGTGCCTGGTTGACTTCTTGCGTGCATAAGATGTTTGTAATCGATATGCTTGTGCCAACGCTATAGAGTACCCGATCCTTGAATTCACCGGACCAACGTCGCCTGAAACACTTGAACACTTGAAACCCTTGGAAAGTAAATGAAATCAAAAGAAAATTTAGTCACTCGAAGTCAGCAGTGCCTTCTCCAGGCGCAGTTGGGTGTTTAATAGGTGATTGCCTGTTTTAAACCAAGCGAAACCATAATCCTGCTAGGCCTTTTTAACGCTGATATGAATTCCCGGGTTTGGACGTTACATTTCTGCTGCTCATATTTTTCCATCTCGGAGCCAGATTTAGTGTCTGCACTGCAAAGCCGACCTCTGTTCTGGTGAGTTTAGACTTGGATCATCAACCCAACCGCCTAAGCTCACTTTTATAAGAATGAAGGACAGGCGCGCCTCCCATAAGATCGTAAGCTTCATGCATGTCTTCGCGATTAGAGGGACAGGTTATCTATAATGTCGAAGAGAACTTGAGGAAGATGAAAGCGCTTCTAGAAAACAGGCGTTCATAAGAGCAGTAAATGGCGATTCCTAGGTTCCTGGGACCTGCAAAGCATTGCTGTCGACGACAAGCAAGGGCACGTCAATGGAGGAGTATACCAGAGTAACACAAAGGAATGGCAACGTGAACATCCAAACAACGGTGAAGCATCAAGAAAAACAGGCAGAGAACATGCCACTAGTACATTCAGTGCTTGGACTGCACCAAACAAGGGTACTTGTGTTCGACCCACGCTGAGGTCCCTCTGAGAGTTTGCACGTGATGCGGGCATTGATCTACACATGTAGTTTCCTTATCTCCACTCCTATTTCCCGTGAATAGGAGTTCGTGCCAGTTGCGATTAAAAAGCTTACCCAACACAAGCGAGGACGCATTTCTTCACCATTTGTGCATAGTTTTGAGCGTGTAACTGCGGTTTATTTTTGAACCAACTCAGGGTATTAGCTGACGCAAATGCGTTACGTTACACGAAGCGATTGGTTTGTTTAGCTTCGGAAAGAACAGATTAGCGCTCTTCGAATGGTTGCGCCCAGCACAAACAAGCGTTGAATATTTTTATGAGGAACTTTTAAGCATCGCTGGCTAAACGTTCGTATCATGGTAGGTGAACAAGTACTGTCGGATCTTACCTGATTTCTCAAATGTACGTCAGTGTCAAGGGTAGGAAGTGTTAATGCCAGGTTCAGTTCTTCAGTTCCGTTACTGAATTCATTGTTATTGAGAAAATTACCTTAGCATGCCTCTCAATAGCGAAGAAGTGAAATCACGATTTTTTAAAATGTTTCTTATGGGTAGGATTCTACGCGCTCGTAATGTAAAGAAGGTGCTTGCATGCTGCTGCTTGGTGCGTTTGATTTATTCAACACTAAGAACAGCTGGTAACGGGCACGTCGATCGCTTCCAGAGGCTCAGTCCGCAAACAATAGCGAAAGAGACGCATAAAGGAGGAGGTTTCGCACACTGGACGTAAGAAGCGCTTTTCCAACCGCTCTACCGCACATCCCCAAACTCAGAGCCACGTATTTCATCCCAGACATGGCAGCTGGATTTATACAATAATTCATCTACAAATTCATATGTTAATTTTATACACTAAGGTCAATATACTAATTCCGGTGTTCAATAAAGCACACCAGGCTACCGGCCGCAAAAAACCCGGAGTGTCCCACTACGTCATGCTTCATAGCACACTGCTGCATGCTTAGGTACGTCAAGGCGATTAACGTTACTACTTCAAGAAATGCTTCAGGGCGGCAGACAAGGACAAGACGTAGAAAACATACCACATCACCGTAGTGACACGCCAGAATAACGTCCCTAGACTGCCGTACCTAGTCAGTCACTCTGTCTGTCTGTCTGTCTGTCTGTCTGTCTGTCTGTCTGTCTGTCTGTCTGTCTGTCTGTCTGTCTGTCTGTCTGTCTGTCTGTCTGTCTGTCTGTCTGTCTGTCTGTCTGTCTGTCTGTCTGTCTGTCTGTCTGTCTGTCTGTCTGTCATGAGACAGCTTGTCTAGCTTTTTACCGAGTCGTTTCCAATATTACCCGGTATATCCGGATAATACCGGTATATCATCTCAGCCGCGGCGGCCGCTTTTCGGTGGAAATGAAAAGCAAGGCGTCTGTGTTCTGTGCGATACCAGTGCACGTTAAAGAACCCCAGTTGATCAAAATTTTCGGAGCCCTCCACTACGGCGTCTCTCATAGCATGAGCCGCTTTGGGAGGTTAAACTTCATACATCAAGCCAAATAGGACCTATCATGTCATATGCCACTCTTTGAAGCAAAAAAAAATCCAAGTTCACTTTTTCTTGCACATATATCCCGTCGTTTAGGAAGAACCCTTTTAGATTTAGTAAATCACTGATCGAAGATGTAAAGGTACATTTCATCAAAAAAGAGCTCCGCCATGTGTGATATTATTTCAAATAAGGACAAGTATTCTCACATTTTCATACTTCTCCTATTCGTTAACCAATGTGCATTGCTTGAAACAATAATTATGTAGGTTCGGCAGTTATCAATACGGCAACGGTTAACGGCGGGTATATAGACCGTAACTTACCAGGCCACAACAGAGACACCCAAGGTTGGTTACCGCAGGCGGAAAACGTACCGCTTCCTTCTTTTCGCCGCTTGCTACAATCCCGTAATTACAAATTGATCGCGAATCCAAATTGGCACTTACCTGAAAAAAGCGGTGCTGGAGGTTTGCGGCGGAAAAATCTAGAACTGTTACAAATTCAAGGTGCTCTACCTTCGCATTGCGGCTGTTTTGAAGCGAGCACAGCACGAAAGTCCGTGCCAGTAGTGTGCATACAAGGTATCTAGTTACTAGCTACGAAAGCGCGAGCTCTCTGAGACCAGCCAGACCTAAAACAGCACGACTTGTGTGGAAACATTACCAGCAAATTTTTTCTCTCCTTCTTTTTCTCTCAGACCATATGGAAGTTGCGCTGGAAGTGATCGTCAGGGACGCTGTGAGGCACAAAGCTCAGCGCTCAAAAGTGCTCAATGAGGGCAAGGGGGACTGAGGCCATGTACGCGTAGTATGTGCACTATGCTTAAGGCCATATGTGTAGCGGCTAACGAAAACAGCTATCATGTCAGTGTCATTTCTGTTCAGTCCAGCTGCGAGTCTCATTTGTTGGCAGTTTTCATTTCACATATTGTTCGCTCATTTCAATCTGCAAACGAGTGCGGATGCTTTCAAGCGCTCAGGTGGAGTGTCTCTAAGTGCTCTCGGGCAAAGCCACAAGGTAGTCCTACTTACAGAAGACTGCATTCCGGTTGGTGTGCGCTCAAACTTTGTCGGCCGAATGTGTAGCCTCGTCGACAAAATTTCAAAGGCTCAAAGAGTAATTGATAGAAACGCGCCGACATGTTGTTTTACTTGTTGTAACACTGTTATTTCAGAGATACGTCATCGGTGCGGGGGGACCACTCTTATATGTTTAAAAACAATTCTTTGTTAGCAGGAAACGAAACAGTGCAACAAAGAAACGAGATCTGATGCTGTTATTCATGCCGTCATGTGGGTCGCTGCAGGGCAATCTGGCATCACGTCAATTCACCTACCTTGAATGATCTAAGCATGTCGGGAAGACGTGTCCTTTGGTGCGAGCCAATACTTTTTCCAGGTGTCCCATTCCAAAAAGGCTGTTCAGTTCCGCGTATGTGCACTTACACGAACATAATACGCGATCTCTGCAACAGCAGACAACACCAGTGAAACGTTTCTTTTTTTTTTTTTTTTTTTCATAATGCCAACAAGGAAGTTCTTAAAGTGACGTCTTGAGAAAAGTGCACCTGTCTAGCGACTCCCCCCCTTTCCCCCCCCCCCCAAAAAAAAAATGATTTTTCACAGACTGCTATATTCGGCATATTTCGTGTTTATGTGCCCTTTCATGATTTTTTGTTCACGTATTGAAGTTTACAGATATTATAAATAATTTGAGGGCACTAATTATTGTAGAAAGACAATTTTCGCCGTATTTTTTTTTTTTTTAAGTTGCTAGTTGCGTACCCGTACCTCATCTGCGTGTAAGAGCGGAACTAGAATTTTGGGGGCCGCTTTCGCCTCTACGCAACTTTAATCATTACTGTTGAAGTACTCAAAACGTCGGACAACACAATGAACTTTTGAAATAACCGGTAATGGTCTACTAATCCCAGAAACGTCTAAAGCTATGCAGTTCCTTATGAAAATTTTAATTGACCGGTAGTTGATACCAGCTGATATTTATAAACTTTGTATTTGATAAGGACCACAAAATCGCACGCGAATACGCAGGCACATGAATGAAACAAGCGCAGAATTAAAACTACTCCCATATCTGTGAATGCAGCATTGCAACCATAGATATTTCCCTATGTTTGCAGTAATAGATAATAGATAATTATTGCGCAAATTTATTATCCGGGGAGCCTCCCGCATCTATGGAAGCTTGCATTGTGCCGTTTCGGTTCAAAGTTCGTTGCAATCCCCCCAAGGTGAAGTAGATTCGTAATAAAGTAATTACTCCTTTATTACTTTGTCAGTTCATTCATAAGAATGTTGCACGTGACTATTACTTCAAATATGATAACAAATGACGTAGTTGTGCAAGCAGAAATGAAAATGGTCATAATTTCTTGTCCATGATGTAATACTATGCCAAACATTACAAGGTTAAGAAACACTATGGTTTGCTGTCTGTATTTTGTGTTCACTACACACCCGCCTTGGCAGCGTGGGCTTACAATCCGTTAGTAAGATAAACGCATTTAACGGTGTTAGAAACTATGGTTTATTTCGTGGATAGCAGAAGTAAACAGGAAATGGTTGATTTATTTGGTTTGTTTGTGGCGTTTAACGTTCCAAAGCGATGCACTGTGAGACACGTTGTCTTTTACGACTGCAGAAATTTCGACCACCTGGTGTTCTTTAACGTGCACTGACATCGCGCAGCACACGGGCGCCTTGCTTTTCGCCTGCATCGAAAAGCGGCCGCCGAGGATGGGATTTGATCCCTCATCATTGGGCAAAGTTTACCGCGGAGGGGCGTAAACAGGAAATATGCGGAGGAAATGGGTAACACATTCCCGGTCATCTCACAGATGGCGGCAGTTACGCTCGAGTTATACAGAGCCCCCACTTCCAGCTGGTTTTATTTAAACAGCGCGCACTGCTTTCACGTGGTCGGCGTTAGTTATAGGATTCGCTACAGGTGGTTTCTCTTTCTCCACGTTCAGTCACTGTCTGCTTCATAACGTACAGCGCGTTCAATGTCTGCATTCTTTTCGTCGTTCAACGCGCCATAGCGCTTGGCCGCCTTTCACAGGCGTTTGAAAATATTCGAAGAACGGGAAAGCAGAACACCCATGTGCTATGCTATATCATGGCAAGTTAACGATGCCCCGCTGCTCTAAATTTGTCTGGAGAATTCAACTGCGCCATTCAGGCATTCACCGATGTCGGACAGTTACAGCGCATTCCTATTCGTTAGGACTACAAGGTACACCAAATGGCCTTCACTAAATTAATTTTTACCACCACCTTCTCTCCCTCTTCTTTTTCTTTCTTCACTACTTTCTCTCTTCTGTCCACCCCGCCGGGGTGGTGCAGTGGTAAGAAGCCTGACTACTGTGCCGGAGCACCCGGGTTCGAACCCGACCTTGGCGGCTGCGTTTCGATGGAGGCGAAACGAAGAGGCGTCCGTGTGCTGTGCGATTTCAGCACACGTTAAAGATTCCCAGGTGGTCGAACTTACTCCGTAGCCCTCCACTACGGCTCCTCTTTCTCTCTTTCCATTTTCATTCCCACCTTCCTCCCTTCCCTTACGGCGCGGTTGCGGTGTCCACAGCAAACAAGTGAGACAGTTACCGCGCCTTTCCCTTCCTATAAATAAATCAGGTCTCTCTTCTGTCCGCACGAGGCAGCGGAGGTGGCTCAGCTACAGAGCCAGTAGCAGGCCCGTGCGTTTTAACGCGGTAGCGTTAAGGAGCTCGTGTCGCAGAAAAGCCGGTGTCGTCGGCGTCCAATGAGCGATAAATCCCGGCATGCACTTCATAAATAAACATGCACTTCATAAATAAAAAGCAAGTTCCAAGATGGGCTGGGTGGGAATCGAACCAGGGTCTCCGGAGTGTGAGACGGAGACGCTACCACTGAGCCACGAGTTTTTTTTTTTTTTCTTTATTGCCTGTTTTGAGTTCACATCAATTCAAAAAAGATCCACAATAATGGTAAAACTCGCAACAACCAGACTTCGGCTGTCACGAAAGGTTTAAAATTTTTTGAGGACAGCCAGTTCATCGAGCACACTGATCCAGTCAGGTGGATCAGAAAGCACCCGATACGTTTCTCTAAGGAGCAGCACACTCTCGATAAAGTTCTCGCGTACAGAACGCGTATTGACATCTGCATGTTGCACTTGCATCCTTGTTTTCCACAGGCTGTGGAGGCCCAAGACCATGACTAAATCCAAAGGAATACCCTCACTCTCGACTGGAAGGAACCGTATGCCATACGGATCTAACGGAAGGTCTTTCTTTAGTGTTCTCTGGAGAACATCCCAGTGAAAGACTGGGTCCCAGCAATCCAGAAAGACGTGCTCGATTGTCTCTGGTTTTTTGCAAAGGAGACAGTCTGTTGTCCAGGGAACGAATAAGCCTCTTTCATGTAACCAGGTTTTAACAGGTAACGTGTTGGAATGTAGCTTAAAGAAGAACGTTTTAACTGAAGGCCTAACTGGCATCTTTTTCACCACTCAGCCACGAGTTCGATGCTTGAAAGCGGTACAAAAGCGCTTCTAGTGAATGCGGTGTTGCCTTAGAAACATGCCGTAGAACGTTATACTGCAGTGTATATCGGTAATTATCAGCATGTTACTTACAGAAGTCGCAGTTACACGAATAGCGAAGTACGTTTCCCATACCGAGTACGCCCATACCGAGATCTCGGCCTGCGAGGATTAAGCTGGAGCGACCGACTACCACGTTACGGCGAACAACCCCGAGATATCCAGGAGTATCTTCGACGCACTTCATCCCTGATGCGAACCGATGACCGTGATTATCGTCGATCCTCTTCACCGCCGATGCAAACCGATGACAGTGTATCTCGCTCGCACTCGCCACGCCGCCCTCCCATGCCTCCTCACGGGTCTCGCCGTGAGAGCTTGTCTCCTCTTCCTCGTCGGGAAAACTGAGTGCGGCGACGCCTGGAGGTGGCGTTGCCGAATTCGGCCGAAAGAAAGAGCCTCCACGTACGTTTGACATCACGAACAACGGCACACGCGGAAACGAAAATGGTTTGGCGGCCTCTAGTAATGGTTATTATCGACGGTCACTCGGTCACTGCGCTCGTTGACACTGTCGCCAATTACTCGGTATTCAGCGGAAAGCTATGTTGCCGACTTCGCAAGGTGACCACCCAGTGGGATGGGCCTCCGATACGAACCGCAGGAGGTCACCTCGTCGTTCCAGTTGGAAAATGCACCGCCCGCGTCGAAATTCACGGTGAGCACGTGAAAAAAGGGCAGTTATAACCCATATAGAAGAGATAAGTGACTCTCGTGAGGCTGTTGTGTTGCCTTAGAGAGATATTCCGCCAGAACCGCGCGAGGAAGAAAAACCCATGCAACTGAACATCGAGGAAAACCTTGAGTCGTCCCAGACATGCGAATTACTCGACCTTTTGCATCGTTACCGCGATTGTTTTTCAACATCCCCCCTGTAGAGACGAAGCTCCCGGGCGAGGTAGTTATTCGTGCCCACTGGAGTGACCCTGCTTCATCCGGGGGACATGAGCAACTTCAGTTGTGACTGAGCGACGACAACTTGCTGTCATGCGTGCTATTCGGTAGTTCACTTCGCTGACGCGGTCGAGCAAAACGTAGGGGCCAGCGTAATGCGCCAACATTTTTTGGAATAAACCACGTTTCCGGAGAGGTCACCAAAAAAACACTAAGTCTCCAGTGTTAGATTTGGGTCGCGCGCCCCTCGGTAGCGTTGGCCTGGCGGCTCCGTGGACGGCGGATGGCATGAACGGTCCCAGCAAAGACGAGGCGTCTTCTAACGAAACAACCTTTACTACAACCTCATGAAGAAACGGGCAGACAAGCTGACCGGGAGAGAATACAAACACTCTCACACAGCTGGTGTCTAGCGTCGTGCCAACGGCTCGTCAAAGTAGTCTCTGTCTCAGCAGCGGAGTCGGCCGCTGCTTTTTATAGGATTGCCAGTCCACAGGGAAAGGGAATGCCCTCACAGAGAATGGAGAGCGCGGCAAGTCTGGGCAAGATGGGATGACTCAATCGCAGGTGGTCCGACCGCATCTCCTCCTTCTCCCGCAGACGGGCGAGGGCGTCGCACTCTCTCACGAGCTCCAGGCTTGGCCGGCGTTTGCACACACGCGCACGCACACACATTTGGCGCCTGGCAGGATCACGTCGAGACTTGCCCGCGGGAGGAAGCGTTGCGCGGCCGATGAACTGCGTCGAAATGGCCAATCCGCTCGTGGTTCTGCCTGTTGCTATGTGGTGGCCGCGTCCGCTGTACCACTTGTCGGTGGAGAAACGTAACACCAGGTGCGTAAGACACATGGTGGTGCTGTCTATCGTACCGAGTTTTGGGACGCTCTTACAAAGCCAGAATCCGCAAACAGGCAAGATGGCGATCTTCTTCGGCCCGACAGAGTTTTGGCGATGTACGGTTCGTCTTGGACGGAGTAAGGAAGAATGGTGTCTAAACAATACCGAGGAGGACGGACATATAGAAGAAAAAACGGGCTTTAGCCGGTCGTCTCATGTGTTGCAGTGTTGAATGCAAACGTTACAAACCGCAGTATAGTATCCCAGTTCTTGTGGCCTGATGCGATGTACATTGACAGCATGTTGACGAGCGTGCGGTTTGCGAGCTCCGTCAAGTAGGTGGTTTGAGGGTGATATGGTGTGGAAGGTCGAAAATGCGATGCGCACGAACGGAGAAGTTCTTCCACAACATCTGCCATAAACTGGCGACCTCAATCACTGATGATCACTCGCGGAGGTCCATAGCGGAGGATGACAGAACGGAGCCAGAACAGGAACATGTGGAGAGCGGTGGCTGAAGGAAGAGCGGCCGCAGTAGCGGTTAAAATAGTCGGCACAAACGGCGATTCAATGATTTCAGTTCGATGACTTCGGGAAAGGACCCATAAGGTTGATTCCTACTTTCTCGAGTGCACCACGTGGTGGAATCACAGGATGCAGCAGGCCCTGTGGCGTGGACGTAGGATGTTTGTGTCGTTGGCACTCAGTGCAGCTTTCCACATATCGTTCAGTCGTCCGGCGCATCTTCGGCCAATAAAAGCGGTCGCGGGCACGGTGGAGCGTTCGTTCAGAGCCCAGGCGACCGGAAGTGGGGTCGTCGTGCATGGCCGCAGTATGTACGAGCAGTGGCTTTCGAGAACCACTAGTTGAAAATTCGTGCCAGTGCTTGAGTAAGCCCTTTTGTAGAGAAGGCCATCACGGAGACAAAATGGGCTGGGAGCTGTGGAATCCCGCGCCGCCGCAAGGAGTGGCGCCAGGCTTATGTCGGCCTCGGGTAGTCCGCAGAGCCGAGGTGTCGGGAAACTCGGGCATGACGGAGGCGATGTAGTGATCGAAGTCAGCAGAGTCACATTTGGTCGTAGGAAGGGAAGACGTGAAATACAGTCTTCATCAGCGTGTTTGCGGCCCACTCTTGTACGAAACAGTGAAGTCGTACTCCTGCAGACGAAAGGCCCAGCGTGCCAGATGACCAGATGGATCATGAAGATTGACGAGCCAACACAGGGCATGATGGTCCGTCACCATCGTGAAATGGCGTCCATATATCACTGTAAAAACAAAAACACCTTATTAGGTGTTTTCGCATGTCTATAACTAACACCCATGCACCCTTGTAAAAAAGTGGCTTCAGAGTGCCAGTACACCCTCAAAGATGGTGCTTCGGTTGGTCATAACACCCTTCTATGGGGCCAATGCACTGGGGTGTTTTCATCACCTTTACACCCTATTGCAGGGTGGAAGCAGTGGCAACGCACCCTTACAACCCTTTATAAAAATCAGTGCGGATAACGTCCATATATTGTATTCCCTAATTAGGAACTACTTTTGCCACTACACGTTCCTTAATGTTTTTCCTATGTGCACATTTGCAATCAAGCTTAATGGTATTCCTTTTAACCACCTGTAATGCCAAATGAGCATGTAAAGAGATGCTGCATGCCATTATTTTGATATCTCGAATGGCGCATGCCAGTATGATTGTTTTTTCAAATTCACAGAGCATGTTACAAAAAAACTGTCACACAGAAGGAAACTGGAAGTCTTTTATTCGGCATAGAAGGGTCAGGGTTCGGGCTAGTCGGTGCTCGGGTGCTGGTGGAGGGGGGGGGTGCAGGGGGGCACTTGTGTTCTGTTTCTTCATTGATGCGCGCTATGGAACCTCATTTATTTAACAATACTGCCACTCTCCACCGAGAGCCTAGCAGACGGGCAAAAACATACATGGTATGTACGTAAATACCCAAAAAAATGAAAGAAGCAAAACAGTTCCAACAAATGCAGACAACAAAGTATACAATTTTTTTCAAAAACAGAACTGAACAATGAACACAACTGCATGGTGAAATTCCTTAAAAAACAACAACAAAACTTTAAGTCGTATGCAACAATAATCGCAGTACACAATATTAATACTATGCTTTGTCAGTGTCAACGCGTGCGCTTGCATAAAATTCGGCCTTAAGCGATGAAGTAAAGCGTCGTGCAGCGCATCTTGGCTTCGACAAGCAGACGCCCAAAAAGAGCTGCTCTATAAAGCAGCACAAATTGTCGGACCCCTTGTCATATGTCAGAATGAACAGCCAAAATCGACCCATTATTGGAACAATACCCTAAGTAGAGTCGATGACTCGAAGAAGCTTCCGCTGCTGAATGAAGAGGAAATGCTCTTCAGCTTCTTTGATGCTGCTCCCAGTATATCCGACGCACGGCGTGGCAGGCTTTTCTTCCTGTTCCTTGATAAAATTTTGAAAGAAGTGTATAACAGAGCAGCTGTATAAATATGCACTGCACCTGGCAAAAAGCAAATTCAACATATTTTCTACTCTATATTTAGAATACGCCAATGCCCCTTTAGTGTTCAGCAGTGTGCTGGAAAAGGGCCCTATCGGAAACCACTGGTGGTTATCTCACAATTAACAATGCAGAGTATACTGTTATGGTTGGTTCAGGAGGCACAAAACCAGCAGTCTGATCAAGTCATAAATGAGAGCACATAAGGTCAACCCATTTTTATTCATGCAGCATGCTGTTGCATGGCAATTTTAGATTATGCAAGCTATTTTATCAAACAAAAATGGCTACACTCATCAAAAGCACCTGGGTTAGAGAACTTCTATGCTGCCCCACGAACTTTTCATTTCACATGAACTGGAATGCTTATTATGATAGTTAAAAATGTAAATAAACAATAAACAGCACTGGAGCACGGTGTTTACTACTAAAATATTAACAGCTGGCTCACTTGAAGGCTTCACACAAGGCCTACAGCATACCCTGCACTGGCCAAGTAGATACTGCAAAACCAAACAAAAAAAAAAACGTGGAAAGAGCATACTTAGTGATGGGGTACTACAAAAAAAAAAAAAAAAAAACAAAGTGCATGTAATACATAACACATACTGCATTTCTGAACTTTTGCACGTCTTCTTGTGCTAAGTATGAACCAGCCAAGCCCTAGGTCATCGCAATGCTTCCTGAAGTGTTTACATTTAAGGTTTAGTAACAAGGAAAGTGTTCTCGCTGCTCTATGTGGCAGTTCTGAAACTTCATCACACATTATTCATTGAAAGTGTACACTGGAGTTTTGAGTTGAGCGACAATTACATGTGCAACAGCAGAGCATTACCAAACAACCAAAAAGCAGAAGCTCTAAAAAATGTCAACACTGAAGCATGACATGTTAAAACATTTTCCACGCATAGCACATTGTATGCATAGACATCCATAACATCAGTGGTGAGCCTCAAGAGGCGGCAGGAAGCTCAAGTGTTCAAGAAGTTGTAATCGTTATAGCGGCAGGCAGTCTGAGCACTTTGAAATACTAAAGGTTCGAATACTAAAAATATGTTGACTAACTTGAAATGCAAAAATAACAATTTGGATTTATTGAGAATGTTTACTATAAATGAGAATGTCTATGACAGTGCCACATGGTTAATGCATGAAATGTTAGCATCTGTAGTTGAAGGCATTATAGTTATACAGCATGAACCTTGAAACACAGCAGTATTTTCTCCCAACCAATGTGGTAAACCTAATCTCAGAAGAATTAAAATTATTACATCATTTCAAACATGGCTAGCAAATTAAAGCATTTTTTTAAAACAACTATTAAACTGCATTACCCACCTTCAGAAGCCTGTAGGATATTTCTTTTGAAGCAGTCTCAGATTATATATTCCAGACATTAGGAACATGTTAGGTACTAGCATGCATGAGCAGGTTGAGAGACCCCTTTCCAGCAAATGCTAAACCCCACCAAGCTGCCTGCAAGAGCCATCTGATAAAGCACTGCTGGTCCACTGCAGCAGAGTGCTTAGTCAAATGGCACACTGCACCAATCTTGACATTACCAGTGCTTCATCAGGTGACTCTTGTATGCAATACGACGTGGTAAGCATGTGATGGCAGGAGTTTAAAAGAGCTTTTGATCGTACTTATAGTGCAAAAAATCCTTTCACAGCAAAGAATTCACAGTTGTGATGAAAACTTGTCTAGTATTTCTATTTGAATTATGAATCACTAATACATATTACAAGTTAGACTGTAAACCATTTTAGAAACAAAGAAAATTCGCTAATAATGTCGGTTTCAAGTAGGCTTCCTGAATATTCAAATGACAAAGAGAAAACTTACAAATGATACAAACAACATCCAGAGCTTCCGGCTGGTTCCCAACGTTTGCCAAGAGTTGCAGAATGCATACTGTCTGTACATCTACAATAGAAATAAGCAACACAACAATGGTGTACCTCCTTGCAGGTAAAAAGAGACAGCCGAGTTTTGAGGCGATTATTTATTGTCTAGTTTAGGAAGGCAAATAAACAAAATTGAAAACATGTAGAGGCACGCAAACTGAAAGCCAAACATCTGACAGCAAAAATTAGCAAAGCTTGTGAAGATTTGAATCAGGTATCACCTAATTCTCTGCTACTAGTTGAACAGATTCGAAAAGGCTGCACCATTACAATGGAGAAGAACAATAGGTAATTTAAATTTAGCTAATGCGAAAATTGTTACATAGGAAGAAATGCACAGGCTAGTTATGGTTTTATTATTCTTTCTGATGCTCAGCCATGTTTTTAGTATATCTATAAGGCAATGCAAAATGGCAAAAATGTAGGCATTTAGCGAAAAACTGCCAATTAGATAGCACATGCAGCAAAGAGAAGGAAACAGCTTAATACTTACGCTTCTTTCTCCTTTCACGCATTCCCTCAGAACATACTTCGAGCACCCGGGCAATGTCCTTTTTTCTTGCACGAATGGTGTCCTTCAAAACCAAGACAAGCGTCTTGTTAAGGCCAATTTCAACTGCCTCTTTGCCGTCCTTCTTGATCAGCATGTTGACGTCATGTAAGAACTGCAAGTTTGTGTGAATGGTAGCCATAAAGAATTCATTTTACTCAATGTTTCAAGTAACTGAATATTAAAAATCATTGTACAAAAGCTAAGGCAATTGATGCCTTTGTACATATCTGAAAAATAAAAAAAAACTGGCATTAGCAAACAGAAAATACAAATATTTACTAAGGTTAGAAAACTGCAAAAACCATCAGTATTTTGCCACCCATCGCCAAACTGCAAGCAATATTAAGGAAAGTCTAATATAAAAAATAACAAAGCAAAAATTATGATCCTCCTTCCCTCAACTTGGCACACGGCTGAATGGCAATAAAATATGTAATATATCTCTAAACTAAGGGTCCCCGCTCAGCTTTAAAAAGTAGGCTTCAATTCTTAGAGACAATCTACAGACATGCACCGTTAGCATATGAAAGTCAAATTGTTTTCTGGGCCCTTTAAATCAGTAAACTGCTTTCAACACATACATTACAAATTTTTTTAATAACAGTAAGTCACAAATTTGCCTGCAATATGCGCACTGTGATGAGCAAAGAAGGTAAACATATGCGACTAAGGCTATGATAACCGCTTCATATGTACATTTAAGCAAAAGACAAAAAAAAAGTAAACATCTGGTCAGAATCAAACTCTGTAATAGCAACATCCGGTACAATATTTGGCCACAGAATTCAAGCTGTCGACCTTTACTTGAATGCTGAGGCATCAGTATTGAATATCCATTTATTCTAGTCTAAAGACACTACAAAAATCAACTAATGCGGTCAAACAGTTATGTTGAAATGTGACCACAAAAATAATGAAAACTGGATGGTTTGAACCACATCAGCTGGCTTAGCACGTGTACAAGTGCCTTAATTGAAGTCTTGCTGAAAATAAAATGCGTACCTAAATGATTCTTCGAGAGCGAAAGTAAACGCCATAACAAAAGCAGCATAATAAAAATGCAAATTCACACTCCATGCAACCGCAAAATATGGTCCCCGTAAAATGAAAAATGCTCCCATTGTGATTAAAAAAGGCAAATCCAAACGCGGGGAAGTTAACATAGGCTGATGATAGCGGCATATATTTGACGCAGTTTGGAATAAACTATTATGCAACCAGGCCGGCCGACCAGCGCACTTCGATGCCCAGAGCACGAGCGCAGTGGCGTGCCGCGCTGAACGGCCGCCGAGAACGAACATAGCCTCCTCGAACAAAAAGTTTAAACAGAAGGGCTGCGGGAGGACGCTCCCCGAGCAGCAGGACGGTGCGCGCCTATGCTCCGAGTAAATAAAAAAAAGAGGGGGGGGGGGGGGGGGGGGGGG
>JAJIZL010018328.1:392545-403947 GCA_023969395.1 Amblyomma maculatum | reverse complement strand
GCAGAAATCCCACTGCAGGAAACTTACTCATCTTCAAAAGGGCTAGAGCCAAAGCACGATACATTAGACGTAATGCAGAGAAGACCGCGTGGCAACAATATATATCCGCGGTAAACAGTTCGCTATCATAAAAGAAAATGTAGGAACAGATGCGGATATTCACAGGGAATTTTACTCCTTTCACATTTCCAATACCCATACCACCCGGTCCTCGAACAACTCTAGAAGAACAGGTCAGTATATTGGGTGAGCGTTTTTGTAGCTTCATGCTCAATCAACTACACACACACGTTCCAAAAGCACAGAGCAATAGTAAAAGAACAAAAACTTCCCTTCGGAGCAGGCATGCATGAAGGCTACAATCAGCTTATTACACTGCAGGAATTAAATACAGTACGAACATCCGGTACAATACAGCATTAGACCCAGACAATATACATTATGTCATGCTTGCCCACCTTTCTGTGATTGCCATAGAGGCTGTGCTAAAACTTTTCAATAAAATATGGATCACTGGAAAAATTCCTCAAGCATACAAAAAAGCAATTATAGTACCTTTCCTAAAACCTGGTAAATCACCAACTAGTCCCATCAGTTATAGGCCAATGGCACTCACTAGCTGTTTAGCAATATCATTCGAAAGCATTCTAAACATCATGCTAACCTTCATACTTCCGTCCTGGCGACCTTTAGATATACGCCAATCTGGATTTAAAAAGACATGTTCCGCAACTGATGATCTTGTCCGCTTTGAAAGCACAGTTCAGGACGCGTTCATCCCTAACCAACACTTTGTCGGGGTCTTCTTCGATCTGGAGAAGGCCTACGATACCACGTGGAGGTTAAATATCCTCCGTAACCTACCAGACCTAGGTATCCTTCTCCAATACTTTTACTCAAGAGAACGGTGTATCTTAGGGATGCATCCTGGGCACAACCCTCTTCGTAGTCCAAAGAACTCCATAGAAAAAGTCATCCCCTACTCCATAATGTTCTCAGTATACGTAGACGATTTGCAAATAGTGTGCACCTCATCCAACATATCTACTTGCGAGCGACGTATAAAAATGAGAATAAATTAATTGGCTACCTGGGCAGATCGAAACGTATTTAGATTTTAACTCCTCAAAAACTGTAGCAGTCCTGTTCTCTTTGAGACGATGCTCACAGGCTGACCCCACACTATATCTTAACCAAACGGCACAACCACTCAATCCAGAAAAATAAATTTTTAGGCGACATTTTTGACCAAAAAAATTAGCATTTTACCACACATAAATAACCGAAAGAAAAACGCGCCCCAGGCCCTCAGTGTCCTCAATCTACTGTCACGGAAACGTTAGTGTTCTGACAGGGCGTGGTTATTGTATATCTATCGTTCTCGCATTCGTTCTAAGTTAGACTATAGGTGCATAGTATATGGCTCAGCAAGACCATCCTACGTAAAACTACTAGATCCGGTACATAATCTTGGTTTACGGTTATCTTCCGGTGCTTATAGAACATCCCCAATAGCAACCCTTTATGCAAACACAAATGAACCTTCCTTACAATATCGAAGAACGGCACTAACTTGTACTTACGTCCTAAAATCCGCTCCCATCTTTGTCATTCTATAGTCACGAAATACCCATCCAGAATTTTCTTCTGCAACAAGCCCCGTGCAATAAAACCACTCCCCTCCTGCGTTTCGGAGAAAAATGCTAGGGACTTGACCTAATGAGTAAAAGCCAACTATTGCCCCAAGGCGTGAACCACCGCCGCCATGGTACACCTTGCCCAATGTTTGTGACCTCACACTATCAAAATTTCAGAAAAGGCACACACCACTAGAACTCATAATACAAGAATACGTGGCGCTGGAGGAAAAATATAGGAATTACACTGCATTCTGCAGATGGCTGAAAAACTAAAGACTATGTCGGTAGTGCGATAGTGCAGGGTCTAAAAGAGAAATCAATACGACTCCCTCAGAGCAAATCAGTTTTTACAGCAGAAGGGTATGCAGTGTATATATGTCGCCGTGGTGAAAATAAGGAATGAACATATCAAAAATAGTATTATCTACACTGATATCTTTAGCGTCCTCACTGCACTAAACAAAAAAAAAATAGTTAACCACTGATTGGCAACATAATACTCAACATAGTATAGATAACGCTCCGAAAACAATATAAAATTCTGCTGGGTTCCCAATCATGTTCAAATTAGGGATAATGAGAGAGCAGACACATGCGCTGCATAAGACAAATCCATGAATATAAAGCATCAGAGCATACCCTACAGGGGTTGCGTAAAGTTGGTAACTAAGAGGTAGGTGTCAAGCTGTTTGGGAAACTGAAGCAAACAAGAAGCTGCCTTCTGTGGAGCCCTTTTTATGGGAATGGAAATTGTGACTACACCGAGAACGTTTTATTGAAGTTTTTATTTTGTCTGCGCATATGAGATAAACATGTCACCCATGCTTCTTGTTAACAAAAAAGACAAACACGTGTGTGAAATGTGCGGAGATGAGCTTATAGTCCCTCACATTTTAATCTGACCCTCGCGACCTGAGGAACTAAGAAGATACCTTACTGTATTTTAGAATGAACACAATCCATTTCGTCCTGCATTGCTTTTTGGCGGAAAAGCATTCATCGATTTTTCTCTTGTTTGTAAGTTTCTTAAGAAGGCCAATGTCTTGAATCAAATATGAGTATAACTATAGACACTTCACGTAACAAATCATCTAAACTTGTGTTTGGCGCACCATAGCCGCAGTTGCATTTTCGCCATAAAACCCCATATAACTAAATTTCCCCAGCTGCGTGGAAACATGCAGAAATTATTTCAATCCATAATTGCGGTTTCACTTCTGTTATTAGTAATGTTCTACCCATTTCTTTCACGTGCACATATTCCATGTTAGTCTAATATCTTTGAACTCATTATGACCTAATATGACTTTAATAAGATATTACGTACTTCCCGACATATTTTCTGTAATTGTCTTTCAAGAGCCATGCAACTTATAGAAACCATTCGCAATCTCTCTCAAGCAATAAACTACCGTAGTCTAACTGATACGATATTCCTGGTCTTAACAAAATATTTCGATAAGGTATCATGCCCAAAGTTGTTAGTAAATTTTGACAGTATCATGATAAAGTCAAAAATAACAAATTGGGTTGCTTCCTACTTTACTTCTCCCAAACAGTTCATCGACCCCAAGGTGTATAATTAAGCCCTACATCTGCGCTTTCAGGCGTGCTGAAACCCCTGGTGTCTGTAGTCTTCTCTAACTCTAGCTTTTCAGAAATGATCTAAGAAAATCTATAACAGTTCCAAACGGATTGTTCGCTGATAGTTGTGTCGTGTACAAAACAGCTTAAGTCTCGAAGTGACTGAGAGGAACTGAATACTGAGCAACACAAAATAGAAAATTGGCGCGGGAAATTGCATTTTATATATCATAAATTTATACAAATGTGTTTAATGTGTTTTAGCAGAAACAATGCATTATATGTCCAGAAAAGGCTCCCTACTGAACACTCCCGTACTAATATTATTCGAGATTCGGTATACCGGTTTATTGTAGACGCTGACATGAAACTCAGCGGAGCTGTGATTCCGAAATTTTTTTTTGTAAGACGGCAGCCCAGATTACTGGGGGAAAAACGGCCCTGGACAGTAAAAGAAATGTGCGGGGGTATAAAATAACATTGCAGCATTTAAACAAAAGTGGAAAACCAAGAAAACATTGACACTGCCAAGAATAGAATCACCATCCTTCGGTACCCCGACCGAGAACGATAACCGTGCACTACCCCGGCCGCTTGACTGAAGCGCACTAGTTGCGGCGCCTTCAATGGGCAAGCGCGCCCTTGTTGAGTTTACAGTTGCGCCCCCTATATTTCTGGGGGCGCCACTGTTCGGGGAGTCGTCGCCGCCGCAATCGCCGGCTCTGAGCGCGCGGTTTGCTTCCTTTTTGGACGCGTTCGCCTCGTGTTTGCGTGGTTAAAGCAAACTTTATTGTGTGCACGTATGTAAGCACGTTAACATCGAGACAGGACGTATGTGTTTTTTAAGGCGAAAGTCTTTCTAGGCTCATGGAGCGAAAATGTGTGCGCAGAACCTGGGCGTCGCATCTGTGCGCGGATGTGTCAATCGCAAAAAGCGGACGTGTCAGGAGGGAGATTAAGAATGGAAATTATTGATGGTGATAGGTGATGATAAAAGTTATAGACATTCATAGAAGTAATGACTTATGGTAATGACTAACAATGATGATTAATAATGACTTGGAAGGACCAATATGTCAAACTACGACTTGTAATGACCGCAATTGATTGGAAATTAGTAAAAATGCTTAGCGATGTGTGTTAATGACCACAATGACTAGGCATGACTCATAGTTACTGGTAGTGACTACGAAACGACCAATATATGTCAAACGACGATTTGTAATCACCGCAACTGATTGGAAATGAGAAAACCTGCTTAGCTATGAGTGGTAAGGACTACATTGACTATGCAGGCATGACTCATCATGACTGCGAAACGATTAATATATGAAACGACGACTTGAAATAAGTGCAACTGAGGCAAACGATAGGAGAAGGGTAGGCTTTCGCCGTTCTCCTCTTGAGAGACATATAAGACACCCTCTAATTTTGTGTGCGGTCCTCGCTTCAGGCAACGGACGCAATGAGGAGTGGAAATGCACCCGTTTCTTCTGAAATGAAAGCTGTGCTGAGGTTAACAAGTCCAGATGCTGAAACATAATTCCCAACCAGCTGCCGTTGAATTTGCTACCAGGGACAGCAGATTGGGCTTGTCGGTGATTCATTATAGATTAACACCGCAAACAACATGACGGGAACACAGGAGAAGACGACGACGCAACAGTGCTTGTTGTGTTGTCCTCTTTTCCTGTGTTCCCGTGACGTTACTCCCGTGACTATTAACCTATAGTTACTGGGAAGCTGGCCAATGAACAAGGATTTTTACCGATGTGTTGTGAAGCAGATGAACACGTTGAGATGGCATCACAAGCTTTTCTCGCAGCTTATGTTGCGAGAACATGCCAGGAAAAGGTAAGAAGGGATTTTTCTTATATAAGCATACAATCATGATGGAAAATAGCGCGAAAGTACACGAAGGACGGAAGATAAGCATACAATTTGTTATAAAGTTTGCCGCGCGTCTGAGTGGCCTTGTAAGCAAGGAAGCCTGCGCATACAGTATTTGTTTATACTCCTGAGACTGTTTGAGTTGACGCGATAAAGTGAAAAGCCCCGTTCCGCAGAAAACCCGGCGCCCACTTTGTCAGCGAAAAGTCAGGAAAATACCTCTCTTGAAAGAGGAACTTTTGGTGATGATATGGCCAGGCAACTGTGGCGCAATGAGAACACATCACATGTTTAAGGTGGCAGGAGCTGCCAACCCAGAGTCTTTTTTTTTATTGCACAAGTTTGCCCTTCGGCATAAGGGTCTAAATATATTGATACAGGCCTGTGGTCCCAATGAATGCCAACAGTTCTCGGTAGTGTGAGCCATGTGTCCATACTCCTGTGTCAGGCGGTCTGATAGGGTGGTAAGAGTGGCTTCTAAGGTGTGCCTTGCGGGCCACTTGAAGACCAGGACAAGTTGTTAAGAAGTGGTCTAGTGTGGCCTCCGTAGCAGGGGCTGGGCAGAAAGGGCAGTTCAGGGGAGCAGTCTGGGTGGTCCAGGAAGATTTTACAGCAGGCGTTAACGCAGCACCCACGCGGATTCTTCTCAGCGCCACCTCCTCGCGGCGAGTTGAACCGCCGGGAAGGTTTGATCCACGCGGTGGAATTAAAGCACGCGTGAAGCGGCGAAGAAATTCTTTCCAGGCACTACGGCATCTCCTGCGGACAACTTTAACATATGCAGAGGATATATGCCACTTTCTGGGAAATAGGCGCATCATCAGTTTCCGTGAGACGGAGCGTAGTGTGGGAAGCCCATACCACACGCACAGGGCAAGGAAATGTTCGCACAATATTGAGGAGCTATGCAAGATATTTTTAGGTAACTTTCTGCACCCATTGATAGCAAACTGGGCCAGAAATGTCCACTCAACAGTGCAGCAACGTTAAAGGCTATGGCATAAACCTCTCTCAATGTTATTTCCTTCCTTCTTTGACAATGTGACAATGCAATAAAGGTACCTAGATGCTCGATGAAGCTTGGCAGCAGTTGCGCTCAAGAGCGTTTCACAACTTCGCAATACTAAATGCATTTTTACAACTTATGACAGTTGAAATCCTTGACGTTCCATGGAAATGTGCTGAAAATTAAAAGGTTGGCTATAAGTTGCACTTTCAGAGAGGTTGCTCAAAGTATGTCCACATTTTTTTTTTTCAGGTAGCGCTGGCAGCTTAGAACAGCTTGATATCAATTTTGTGTTACAATATGTATGCAGGTATGAGTAAACGGTATGAAAATGACACGCACGGAATATGTGACACAGTGATTTAAAGGGTTATGCATTAGGCTACCGTGGTCGCTTAAAAGCTTCAAATTGTTTACATCTGGGTGACATTTTCATCTGGCAAACAACTTGACCCGAATGCAACATCACGATAATGCGAGCACTCCAATCAAGTGGTCTTGAACTACCGTCATATTAAGTTTTTCGGTGTACACTCCAGTATGCATAACTGCCGAGCGGCGCTAAATGCTGACATGCTCACACTAGACATGACAGTATATACGAATTCGTGTTGCTAAATTGTCCGAAACAGAACTCTTATATCCTAAAAATAACAGGCTCCTTCCACGCCGACGCCTCATTCAAAGCACAGCCAGGCGCCGCTCCGCACGCGGCTGTCCCCGAGTGGTGGCGCCACGGTGGTGGCGGCGGGAATTAGGCGCCTCCCACCGGTTTCGGACGACGCAGCAGGCTGCACCTAGTGCGCTTTCATCGGGCGGCCGTGCCACTACTCTACGCCAGCGTTGTCTATTCATTCCTGAAACTAAGCCATAACGTCCGTATTGCAAGTCTGGGCATAAAAAAAAACTTACCAATACGAATCTATAAACCTAGAGGAACCTATAGGTTTATCACTAAATATGGAAACTTTATAGGAGTCCTTCATGCCATCTAGAACAGAAACAGAAAAAAATTCAATAGATAATTTTCATTTCATTTTCAATAAATATCATCCCACCTACTCACCAGCACAATTATGCAAATGAGTAAACTTTGAACTCTGCAGAAGGCAGTACAAACACCAAAAAGATATAGCTCCTTTCCCTATTAATTCATGGTCGATTTTGCATTAATCTATCCCAGAATTTCACATTCCGTGCTGATGAACCATCCAAACAGCTCCACATTATGTATACTTCTGAACCACGTACGTTCTTATAATTGATCCATGTAGGTTTTTTTTTTCTCTCGAGCTATCAAATAGTGCAACCTGCTGTCTGGTTCTATCTGCACAATGATTCCATTGATGCCTTTCTTGACAGCCTTTGTTTGTTCAATAAAATAACGCGTCAGAAAACTATAAAGAAGTTATGTCATCTTATGCGTTCCGCTTTTCGATGGTTAATTTTGCTTTATGTAAGTGCATTTGCTTGTACTTGTGCCTGACTTTTATTTGCTAAAATTTCTTTCTTTTGAACATGTGTTTACTATGTGGTCTTTGACCCCAAGCAGCCACCGACATTAACACTGGGACGGCGAAAGCCCCTGTGACGCGGGAAAAGATGCGCGTTATACAGCGCTGGAACTACTATCACTTATCTGAAGGATGATGCCAAAAGTCGTGGTTAGATGGCTTTGGCGCCCGGCGAAGGCGCGTATCACGGGCTGTGGCGTGGGTCGTGCGCTGTGTTTAAAGGGTGCCTTTCGCCGGCTGGCGAGTTAGAGTCGGAGGTAGACGAAACGTGTTGTACCGCAGCTGCGTTTTGCTTGCCGCCGCAAGTGTGTTGCACGGTGCTTCCTTTTGTATACGAGAGTTGTAATTATATCCCCTGGATTAAAGCGTCGGAGGATTGTTCTGATTTTGATGTCAGCCGTCTCTTCCCGGTTATGGGTCACTCGAGGACCGAGGACCGTAGGACAGGGCAGGGTTCATACGACTCTCATGTTTTCCCACTCCTGTAATAGCCTGCATGTGCTGACTGTATCAACAAATGAGCGAAGTTGAACCGCTACGCGTTATTTCTATGTTCCAAAATTTACTACCGCGGAACAGCGTGTGTTGAGCTTACCTCCACGGTAATTAGAAACTGGTGGAGAAAATACATAGTTCTTATTTTTCTCTGATTCTTAGCTTTCGGAGCTGCGTGTAGTTAGGCTTCTGCTTGATTTATTCCATGCCTAGTTTTGGAAGGAAGCAGCAAGAACATTATGTGCAGCTGAATATTTTATTAAGTGCTAAGCCCCGGCGTGCCAGGAGTTTGGTCCCATGTGATATGGTAGATAAGAAAAGATAAAAATATTTAAGGCTAGCCTGCTAATCTCTGTGGCATTGAAATATCATTGTCACCATTTACAAAACGTGAGGAGTCTCTGAAGTGATTACTACTGTTGTCTCTTTCAGCCACCACTATTCCTTTTTGCGTCAATCATTTGCATACTTGCAGGGGTTGTCGACGGATTCATAGCGTAGACTGTCAACATCCGGTCACGTGCATGTTACGTGCCATCACTAGAAGTCCGCCACCCATGTGAATGGCGCTGTGAAGACGTGAGACTGTTGCCATGGCTATTGGGGCCTACGTTTCCTCAGATATTTAGGTATTACGTTCTAATGTTAGTCTTTGTGATTATTATAAGCGAAATACAAAAGTCCAATGAACCGTTTCGGCGCGTTTGATGCTTTGGGTAGTACAGCGTAAAAGATAGGCTCTTTTTCTTCCTACATGGTGGCGTATTAGAATGAAACGAGCAAGTCGGGTGGGTATATATTTCAATAAAGTTACTCTTCGTTGAACAACGAACAACATCAATTGATATAAGACAGTCTTCCTAAAACTGTTTTTATGCAAGTCGTCTGAAAATGCCATCTTTGAGTTTAACTTTTTTGTTCATTTGTGTAAGGCTTGATGTGGGTAGTTATGCCAGAAGTCGTCACTGGGGTCTAAAATAGGCATATGCTTTAGTTCTTATTGGAATTCAAATCAGCCATACTTTTACAAAGCAAAAGACACATACAAAGAGGCAAGACAAGAAGGCGCTGACTTTTTTTTTTATTCAGAAAGGACCGTTTTTGCAGACCAAGCAACAAAACATACTCAACGAACGTTCGTAGAATGAAAAGCTTTCACAGATAACAGCCTGAGATTAGCACTTGCTATATCCCTTCATGCAGACCATAAGGTGACTTATGTCTCATGCCTGCACGAAAAAAAAAAACAATCATCTGTGCCTAGCCAACGCCGATTGCTTTAACGCAATTAATTTTGTGAAGGCTAACCGAGTTTTTGTCACACATGTCTCCTCGTCTTCTCCGATGAAAAGTGGTTCAATTGATTCATGCTGTCCATGATTTTGGATGTTTGTTTTAGATGCGCAATACACATATTGATATGCGAGTGACACATCAAGTTCAGTGTTCGATCCATTGTTATTGCTTTGTTAGTTTGCTTTTCCACAGCTTGGTGCATCGACAAGCAATGATTAACGACGCTTATCTATTTATTGTTCTCGTTCCTCTTCTTTTTCGTAGGGACTTATTAAACTGGCAGCTATTCTGGATGATGTATCTTAACACCTTGCTCTGAGAACATTCTCGTCACAAAGCGGACACTTACTTCTCTGTCTCGAAGAACATGACAGATACTTTTACAGATTCTACCCTTCAATGTCATCCTTGGCCATGTTAAGAAACAAGCCACATCGAACAAGTGAGGGTAATTATTTGCACATTTGCCATGAAAACAGGAACAACGTTTCGGGCGATCTGGCGCCTTGGCAGTGTTAAGGGCTTCCTGTTCGGCACTCAGAATCGACTTTTTCGTCTTATTGATATTGGCCCGTTTCCAATGCAGGACGAAAGACAGGAGACGAACGGGGAAGGGGTCATTTTACAACTTTGAAATATTGGCGTCATAGCTGCTGCCCCGGTAACTCGAGTGCCTTCGACGTGGAACGGGCAGGTCGAACTGTTGGTCGTGGCACACGACACTGGTTGGAGCCGGGGGCGTTGTGCCTGCGTGAAATAAGATGAACACAACTATGCATGAGGTGCCTGATAGCAGAGGAAAACTTTGTATGCTTATAGCACAGCCCCAATGTAACCGGATCCAAGACACACTTTGTACTTAAACTGATTTGGGCAAGAAGCCGAAATATCCTTTCACGTGATATACTTTATTTCTTCCCCATGGCTCAAAACGTAAAGGACAGCTGCAGACAGATGCATTGAAAAGTACGTGAAAGGTCCCTAGAGAATATGCGAACGATCCCACAGGAGTCCGAACATAAAAATAACTGATTTCCAAATTTTCCTTTCTTTATCTCTCTTCCTCTTCTGAAAGTTATTTGCTGGGTATGTGAGTAACTATAGCGTGGTCGTTCCCGGTTCACAATGGTTTTAGTGCGACTACAGGTTTCCAGAATGTCTTTTCTAAGAGTGTGCATCTAAAACTCAATTTTATCCCTTACTTCTCATTCTAGGTGAACTCAACTGGTATTACTCATTTTAGATTTACCTTTAGGCTGATCATCAAGAGTAGAAATAAAACAATTTTATTGGCGTCACTGAGCAAGAGGTGACGGGAAAGTGAACCTTGTTCAGACGCTTTCCTCGTTTTTAACCTGGTGACGGGCCTTGAAGGATGCTTTTTCATGAATCTAAATACAGCAGAGTGTATATCAAATAATGGATAGAGGCTAACATTGCTCACAAGCAGCAACTAACACATGCTTCTTTGCCTTGTACCGCCTATTGTCGTTTTGCCGAGGCAAGGTCATGTCAACTACAAATTCCCAACAAATTTTCAAGGTCATTACAAAAGGTTAGAAAACCTTGCGGCCTTCAACCTTTTTCGGATTTTGCATATTTTAGAATTTAATCCTTTTGAAGCTATCCGGAAAGCCTCGAAACATTACACCACTACTATATTATCTATCATGCTTAAAGGGACACTAAAGAGAGCAAGGAAGTGGGTTTCCATCGATAGAATGCCAGTTCCTGATTACAAAAAGACCACTCTTACTGAAAACAGAGCTGTTATAAGGTAGTAAAGAAGAATAAAAGAAATACAGGTATCGCCACCACAGCCAAACGGCCGAGGCTCGCAACTACAAATCACGTGACGCGCTAGGGATCCCGGAGGCTGAAAAATGCGAATTACGTTGCATGTTTGAATGCGGTAGTACGTTTTTTCTCGAAGATGATAACACGCTTTTATCATACGTAAACGACGGCGAAAAGAAA
>JAJIZL010018328.1:349708-382545 GCA_023969395.1 Amblyomma maculatum | reverse complement strand
GTTTCTTGTCCCTTGTTTTCGTGTTCGCGCTGTTTATATCAATAATGCTCGAGTGTTGTTGTTTTTTTCTCCGCATAGCTCTGCCACGCTGTACTAGCGCTCTTAGCATTCAGTTCTGTACAACCATAACCATTCATTACCTTCCACTGCCCCCTTCACCCCTCTCCTCACAATGTCACAGAGCAAAAAGTACGAATGCCTAAAATGCTTTTTTCACAAAATTTATGTGCCGAAATGCGCTATCGCCGCTCAGCGCGAAAAAAATCGACCCAACACTCAGCTAAGGGCGAGCATGAGCTGCAACTGCTCAGGTCACGCATTGCGTCGACTGCAACTTTTAATTACTCTATTGAGGACGGCCATGTAGGCACAGTAATGATGAAAGACACAGCCATGTAAAGAAGCGCTGGCGTACTTACGTAGTTCTGCCCCAACTTGAACCTAAAGGGTCTCTTGTATCTCTCTGGCAGGTAGGGAAACAGGATGTCCACTATTGGGCAGATAAGCTTGGGATTCATAGTCTTCGGATCATTCGCAGCTATAAAAAAAAAAAAAATAGTGGGGTGTGAGGGGCGAGATGGTGGTAAAGTGAGCATACCATCGTTGTTTCAAAAAGGGAACAAAACAAACCGAATTTATTGGTACATGTGAGTCATTCGGTGGAATTATTAAAGGCCAAATGATACAATTAAAGGCACACCTAATGTCGCTATAATCATCACCGTGACTAAATTCCATTCAGGGCAATTGCCTCTCCCAATCCTTACAATTAGGTCGGTCCTGTGGCAGCATCATCATCTTATCCCCGCAAACATCGCAACGTCATTCGCCCACCTAACTTTCTGTCGCTACTCCAATTAATTTACAAGGAAGCTAATAGAAAAGTACTGATTTTTGGGGTTTTTGACTTTGTTATTATCAAACCTGCAAGTAGGAACGCGCCGACGAGCTCACATACTTTGAGATGGAGGACTTTACCGGAAATCACTTCTTGCTGCGCGTCTGGTTCTCTATACGCGAATTGATCAAGTGAGAATTTAGTAGCTTCTGTTTATTAAAAAAAAACAACAACGGAGAAGCAGTGACGGGGAAAAAATTTGTGAAAGGCCGGAGATTTTAATTTATGTTGGCTGTGATGCATAGCTCTCACAACCACGAGAGCCTAAATTTAGCGAATCGTGCGTGACTGCACGACCTAATTAGGTTATGTTAAAAACCTGCATTCTGATATGGTGCTCATTCACTTTATCTTTTTGAAATAGCAGAAAAAAAAGCCTTTGTCTGATGTACTCCACACTGCACAAATCTCTTAATAAAGCTAGAACGAAAAGCGGTTAGGAGTTTACAAACCAACACGTATTCAACGCCAGATCGATTGCACCAGTGGTACTCAGCAGTACTCATGCTCTCAGCAGTTCCCGCACTGTGGAGAGGTAACTAACCTATACCACATATGGCGGGCATGCCAATTCAATCCCAAAGTTTACCCCGTTCTAAGTCCCCCAAAACTTTAGTGGGAAGTTTTTCCGCTCCGCGATCGTCCTGACCGTCAGCACTGACTCGCGGAGAAGGCCAATGCGGCAGCGATAACCAGTGGACTACCGGATTAGGCGACCCAACCACATATTCTAACAAGACTTTGCAATTATGTTTTCAGTCGATGATTCAACGTGTTCTCCGAATAGGCGACGCCTTTCGTGGTAGTGAACGTCATCGCATAGAGAAGCGCTTACTACCGACTTTACGATTCTGTGATACTGGCGTAGTTTTAGAGACTAATAATGAAGCCTCAAAATTAGCGAACGAATATCTGCTCCAAAAAGCAGCAGAGAATGCATTTACGCATTATTAACCCGACTGCGCTTAGGGCTCCTGTTTGCTGAAAATCTGGCGTCGATTTTTTGACAGAAAGAATCACGATCATGCCTATGGCAGGCGGTAGCTGGCAGCTGACACAGTTGTGCATTGACTGGACGTAGGGTTGCCTGACATTTGTCAGGAGCTGCTAGCTTGGGATTCTCCTTTCATGTGGGAGGGTGATATCAGAATCAGCCCATGTCGGGACCGTTGCATTCATGTGACCCCTAGGCTATGGAGGAACGTTCATAAGGCTTGGTTAAAGCGGGGCTTTATATGTGGGCTGGTGGCATACGCTATCGCGTCATATACTCTTAAAGGCGGAACTTAAGTGTGAACCATAATTTTTTTAACTGCAGGCACGACTCCAGATATATGTGATGTCTGAATGTGAAGTACATAACCCACTTTCAGATGCGTGAACGGGGTCTAAGAACTCTTTGCGAGTACACTGGACGGTCTTCCAGACTGCCACAGACATCGAAATTTGGAAGCCTCATCGTGCCTTTGCTTCAACAGGTTGAATTGCACGCACTAATTGCTCTCTCTACTTCTGACGAGGACCCAACAAACACAGTGGATTCCATGATCTAACTGCACGTGCAGAGCCGTCTGACCAAGGAAGCACCAGAGGCAGCTGCTTGCATCGCGAATCTGGTGCGCTTATTTAAAAGCCTATGTTAAATCCACGTGTAATACATTTCTGACAATAAAACCCTGAAAATCTGAAAGCCTCGAAAATGGGGATTTAAAGTCAGGAACTCGGTGGCATTAAAAAGGGTCAAATAGAGTGGAGTCCTTGCATAGCCTTAGCGAATTTTACACGTGTAGAGTTCCCAGAGTCAGCGCCAGCCTGTACTCACTTGCATAAAAGCTGGCGGGGATTCCGACTGCGAAGCAGACGAGGAAAGCCACCATGGTCTGCCACAGGTAGGACAGCGCATAGATTCCTTCGGGTTCCCTAGGAAAAAGAGATACGAAGGACATTTTGAACTCCAGATCACACTACGTGAGCGTTATTCTGCTGACCACCGCTTACTCGGTCAGAACGGGGTCCACGTAGGGCTCAGAACTATTGGTGACGTTTCGGTACAGGCTTGGGCATCCGTCCACCGATAGCGGCGGCGACGGGTAGACCACCGGGTTGATCAGGCTCCCTATGCAGAACCACAAGGCAATGCCCAAGGACGTCAGCAATCCCAGCATGGCGCCCTGTGCGCGGTAGGGGAGAGTCACGTGCGGGTACACGAGCAACCATCGAACGCCCCAGAGAAGTGCGGTTAACAATGAAATTTCCAGACTGCAAATGTATCTATGCTTGCGAGTGGGGGAGACGGTATGTGTGAGTGAGTGAGCCAGCGAACGAAAGAGGGAGGGAGGAAGGAAGGAAGCGAGCAAGCTTGCTGAGTGAATAATAGATGAATGCACAAAAAAGTAAATGGGGATGAACATAATGTTATTTTGAGGTAGAGAGAGAGAGTGTGTGAGAGACATACAGACAGGCAAGTGGTATAGGTCCGTCGGTCAAGAGGCGGCAGGCGGACAAAATGCAGAATGATACGTTTCTTGTTTATAAGCATACCGAGTCAAAGCCGGAAGCAAGACTGCAAAGTAGAAAGAAATTAGACCTTGGAGGAGACGTGTGGAATGAACATGCCCATGGAGAACAGTCCGAGCAGAGGTCCTCCAATGCCGCTGTTGATCGCCGACTGCGCCTGCAAATAACAACGGAGTGTCGAAAAATAGATTCATTTTAAAGGTATTGAAACATTATTACGGGCAAAAAGGAACTACGCATTCAGGTTACAATGCTGTTGCTCTTTTTGATATACCATGCAAAGTTTTCAGGCGGGAATTCGCTCAGGTTTTTAGGATTAAGAGAACGCCGTACCGCGAGAACATCTCCCAGGTTCATGGCCACAGCGACCAATGCGATGGCTAACATTCCGAAGATCACACCTGCGACAGAGAGAGGGAGGATGGAAAGTGTTTATTATTAAAACGTCAAGCATGATATGGACAATCTCGAGATGTGTGCGGATATTCGAAAATTTCGAACGAATTGAACATTCTTTCACTTGAACCGTCGGAAGGATCAAATAGTTGAAGTTAAAACTTATAGGCTGCAAGGCGAGTAGGTTGTCAAGCTGTTTTCTACTTTCTGAATGGGCACGAAGTTCGAACAAGGCCTGCCGCCTTTTTCTTTCATGACTGTTCCAAAAAGAGGGACGACACACGTGCGTAGTACTGCGGCGATCGGTCTGTGCGGAATGGAGGGCTCAGCTCCGTGACGCGGCCCATGCATTTGGCGGCGTTCATAATTCTGCAGTTAGTTATTGGACCACGCTTAATGGTCCAGGGAGCTAGGTTCAGCCAAAGCGGAATTAATGTGCTAGCTCGGAGGCGTACCTTTCGCCAGTCTCATGTACTGGGATGTGGCGCTAGTTTAGCCCCTTTCGTCATCGATAACAAAATATATATTTTTTGACACGTATAGGTTCACGGTAATTGAGTTAAAATACCGGCAATTATTGCCTTGGTTTTCCCGTCCCCTAACGAAGGTCAGTGTTGCGTCTTTCACTAATTCGAGAACATTCTTGCCGCATGTGCGGCGTCACCAGAGCATCGGCAGAGTGGTGTGTTGACAAAGCTTGTCATCAGAGCGTGTCCGCACGAAGTGACAATAATCAATTGCACGTGTTTTAATATAATATTACCAAATTTGTGTTGCGCTGTTTCTTTGTTTAGTTGCGTACCAACTGGCTCAACTCGCCATTTTACTGCAGCCTAATCAGAGTATGACCCATTCAATTTGCGCCCTACAAATCGGTCCAATTTGACTTCGTCCTAATTGGACCGATAGAAACGGCGACTAAGCAACAAAACGCTGAAATCATAGTAGAACTAGGCAATGACCTCGAATTGCTTTCTCATTTCTTGACGTAAGCAGACTTAAGTGCACGCGTGTAATTTTTAACAGCTATAGCTATAGCTGCATTAATGCGTGCGACTCACGTTTGAAGCTTTGAAATGACACTGGCCTTATGTGACAGCGCTCAGATACTATCACTGAAATCACTGACTCAAGCGGAGCATTTGCCGACAGGCCATTGTGAGGCTATACATGACTGCAGATGAATACCATAACCTCTACTCAACAGCCCTGCTACAGCAACGCCTCTAAAGAGTATAGCTGTTTCAGACGAATTATTCTAATTATTCGCTCAAGTAGCGAATATTATTGATTGTACTCTATTCATATCCAATTCGGTTCTCTAATCATTCGATCCGTATATTCTTTTCGGTTTTTAAATCAGGTTATCTTGTCCGATGCGGTTTGGAACAAGTACTGTTCGCACATTCCTTGCCCCTAGAATAGCTGTGTATAGCAGTATGCTTGACCTGGACGAGGCTTTGAGTGAGACACGAAGACGCATAAAAAACTATTCCAAAGAAAGATCGGTGAGATTTTAATGCTGCTTTGAGTTTCATGCTTATTTCTTGACGTGATCAGCTCTTTATTGTGACCAATCCAACCTCCCAACTTTTGTGTAACAGATAAGCAAACTTTGATTTCTTCATTAGGCACCTGCGAATCACAAATATCTCAAAACTAATAAAGAAAAACATAAATGAAAGGTTGAATCTAAGTGCCATTGTAAGAAAATGTATGCTTTCAGTTCATTCTTAATGTACGCAAAAAAAAGCAAGATCCGTGCAAAATTATAGAGTCATTGCGCGGTCATTATACCAATTTAATTACAGCCGCTTTAAATATATTTAGGCTCTTGAAAGGGCACGGAACTTGCGGCCACAGTTAGCAGCAGGTATTGTCAATACTTCCTTTCTTGTCTGCACGCCTGAGGATAAAAGTTATCGGTTTTATTAGATTCTAGAGAATTCTATTCAATTTACATTCAGCATGATTTAATCACTTACACGTACAAGGACGCTAATAAGTCCTCTAACACTGCCCACAAACCAAAACATATTTCGTGGACATCGGCGTACTTACCAAGGCCGACCATGATGTGGGAACCTGTGGATTCCTTAATGTTTGGCCTGAGGACAGCTATGACGTCCACGTAGAACACTGTAGCCAGTGCGTTGATCGCCGATGACACCGAACTGCGATATTGATCAACAAATGTATACAAACTGCACTGCGCTCTTTAGGCAACTTGTACGGTACGCCCATTTCATTCCACATGCCGGTCTCACCTAAGCGAGGCCATAAAGATCCCGGTGACGAAGACACCAGCCACGCCAGTCTGGTGCGCCAGCACATCCATGACAAAGTACGGCAGCAGCTGTCACGAAGAGTGGAGACAAAAAACAAAAGGGGGAGGGGGGGGGGGGGGGAACTTAAGCTCTTAAGGCTCCATTGTGGGTCCTCAAACGCGTATATGCACTCTGCTACTCACTAATCACTAATCCCTTAATGTGTGCCACTGTTATCTCACATATGCTGACAGTCGTAACTACTGCAGTATGTGAAGGAGCACCCGACATAAGGATATAAATCCCTGTTTTAAACAAAGCGTGGGAATGTGCTTGCGTGGCCTACTGGCTGCTGCCTGCAAATCAAAGGCAGACCTGAGTTGGCAGCCCCTACCAACTCGGACACGTCATGTGGTCTCATGACGTCACACAACCCATCTACCAATCAGTCTCCTGCCACCTGCCACCTGCCAGAGGCATGCCCAAGATATTGATGTTTTGACGCTGTCGCGTTAATTTGACTACTGGGGCGCTGAAGTCAAATGTGGAACTCAGCATTACAAGCAAGTTACTGCTACAGGTTCCTTTCACAGGAGTTGGACAGGTTATTTTTCGCTGCTTATTGATTCTCATCTATATAACGAGGTTCATTCTGCATCTACCCTAACACAACCTATCTCGGCCCCGGCACACTCATCCACATCCTGGTCTTATGACGTCACGCACTTCGGTGATCAATCAGCGATTGGCCACGTCACACGCGAACTAGCACCTACCGGATGTTTTGCCAACTCGGCCATGTTGCGTTGTATCGTGGCGTGCATGCCCCGCCAGCCAATCAGTACTCCGCCATGTTGCCTGTCAACTAGCCCCCTTTCGGACAACCTGCCAAAGGTGATTTCATTTTCTTCGCTGCCTGTCCTGGTAGCAGCTGCCTCTACACTCCCCACCAATCGATCTAATTAGAGACCATGATATCTCCCTTACCACCATTCGCCTTCCACGCTGTTCCTTATTCCCCCGCCGGTTTCCTGATTGCTTACAAGGGATTTTCCTCTTTTCCCAATTTCCGCAAAGGCAGCAGTGCCGCTGCCAACAGCGGCAAATTATTTTATAATGACCTTTAAGTTGTCAATGTATCAAAACAATTGGCAATAAATATTATCCTCGATCATGCGAAGGGACAGCCTAGGTAAGGCAGAGTGTATGGGCTCGTCGGCAGATGAAGGAGAATGTCTTGGGTAACCCATCTCGAGCAAGATACACATGTCGAACTAGATCAAGTCAGCACAACTAGACTCCCCTCCACTTCATCTTAACTCTCTTCACTCAGGCTGTAACATTCCACCTCATACTCATCTGGTTTCCTTTTTGTCCGTTTCGAGTCTTTTCTGAATCCACGGCGAAGATGTAACCAACCCCGATAGTGTTGAGTTTGCATCAGACAGGTTTATTTGCGCCGCTCGCGCTGCGTACACTGAGGCTGACTTCATCGTCGACGGAGGCCATCCTGAGCGCCGAGCGAGCGAGGGTCGCAAGAGGGATCTCTCCTAAACCGAGAGCTGCACGACCAATGGCGAGTACGCGGGGAAGTTTATGGCACAAGAACGTCGTGGTGAGCCAAGGGCGGTAACAGTGGGTGTCAGACTCCTGCCGGACAGCCGAGGATGAAGTGGAATGGCGATGAAGCTGCGCTGCGTTAAGAATGCGCAGCGGTATCGGGACGCCAAAATAGGGCGGTTGTGAAGGGAAGTTGGAGGACAACATAACCGAAGGGAAAATAGGCAGATGCGCCGAGGGAGGCAGCTCACTGAGTGTAACTTTGCTGCGAGGCTCCGGATTGACATCTGAGTGACGGCAATGGTACCATGACTATCTTTCTCTTGCCGCTATGGAAAGGAGACTCGTGGGTCCGCATGCGAAGGACCGTGTAGATGCGAGCACTGTGGCTCATCTGACTGTCTATCTTTTTCGGGAACCGCAAGGATAGAAGTTGACAGCCTATGAAGAGTCGTATTGGGTGGGAGCAAGGTTTCAAAGGGGAATGGCCCTATACTGAGGCTAGCGCTATAGAGGTTGGTAAATAAATCAAAAGGAATGGAACGGGCGAGTGGGGGAGAAACGGGGCTTGAAAAGCTGGGAGCGTTGGCGAGGTATCAGATTCAGCTATGGAAAGAGGGCTATGTTTTAATCCGATGCGGTTCAAGACAGCAGTCCGCAAGACACTGTACGGCGCGAAATTTGATAGTGGTACGGCGAGGCTTTGCAGGAGCTTGAAGGAAGGTGGAAGTAGCAGGTCGGACCTAAAGACTTTGTTGATTATATAGTGGAGAAACAGAGAAGCCTCGTACTACCGCGACCAAGTGCACAAAATCTGAGGTGGAATGTGGATTGCGGTGGGGTCAGTTGAGACAAAGGCCGCAAAGGACTACATGTTTTCAACGGTCCACACACTAGCCCTATTTCTCCAAGCGCGCGTGGGAGAGTTCATTGATCGTTGCACTGCACTCACTGCTGCTGTTGATGTTGGAATCGAGTTTTTAGTTAGGTGGTTTCTTATGCTCGTCATGTTACCTTTCCCAACCCCACCAGAATCTAGTGCAAGGAGCTGCTAGCCGACAACATGGCAACCGAACATCAGCATGGCTGGCGGACAATTCTGAAGGGGTAAGAGTGCGACCTGTAGCCCCTGACTATACGGGCATCATCCAAAATTCAGTACTCCTCCACGCACTGAGGTGCTAAAGGGCTTGTCACTATCAATTAGTTGGGCTCACCTGGTCGGGTGTGTCTATTCTTTCGGTGAGCAGCGGATCGCAGGTGGCGTAACGAGCGTAGATCATGAGCCCGCACAAGCAACTCAGGAGCAGGATGAGGCACAGGTACGGCAGGTTCAGCCACACAACACTGCAAGCACAACTTCCTTAACCTTTGCCACACCTCGCATGAAAGATAAAATTATAACTGATGAGGCTTAGTGAAATTCAGGGTCTCCATATGCAGGCGTAATTTCGTTTATTCAATAATGTTTTAGTACAACAAGCAAACCGAATTTACCAGCAAAACTTAGTGGCGGATGCTATATTTTGTTAAAACTTTAATTATTTTGCGCAGTGACCTTTGTTAGTAAAGTGCTAATTAACCTAACTGCTAACGAAGCAGAATTTTGCTCCATTTATAATATGGGGGTTTCTAGTTTCGAAGCGCGTAACTCAAAACCAAGGCATCATAAAACAAGCTCTTGCTATTTCCTTCAAACATTCACAAAAGTGCGTTTTTTAAAAAGGGAAGCCGCAGTCAACAAGAAGAAGAATGATAGGCTAGCGTCGACCTGCGTCTTTTCGCATTGCAGTATTTTGAACATGAACATTTACCGACTAACTCAATTTGCTTTCCTGCGGTCCATAAGCATGTTTCCTCGCACAAATTGTTGTTAATCGTTGCATGCTGAAGATCCCTGAGCTCTTCCGAAAACAAGTTACGGCAGTACTAGACAGATGAGAAGCTATGACAGTGGTAGCTATCTTTCTATTCATCTGGCATACACTTTTCCGCGCACGCGCAGTACGCACACTCTGGCCTTGGTGAGAGAGCTGACGGTCAGGTAGCGAAGCACCATCATCTGGTTGGTGGCGTAGCTGGCAGAGTTTGCGAACCACGCACCGATGATGAGCCCCCAGATGGTGTGGCGCACGGTCACCTTGTGGCTGGCACTGGAAAGGGGTAACGTTCATGATTTTGCTTATTCCCTTGTCGACAGTAGGCATAAGAATCAAATGCTGCTCAAAACTGCATTGTTAACTTTTGGTTTCTTTGTAATGAAGTATTCTCGAACGCTGACGGCACCGTATACCTCAATAATCAATTTTTCGTTATCTCGTAGCCTGTAATCACCAGTGTACGCCTTCTTGTGTCTCGCATTTCTGTTGTATACATTGGACGATACACAGCGAAATGCTCTGAACCAGATATTTGCACTGTTAATCCTTATGTCTAATGGCGGTTCAAAAAATGGAGTCGTATTTTTACTAGTTTATTAATTGTAAAGATCACAGGCTTGGTTTTTCAACAGGACGTAAGTTCTCGATGATTTTTCGCGCACGCAAAATGGAGCTGGTACCAATGCTCACCGAACGTCTCTTCCAAGAATCACTGCAAAATTAATCAATGAGCGTTTGTGGAAGCGAATAAAATTTAGAGCACCTTCAGGCGGCAATACGGTGAATTTAGAATACCTCGCAACTTGAGTGAGTTTTTTCTCAGTGGCTGAAAGTATAGAAGGGACTGGGCTTCCATTGATCAATACTGTGTTTGTCTAAACATGAGGGCAGCCTTAGAAATCTTACATTTTCACAAGTAAACCAGAGTGCTCTTCCGAATTCCTAGTGATGGTTAAAATATTTTCACCATCAAAGAGACGGTCGCTTCACTTAGCTAAATTTATTGTGCTGTCACGTTAAGCCAAAAAAATAAAATGCGAAAGGCGTCATATGCCAGCATAGAGAGGTGTTGCACATTTGTTTCAAAAGGCTGGTTCGCCCCTCTAATTTAGGTATCTAGCATTTCCCTTCTTCTTCCAGTTAGCTTTCATAAAGTGAATGATGTTGAGCTGAGCAGCCAGCATAAGCCGCACAGCTACATTAAACTAAGCCCATCTTCATACTTCGTTTCATTGGAGGCGAAACGGAGTGGCGTCCGTGTGCTGTACGATGTCAGTGCACGTTAAAGCACCCCAGGTGGTCGAAATTTACGGAGTCCTCCACTACGGCGTCTCTCATAGCCTGAGTCGCTTTGGGACGTTAAACCCCACAAACTAACAAACTAATACTTTATTTTTTTTCCTGCCTCTTATTCTTTCTTATAAGGAAGCATGTATAAGTTGAATTAGATCATTTAGTTTTGTATGATTACCATGAACAACATCGTCACCAGACTAGCCACATCTACTGCCGCACAAATGCCTCTCTGAAATGCCTCCACACACCCCGTCCTGTGACACCTGTGCCCCCTTTAGCGATGCAAAATTCTAATCCACCGCCCGCATGACCCTCTGATGTCCTCTGTTACATTTAACCCTAGCAAACTTTCGGTTACTGCCTGCTCTCCGAAACATATGGCCTACTAATGACCATTTATTCCTAATTTCAGCTTACATATTACTCATTCTCATTTGTTCCTACCTTAACATTGCGTCAATCCTACTCCTATCCACGTCTCTCTAGACTACACTCAATTGTCACAAGAACTTCATCCACACATATTTACCTGGTTATTTCACTCTGCACTAGTTTGACGTATTCTCTATCCACTCACAATGCTACATAGCATATCTTAAGTCAATTGATATGCAGATGCTGTTAAGACAAATATACCTCAACCATCCTGCACGAGTGCCCACCTGTTGAACTCGATTCTTCCGCCTTCCCTGGCGATGTTCCAGGCGTTTTCGAATCCTCCCACCTCCCGGAAGCCAATGGTGACGACTACGATGAAAGCGATGAACATGACGACGCACTGGAAGGTATCCGTGTACACCACTGCCTTGATGCCCCCCTGCGCACCAAATTAACGCGTAAACAAGATTTTACTAGCAGCTGCGCTGCCGGACGCAAAAAGCACTCTAATAAAAGCGAGACATAGGGGTCGAATCAATTAAACAGTAAACTAGTTTGGTTACATTTTCGTATTTTAGGGCAATGTGTGATTTGGCATTTGACGACCATTCTATGTGCTGCTGAACGACACTAAATTTGCAGGAAAGGCAGGACCCGTTTACGCTAATGGCAGTGTGGTGATAAGTACTCGTTTGGCTCACCGCTTAGGTCAAGGTCATACGTTAAATCAAACGTCAAATCAGGGTCAAATGTCAAGGGTTTATTTAAGGTCAAATATCAGGTCATGGTTTGTAATCGGCCAAACATAATCTAGGCTCTACCGGCCTTAGAATTACCCGAGCTTAGCCAATCAGAGCGATGGCACATGGCGTTCGACGGCGTTCGATTCTCATATCACCCTTCTATATGAAAGGATCTTGCGGCTCATTACAATTCATCATTTCATCTGGTATCGTAACGTCACACAACCAGCCACTATCCGGCCTTGTCACCTGCCAACAACCATCTGCCAGATGCATGCTAATAGTTTTGCTAGTAGTGCTCAAATGGGGGTGATAGGGTGCGGGTAGTGGCTATGACAGCCACCGTGTGTAAATTGCTATGACAATGGTTATGACGTGCTTCGCATTGATGATGTCATGAAGCAGCTGAACTAAGCATAGCGACGGTACACGTAATTCCAATGATCAGCTTGGGAGATCCTATAGGTGCACTTCTCAGCGCGCTAAAAGCGCCGTCAGAAGGTGCCACGGCCTCTTAACATGGCTTAAATATGGCTAAATTTCAATTCACTTACAATGCTGGTGTAGATGGTGCAAACGATTCCGAGAGCTGCCACAGCCGCCCACAAGGGCAGTCCCATGACTGCAGGAGTAAAATACGGCATAGTTACTTTTTATCATTTGATTCTGGTTTCTCTGGGTCAGCAGCTTGTTTATGACACGAATAATGAAGAGAAGCAAAAGTTTGGTTCGTTCGCATTCATAACATTACACCTGTGTCCACAGTCTACGCGGGAATCCGTGACAATGCACGCAATCTCTGGTAAGTGATCACATAGATTGCATTCAGACACACGACTTTCTATAGGTATTGCAATCGCGGTGACATTTAAGACAAAAACGTACGGCACATTCTTGGAGGACGCGTACAAAATGAACAGTCTTGAAAAGAAAATGTTAAAAGGGTTGCTAAAAAGAGATGCAGTAGTTCATTTGAACAGTTGCAATTCATCACGCCTAAACAATTAATTAGTGTCGGCAGAAAGAGTTGACGTAAGCAACGCGTACTCAAGAGGTGGGTGCATGTTCTGGAACGCGAATCGGCACATGAGTTGTAATGGACGCTACAGCGGTTGGCTCCATATTTTTTCCAACCACTTGAGGTTCTTTGCGTGCACTAAGTCGTGCTACAAGCAGACATCCTGCGCAGTTCGCGTCTGTCAATATGCGGTCTCGGAATTGCCCGCTTCTGACGCTAGCCACGTTGCTTATGCCACAGTTTTCGGTATGTTACGGAAAAACAAACGAAAATAAATTGACAGGTCTTGAACACACCTGCTACAGGCATTAAGAGACTCTCGAAGTACAAATCGGTGCGAATAACACGCACTACATGCAAAATTTAATAAAGGCTTTTTGAGCCATATCTTGTATGCAGGAGCACATACAATCATGACGGCAAGAAAAATTAATTTATTCATGCCCGCCGCTTACTTCTACGACCTTTTCTTCTTCGTACAAGTACGATCATATCTTGCGCACTTTGTGCAAGGAAAATTTATAAAGCCCTTGGAAACATTCCTGAATCTGCGGTTGACATGCGAGATGCCTCAAAATTTTTTGACAATCCATTCCGCACTTCGAGGATATCTCTTTTAAAACAAGGAAAGCATTCATATAGGAACTGGTGTGATGCAATATGTCCGGGGTGGGTAACCTGCAGGCAGTCATTACGCTCCTGTATCATCGTTTTAAGTACATTCTGGACTGTTTAACTTCGAACCTTTCTCACGGCAGCATCTGACAAGTGATTTCCTTATCGCGAACTCAACAATTTTTTGCAATGTCGCACGCTTTCTTACTTCCTCAGCTTATATTTATATTTAGTTGAACTGTGTGATTAATTTCGCAGTGCTAATAAAGCTACCGCTACTACAAGCATGACAGCAAAACTCTTCAAGGTGAGCATAGTACTATCGGCGTCAAATGAAACGCTAACAGAACAGTTAGAATGGGCGAAGCAATATGAGTTCACGTCTGAGGCAGGCTGGCTATAGGGGAATTTAATTTTCACCTTAAAAGCTGTAAGGTCCCTGCATGTACGTGTTAAAAGAGCTTGCCGCTTGCTCACATATTTTATTCGGGAGGTAACACTTTTGGTTGGTTGCATTCACGTTACAGCTTCTGTATTACAGCTTTTAGTTCACAGCAATGGTACATCATTTGTCAAAAGACTTCAGGATACATTGATTGCAAATAAAATAAAGCAAAATATTTACTTTCGTGCATGACTGACGTCAAACTGCTTCGATAAGTTTCAACTTCTTTTATACTGCTATGAAACTATGTTACATGTTAATGCTGCATGCGAATTAAATTTTCTATGGCTTCAAGAATTTTCATCGTGACTTCACATGTTGAATTCAATAATAGGGCGCTTCTCACCGCCTGCTTTTTTCTGCCGCACACTGATACCTTCAGCATTTTTTGCTGCTAAGAGATATATGTTGTGGGAATTGCGTACTGAACGCAAAGTTGGAGAAATGTATTTTGCATGTGTGCATGACATTCGCTTTATAGTCAGTATAAGTGGCCTGAATGTGGAGCCATCCTGACAACTAGATTGTAAACAACGACTGTAAGTCGCGCCTTCTGTTGCACTACGTTATTTCTTGTCCCCGTGCTTCAAAGTAGCACCTTTATTCATAACGATCAACTGGCCCCAGATTTACCTCTATTACACTAACTACAGAAGAGATGGTCGGATGAAAAGAAAAGAAGATGGCTTCGATCCTTGTTAAGCACGCTCCTTTATTTTATTTAGATGGAACCGGCGTACACAATTTCCTAATGTGTTTTTTCCTAGCTGTACTGTCACATTATAAGAATGAAATTCACCTATTCCTGCGACCATGCTACAAGTCGATACACTACTTCTGTATGAAGAAAAATATATACTCTATTTATTAAAGCCCTGAGCAAGATCATTCATTATGCTTCATTCGATACTCTTAAAGAGACGTTCACCAACCTTTTGATAGCGCAAGTGCAGGAGCGTAGAGAGAAACAGCCAAGTAAAGAGCCTGGAATGAATAAGGCGGAAATGTTAGTGACAATAATGATCAGCACTACGCAATGTGAGATAGGTCTGAACACTTCGGTTTTTTATATAAGGCGCCGCTTCAGTGCGAGTTCTTTGGAAATGCTGATGAGAATAGAAAATATCTCTATGCGGTGAAGAAGAAGCAGTCGCCTCTCACAAGCCCCACTCCACTGAAGTATGCGCCTGAAACTTGTATATGTATTTAGCAAACATCATTTTGCCCTGCATAGACGTTAAGCAAAGACAACCAACAATAACATGTTTGAACATCTGTGCATCTCTCACTTGTAGAATCGCTTGATATTCAGGGTCATTTTTAAAAATTCTACAAGTTGTACCCTTCCTAACTACATCCATAACGAAGCAATTGCGATGGCATTCAGGGGTCGCTTTATGTGTTTGCGCTGTGAATGATTTTGCTGCTGCTAAACTGTGTCTTCATGCTGTGAAGACGTCGGCACAAAAGCCGGACGATTGAGGGACAGCAGAGCAGACACATTGGGCGTTCACCAGAGCTAGCTAACTCTTTGTCCGATAACGTCAGGAAAGGGGTGGTAAAGCAAGAGTCCCCACGCTTTCATCACTCCGAAACAGACAATTCCGAAACAAAAAATTCACAGACGATCATTGACATTCATGCCTCACATACGCATAAGCGTTGCTTTTCCAGAGCATGCTACACGGTAATTAAAAGCCTATGCAAAGAAATGACACATACATTATTACTCGTTTCTTGACCCTTTATTGTACTGTTTCAATTCTCTTGCAGGCGCCTTAAACCACACGTGGCTCACGTAGCCTTGAGCTTTTTTTCTCCATGAGAAGGTTTCGAGTTCGATGGGACCACCATACATAACATTGGGGTCAGAGAAGTGGGCACCTCCCTACCGCATGCCACAGACGTGCTCATGATTTTTCGACGTGGCAAGGCTTCAAACTAGGGGTGCAAGACTTTCAATGTGTTCGATTCCCATCTCACCCTTTTATATGAAAGGAGCTGCCTGAGCTAGCGGCTTCTAACTTTACCACTACATATGAAATCACGACGTCACACAATGACGCGTCCGGCGACTTCTATGAGTGAAAAAGAAATTAGGGCCAATACTCCATTTCTTGCGACCGATCAGTACCCGCCCATTTCCACTGCCAACTGCCAACACCACAGAGACTTGCTCTTGCCTTTTGGAGGCGGCAAACCTTCAAACGTTTGGGGTAAGTATTGCTAGCTGTCCCGCAGTAACAGCCTGCAAGAAGCATGCTCTAAATTTTCAGAGGTTGAGAGGCTTCGAACGGTCGAAGTCGGTACCAACGCTGGCGCCACAAGACACTTTTTTGTTCGACATTACGCGCTCGTGTTAAATGAAAGAATGAGTGTGTACGTAAGAGCTATTTCTCTTTTTGTATACTGTGATGAAATTTAAATCTTGTATGGGCATCGTTACCTGCGCCGAACACAACTACTTAGAACATAAGAAAGGATCATTATTCACTCCTACCTACGCAGTAACCTCTCGCGAAACACAGATAATGTTCTCTTTTAAATTGTGTCTAAGTTTAGTTGTCTCTGGCTGTAAAGCATTTCAGTGGCGTCTAGTTTACGGTTAATACAAAAAACAAGCAAACACTGCAAAAAATGTACGATAGTTTAAGTACAAAGTTTTGCAATCGAGAGAATTGTGTTACAAAATGGAGCTATTTACGCACGAACGACCACAACTTTGCCTGGTGTACTAAAAAGGGCTATAACAACCTGAACACTGGTCGATGCAAACGATGGCATCGGTGCATTGTGCGCAAAGCATTTGGCGATGTAAACATTGGGAGGATGAAATTATGCTTACCATCTGCACAGTGTAAAGTCCTACTGCTGTGAATCGTATGGCACGGTTAAAACGAAGTTCCAGGTACTGCGAGTAAGACAAAGAGAGCAGCAACGGAACGATAAAAATGGTGCAGTGACACACATTTAATGAAACTGACACTCTTTTGACAACTTCTCAGCGATAATCCCTGGCCGCAGTCGCTATCGTTGTTTTCGCGTCATATATGTCCTCATATGCTCGTACAGCTATCACAGTCTAGCTCCGGGCCATTTGTACTTTTGGAACCAGTACTTGTGTACTGGTCTTGTAATCACTAGTAAAATAATATATCGCATGCGCCTACATATCGACTCCGGCAGCGCCCTACTTATGGTTGTTTCGCACCATGTTTCGAGGAAAACCAACTTCGGGGGGCATTACGCTGGAAAATGATTTTCATGTTAATACAAAAATTTCTATCTCTAATCACCGGTGGGGCCTGTTCCTTCTCGCCCCCCCCCCCCCCCCCTCCCCTACCTTTTAGATGGTCAAAGTTATGGCGTTCGTTGGGTCTTTAATAACTACACTGCAATAATCCGAGCTTTTCAAACCCATTAAAATCGCCTATAGGCAATTTTATTGATATTTGAATGATAATTTGAATGATAAAATGTTTCTTTAGTAACTGCTAGACTTATAGAGTCTAGCATTCACTAACAAAAACACATATTTTTAGCATTCAAATTATTTATGTGTAGTTCATCATCCGGTTGACCTAGATTTCAGCGGCCTATGTTTCACCTTACGGTGTGATCATTTCGTTGAAAGTAACGGAAAGTAGCTGTACGACCATCACATGCGAGGACTTTTTTTAAGGCCTCTATGAAATTCAGATGCGCTGTTCGCGCAAAGAGGTTTAATTATTTGCATTTAATTAGTAGAGCTAACTCTGTCAATAAATAATTTGTTTCAATATTTACCGATGCTGTCTGACAGCTGCATTATTTTCATTATTTACTTTTGTTGCCTGCTCTTAACAGTATGTATGTTGTGCTAAACACGCATTCCTTTTTGGCGCTGTAAATTAGAACTTGTGTAGAAGTTTTTGGGTCCGCTCAGGTGCAGGATGTTCGCTGCGGCAGCGCTGCTGTGGTCTTTGTTTACGAGAGTAACCGCTATGAGGCCTATGTCGATCATGACTACAAGTAAGACATTTTTGGGAACCGCTATGGTCGAATGGCTGACTCCCATGGGAGCCGAACTTCTTAGCAGGATATGAGCGAAGCAGATTGGTTGTCATCTCGTCTCAATTATACACGATAGGCTGTTACACTCAATACCCTACCTCTATCCCCTCGGGAAGTTCTCTCCCTTGAGCACACTATCATCTATTTCCCTTAGCTGCCGCCGACCGTCATGCACAATATACACGGAGTCCATGAATGACAATCGCTCCATTCAAAATCCCTGAAGATTTCCGTGATGACCCGATTGAACTGCTTCACACACTTTCTCCCGCAACGGTTACAATTAGATGAATCCCTGGCCATGCTAAGATAGGGAGCAATGAGATGGTCCACAAGCTTGCCCGAAAAACTCGCATCCTGCTCTCCCGGCCAAGGCATCCGACCTGTAATGGGACGCTACGCTACAAACGCATTATCAAGATATATACTCCGGCCAACTCTGTGGCTCCCTCCAGACAACCTTCAAATACCACCATGAAATCAGCGTCCCGAAGATGCATATTTTCTGCAAACTTCAAACCAACGCCCTTCTCAAACAATCTTGCCTGCTCCTATTTTACATGCGGTGTAGCTCTTCCTACCTCACCTGACCCTCATCCTGTGTTAGTTCTGTTAGCTGTTTTTAGAATACCTAATTCAATACGACAGAGTTCAAAAGCACATGCACAGAATTATGCGACAATCAGCGCATGGTTGCCTCCGAGTACATCTGCTCGCCACAACTCGAGTACAATGCACGCCGAGGCTGCCGAAGCAAGTAGCTGGAGCACATTGAATGTGAATGGTCCCGGCAGGTAGATTATTTAATGTGGGTGGATGAGGTAGATTAAAGCTCTTCCTTGACACCGGACTATATGTTCGAGCAACAGACTCGTACGCCTGTTGATACAATTTGCCCTCATCTGTTCCATCGTTCAGTAAAGTGTGCGTCGTTTTCTTTTCACCTGGGTGACTATATGCGCTATCGAAATATTGATAAATGCAGATAGTGGAGTATCATAATTTGGAAAAACTTTTTGTGGCACTTTGGACCACTAAAGTGTGATAAGACGAAAGCCTTTGTTTGAAACTTGCTGATTCCTGGTTTTACTACATCTGCTTCTATTAGCTGTGTGGTGCGGCGTTCGAGGAAGCGCCAAATGAAATGCGCCACACGAACGCCTGAATCGGTATGGCTATATAGCGTAAGCTACCAGCCAACATATAAAGCCGCGCTTTAACTAAGCCGTATGAGCCTGTCTGTGTGGCCTAGGGATATCGTGAATGCTAGGGTCTTGGCAGGCTGATTCTGATATCGTCCTCCTATCTGAAAGGAAAGCCCCGAGTTGGCAGCTCATGCCAAACGATAGTGCCCTGTGATTGGTCGAGACCTCTGCGACGTCATCCCCACCTCAGCCAATCAGAGCGCCGCAAAAGCGTGACACGTTTGCTGACGACAACGATGAGCCACTAAAGTATTTCGCCTTAATAATCCTTCAATGCCAGTAGGAAAGACACATGCAGAAAACGGAAAATGTAAACTGGTCGCCACTCTGTAATGAAGAGAGCGAAGGAAAATATCCCTAAGAATAGAGCAACCGGTATTTATGCAATTACGGCAAGGTTGCGTACTGAGCTGATGCCGCCATTAAGTAGGTGTTGTTTACAGCTTTAGGTTAGGTCTTTCAAATTAAGCAGGCACGAGAAGATTGGCTGTACAGAAAACTTTTTGCTTGGCATACAAAGGTAAAGGTCAGAAAACCAGGATTTACTCATATAAATCGATTGGGATAACGCCAGTTATATAAAGGCCTGCGGTGCAGAGAGTCGGAAAAAACTAAATGAAAGAATGGGTATAGAAAAGTGAAGTATGGAGAGAGCTGAAGAATTGTTTAGGTGCTACTGATGTTTGGAGGAAATATGTAGTAATGGAGTGCACTGATGACTGTGTTAGCTTTCTCAGACGTAAAAGGTGTACATGTAAAGTAAGGTGCTAATGATGTGACTCCTTTTACGGAGGTACTGATAGGTGCAGGTGTGACAGAGCTTATAAGGGAGGCATACTATTAGGATATTAAAGCGCAAATAAATTAGCAAGTTTCAATAGCGCGGGTTAGGTGAACGTACATAACAATTCACGACTGGAACAGCCCCATGCATCGACCGTTGTTAAATGGCAAGAATAGAACGCCAGCCAGAGGAGAGTGCATGGAGTCGACTTTAATTTAGCTTTTACTCAACATGGAATAAAAACAGGGAAATATCTTCTGTTTTTAGTTTAAACAGGGGGTATGGTATTTTTTGCAGAGAGCCAAAGTGAGCTACAGACCCTCACGGATATTTTCGGTAAGTAAACCGCAGTAAGCATCTTAAAACGAAAAAGGGGGGAATGCGGCCATAATGAAGCGTGGAGCACCACGGGAATACAATAGATACGAAGTAATACGATGACAGGGGAAAGGCGTAATGGTTCCTGGGCTCACTTCTGCGAACACGGCACAGTGCTTAAAGGTGTGACACAAAGGCTAGATATTAGTAAATGAACAGTCTTCATGCTAGCTTTAGGGTATATGGAAAGGCAATGAACGAAACTATGCGAGGTATATTAGTTAACGGGCGCTGCTGACAAGGCTGTTTCTCGTTGCCATCAAGCGACTCACCTCGTAGGCAGTGCACACCTTGAGATTGTAGAATATGGGCATGTACAGGTACGCCGTGACCGGAATCACCAGGAAGTACGAAAGGAACACCATAAAGTACATTGTCCCGTTGGTGTATATCTCGGACGCGTTGCCGAGCAGGTACGCGGCTGATATGAAGCTGGCCATGAGCGAGGTGGTGACAGGCCACGGAGGCAGCTGCCGGCCGCCGGTCAGCATGTCCTGCAGGGATTGGCTACCTCCGGAGCCGCCGGCGAAGGCCTGGTACAGGCCAATTGCGCCCGAGCCGAGCAGCGCGCACACAAAGACAGCATAGTCGTAAGGCGTAAAGCGCGACACCAAGTCGGTTGAAGACAGGAGGGTTACGCTGTCCATGATGTCCTTTGGCTGTCGACAGCAAATGTGACTTCCGTGAGGTGAATCAGTCAACGCACTGCAGTCTCGAACGTGTACCGGCCTCCTAAAGCAGAGAGGTTCAGCAGTAAAGGAAATATAAGGTTCGATAAAATGGTAGCTGACAGTGCTCAAGCATGACTTACCTCGCATGATTATATACAGTAAAACCGCACGAAACACCTGGAGCAAATGTCACACCAGATAACTAGTGCTTGATGAGTAATCGCTATAGGCGGTCGATGGTTACTCAGAAAATTGGAGGACATTTAAACTGACGTGACGTCATTAATGGTTCCAGCTTGGTTCCCCTACAGCATCCTCATTTGCATATAATGCACTTAATGTACTATAATGCTCATAATGCGGGCCATTTCATGTGTCCCACAGAGCATACACAGTCGTAAGCCTTCACATTATGTGAAAGACCACACGACACAGCCATATACCATTGTAACCAAGCCGTACAATGCGCCTGCGTGGTCTAACTCTGCGTGGTCTAACTCTGGATCCAATTGGGTACTGGGCGGCTGGATTCTGATATTACCCTTGCATCTCAAAGGCGAAAAATTAAGTTTTCAGCGCCTGCTATAGCCCCCATTCAATGTGGACGCTTGAAATCATGCTCAGGTGACCCGATGACCAGTCAATTCCAGGCCATATCACTTGCTTAACTACCACCTGCCAGAGGGATGCACAGGAGTTTTCAGTCACAACGCCGACGTCGACAACAAGGACTCGGAGTTTTTCGAGAATGGGCCCTCTAACGCGATCGCGCCAATGTCTCCCCGCCTTAGAAGGTAGCCTTTCAATCAGCACGTACATGTCCCGATAGTTAGCAGTACAAAAAGTGAAAAAATAATCGGCATTATTCAAAGCTAATCGAAGTTGGTTCGTGTCTGTGAAAAGCAAGACAGCGGCTGCCTGAAATTTTTGTTCCCGGCTAATAACTCACGAGTAGCAAGTGTGCCTTCAAGCCAGACCAAGTGAAGTATGTGTGAGCCCCGTGTTCTCGTATTCAAATTGGCGTCATGAAATAAAGGAGTCACTGCCGCCTTTACCGCCTTCCTCGTACGAGTGTCCTAAAGAAAACAGCTAACCTTTATCGCGCTGCCGTGCTGTCCGGAGAGCCCACACGTGCGGTCGTAGTTTCCACTTGGAGACCCCTTCTCGCCATGTCGCTCGATCTGTCGCCTGGAACAGTCCCTGTCCGCTTGTCGCCCAACGTGTTGATGACTGCGCATGGGAGCCAAAGCGCGCGTTATGCATATTAGGACGCACGGTTCGCAACACAAGCACGAACGTCGGCTACGCAACTGTCGTTTCCGTTGTTCTAACAGCGCAGCGTCGATTTCCATGAACCTGGCAGCGTGACGATAGCCAGCGACCTTGGCCCATTGATATTGGCCGTTCACAAGCCTATAACGCATAGGGTAATGAGGGTGCAAGATGCTGCGGGAAACTTTTGGTTGAAAATGAGCGAGCGTTAGTTTGTTGTACCGCCTTGTTTGCGTGCGGCTATTTGACGCATTGACCTTTGAGCCTAGGCCTTGGTATGGGGCATGCTCGCGTGACGTACTCAGCTTTGGTGATGAAAGGGGTTCGATGCGTGAATACAGAGTGTCGCTGTGCCCTTCAATGCGCAGTCAGTTCTCTTGCAGTACCGATGGGCTTGGAGGTTCGAACGTCACCGCAGAGAGCTTAAAACAAGGACGGTGCATCCCCCTTTTTCGCAGCAGCGATCGTCATGACTACTGGGTTGGCGATGATGGTTGAGCAAATGAAACGGCTTGCATAGGTATGAGTAAAGGGGCGAGGAGACACCTCATGACTCGACTCAGCTCCACGCACACAACTTCATCTGCTGACTCTTCACAGACCATCATTTAGTAGTGACGTAGGCTGTCGGGGTGCGTTGGCCTCGTGAAGTTTTTGGAGGCGTTGGCTTGATCCACTGCTGACACTCCGTCGTTCCGGGTAAACAAAAAGCGCATTTCCTCCTAGAAACGAGCGTAGCAACCAATAAGCATGCTGGCAAACTTTATTTTCTGTTTTCTGGTAATAACGCTACCTGGCCCTGCTGGCAATTTCCATGGACTACAGCGGGCGCATCAATGGATCCAATATGGCGGCGTAATGCACGACTGTTACTGGGACCTGCCCATAGGGAGCTTGCATGAGGCGATGCATGATGGGTTATCCGCCATGATGTTGTCGCTGGCAGCAAGCGGCAGGCAGCGCAGCCAGGCTGAATTGAGCAAGTGCCTTGTCGTTTTACACGGCTTTTCTTGTGTATTCCCTTACGTGAGTGCAATTGTCGACAGATTCCTGAGGAAAGTACGCGTTGACGCTGTGCCCGAAAAATCGGGCGCGCTATGAAGAAATGTAAAGCAGTGCGACGCGGCCCTGCAGCTACGCGCGAACGACTGGCTGCACTATGCGTCTGGACCTGGTCGCCTGTCGACATCGCCGACATTCATGATTTCAAGTTCTGGCAACTTGATTATTACTTGCCCGGATTGGCTTCGATCTCGCGTCTGTTGGCAAGTGCGAGCCATTTGCGTCGGCGTCACCAGAGGGATCCTTTGCCTTCTTGCATTCGTGCGAACATATCTTTTGAATCGTGAAGCCGCAGTCTGCCTGTTCGATCGCTCCAGCATCGTCTGCGCGCATTACGCAATCATGTATGAGGCTGTGTGGCAGTGCCTTGCTGCGTCGTCTGCTGCCAACGACAACATCATGACGGATTACCCAGCATGCATCGCTTCATGCAAGCTCCCTATAGGTAGTGTCGTGCTTGTTTTAATATATCACGATGAACTTGCTCTTGCCTATCGATGGTGCCAACCTCGTGTGAGTCAAACCATTTATTTCGTCGAAAGTGTAAAAAAATAAACGAGGGACAAGCAAGGAATCGCTCTCAGGCATTTCAAAAAGTTCGACATGTGAGCGGAGAAATAGTGCCGGACACGCGCTTTTGAGAGATGGCTCAAATCAGTGACGTCGGCGACGAAGACACTGCATGGTACACGGCGTCTCATTTTCTTGTACGCGGAGGGCACTGCATGATCCAAAATACTCTGGGTTATCTCTTAGCGCTCCAAGAAATAAGCCGGCCATGTCAAGAAAGCTAGACAGTTTCCTGTCTTTGAGTAAAGATGGCTGCTCTGCGTGGGATATGTTAACGCAGTTCGAGCACTGTGCCGTGATATGTACTCTGAAGATACAGCAATGCGCGCGAGAATTAGGCACGTTTAAGTATTTCGTTTATTAAACTTTGCACTGCGAATGAACATTCAGCCGTGCTGAATGCTATTCAAGATTCATGTGTAAACGCGCCGACCCGTTTACATAAAGCCGTTTCTTTCTGCGCTTATTCCACAAACTTTTACAGGCGGCTTATGTTAAAATTGCAGCATGGGCCACACCACTCTTTATTTTTAATCAAAGGAGGAGCCAGTTTTGCACGTTTATTAACCATCCGATGGAGCATATTTGCTCTATAAAACGTATAGTACTGGTAAGCAAATGAGCGAAGAAATAGGTGCAATATTTTAGTCTGCTGGCATACCACCGCCATGCGCTATCAGTGCGCTCCAGCTAGAGACCTTGATGAATCGACCCCCGACACAGTGCAGGGCTCTCATACAACCATGCACTGTTTACTGAGTAGTTCTCTGCATAGATTTCCCCCTGCATGCTATAATTTTTAGAAACGCTGAAAAATCGTGTTGTTGTGGCAAGGTATCACAAGCTGTCCGTCTATCGCTCACATACCCGAAGCGGAGTGTAATAGGCATTATAATGTATTAGTGGACTAGTGGACGAACGCATTTTTATGCTTCCTGGAGCTGTCATTTATGCGATACAATTTTATTCAAAAAAGTGGTAAAGTAGTTATTCTATATTGATGGAGAATTGAGCCTTAAAGTACTAAGTACGACAGTGTGCTGAAAAAAGCAAAAACTTTCCGGTTTTATTATTGTTGCTAGAAACTGCAATATATACTGCTCCGAGCCAAGCTGTCTTTGTTCAGTTTTAGTAGCCAGCCAATCGGATGTAGGAAGCAGCCGCAAGGCATGCCGACTTCACACCTGCGTACACGGATTGACTGCCGTGATAAGCCCATGTAGCAGCTCTACACGCTTTTTCGCTGGTCAAGCCTGATTCTTCTCTCAATATCGAATGCTAATATTTGAATACCTCAACCATAACTATCTTCCGCCACATTTCAAATATAGGGCTAATAGCTACGACCGATAAAACCAAAACAGGAAATTCGCCAGGTTCTGAAATGGCAGTTAGAAAACGGATGCGCATCGCACACTGTAGTTAAAGAGATGCAGTACTCTCTCTCTCTCTCCCTTACACAGCTGTCCAAAGTCGTTTGTGAGCGAGTAGCAGTGCGCCGACTACTAACTTTCTTGAGCACTACACATTTTCAGCGCCACAGAAGTTGCTCCATTCTGGGAATGTAAGTATTTACGCAGTGCCAAATTTACGCGGTGCTCACTGTGTCCGCCCGCTGAATATTCAACTTGAAATAACATGGCGATGATAATGCTCGATGCATGAAGCGGCATGAGACGACAACGGCGCACAGCAGCACAGAGTTAGACGTGGTAACAGCATGCTGGCGCACACTAAAAGACCAGAAAGGACAAAAATTTGGCAGCAGATCAGCAGTACAAGGAGCGCTGTGGCTGAAGCATGGATTTTAAATCCTACTCGCGAGTTCATGACAGCTTCAACGGAATCGTGACATTACGCACAGCCGACGAGGCAGTAACTCGACCGAGCCAAAATGGCTACCGTAAACTGTGGCGGCAGTGTTGCCAGACCGCCAAGTAGTTTCGCATATCATCTGTTTGCCACACCTTTTGCACTCAGTTTGTTCATAAGCAGTGAGTGGCTCGCGTGAACGAATATTAGGCCGCTATGTTACAGTTATTTTCACCCTTTTACAGCCAAAAACTGTAATAGGCCCACTTGCAGTTTATGCGTTACCATTTGTGGAGTACACGGGTGGCGATGTAACTTCTGTAATAATCTCGCCTCGGGTGCGGACAGCTGCCATGGTGATTTGCCGTCGCTAAGGCAGGTCAGGCGGAGAAGGCTAGCGCGGTTGCTGCACGATGGGCAGAGGCGTATTGCTAGGCACTGCGGTAGAAGCAGAAATGGAGCGCCGCGTAGTCACGTGCTTGTCATGATGTCACAAAATCGCTGAAGCGATTTCCAGCCGGCGAAAGAGGGCGCTGGTGGCCTAATTACATACCGTGTTGTAGCGGCCGGTTCACCCAACGTTACTAGAACCGGCTTCAGTTTAAAAACTTCGGTGCGCCTTGCGCCTTGCGCCGCCGCCGCTGCCTTGTGCGGCGAGTGGCGCTGCAGTCGAACCAAGCTTTACCGCGCCGGCGCGTTTGCCGGCGGCTGCAGGCGTTCCAGCCGCGCGCTCGCGAGTTCAAAGCGCTGACTTGACCGTGTGAAACCTAGCTGCCCCGGAAATATGATTGATTTAGTATTCCTATTTCCTTGATTTTTTTTTTTAATAGTAAGTTGAGTAATAGATTTCATTCATGTAGGCGGCTAAGTTGTCACTGCACCTAATAACGGTAGCGAGAAGGATAGGAAACGAACTAGAGCATTGCGAAGGCCTGATTTTCCGACCCGGGTGCATAGTTTGAAGACCGAGCCCAGCCAGGACTCATTGCTCCAGGCCTGGGCCCGGCCAGGGCCCACGCTGACATCAAGCAGGACCGAAACGGGCCCGCTCTACCAAGTCTCGGCCTTGCCCAGGCCCAGAAGCCAGTCTGAGCGACTCCTTAATAATGAACAGTTATAGCGAAAAAAGAAATGCTTAAAGCTTTTTTATTCGATCATAAATGATTTAGTCCTCATTTACATGCAACGATATATAAAGGAGTCAACATTCAAAAATAACACTCTACAAAAATTCTAATCACGTAGAAGAAAACATTTCCAAATGACTACATGAATTTTTACCGAAAGTGCGTGAGACTGTACTACCAAAGATATTATCTGGGCTAGTTGATTGCTAGATACTGATGTAGTTGCTATCACACGAGGAACTGTCCACTTATTTTCTGTAGGCATCTTGCACGTGCGCTAGCCACTATTTCCGAAGCTAGATTGTGATAAACTTACCAATAATATTGTATGTGATAAGAGCCGTAATTCTCTCTGTTATCTGAATTACTGAATTAGCGCTTGTAGGCATGCATGTCACGAATTTGTTTCCTTTGGTCATGACTGTATTTCATGTGTGTTAGTTTAGAAGTATGTGTGTACTCTTGATGTAACCAAACCACTCCTTAGTTCTGAATAGGGCTGATGGTATTTTTAAAGAAAATAAATGATACTGCTTGAATGTTTCGTAGTCATAAATGAAGATTTAAGGTTTAAGAGCTATAGATTACAGAAATTTTAAATATGGCTTCTTATTAGCAATTTGCTCTTGGGGCATGTTATTTGCTCAACACACAGACTGCTACCGGCAACTATATGCCACAGGAACCTGCGTTAGCAAGGGCAGGAGAAGAAGAAACCTACATATTTTTATCAAGAGTTCAATGCCGCACTCCTCATCTCTGAGGAGACGAAAATCAAAAGACATGTTTATTGTGCATGAACTTGTGTTTGATTACTCGACGATTCCTATTGCTGTACGCGCTTATGCAGTGGCGTTTATCGTAGCGTAGAGATGTTTCGTACATTTTTTTTTCTGGGCGAGGGGGGGGGGGGGGGAGGCTGAGGCAGAGAAAAGCAATCTTTGAAAAGACGGGTGCCTGGCGAGCAGTCAATTAAAGATCCTTGTCCAGCGGCTCTTATGAGACTTGAAATGACCAGTCATTAAGGTAACACAAACACAAAATCGAGAAAATACAAGAGTGCCTTCTGTTAGATCCGACGCAGTGTGCTCACCAAGAAGGTTATATAGTTCTATATAACCTCCTTGGTGCTCAGTGATTGCCAAAAATTCCCAGTTTAGTAGGCGCGTGCTCATATAAACGAGGCTCGTGTCATACATCGCAGCGGTCTATAAGACCTATACACTACAGCGTAGTGGAGCACGCTGCGGGGTTTTGCGGTTTTTTTTTTTTTTTCTTTTTAACGTTTTCGTTTTTGCCATTGAACAGGCGTGCGCGCCAAAAGTAATTTGGGCAAACCAATGTCGCTGATTAAAATCGGTCTACAAATGATCTTTCCCTCATTCGGCGTCAAAAAAGGCACATTTAGGGGTTTATTCATAAACCACATGAACGATTTTAATTCCAGGAGTCCTTCATTTCCGAAAGAAGACTACACAGCTAGCTCTAGCCTGGCCTGGGTCCGCAACTTCAAGCCCTATTCCGGCCCGGACCCTGCTAAACAGCCATTTTCAGGCCCGGCTAGAGCCCATGTAGTGCTCTAAAACGAACCATTTTATTGATCCTGCTTACAAGTTCATTTTTAAAGCGTGCGTATGTCAGTGAGTCCTTTTCGTGCTTAAGATGCCTCTCCGTGATACTAAGCACAGTCAGTCAATGGACGACTAAAGCGCGCGCTCAAGGACTCGCCCACGCTGACAATTCTAAAAATTCTAAAAAATTTTAGAATTCCGACAATTCTAAAAAAATAATAATAATAAAATCAGTGCGCTATGCTAAGAACTAAGCACGACAACTTGAAGATAAAAAAAAAAAAAGACGTACGCAGCGCGGTTGGCTGCGTTTGTCTACGCTTCCATCCCTCTCCAAGTTGCCTCGTTTTCTGTTCACAGCAAAATACAACACCAATTTGCCTGGCAGCATGTTTAGTGCAATCAGTAGTGTAATCGCACTCGATACAAGCTGTCCAAAGATATATAATTTGATGCTGTAGCGTTAAGTTCGCATTTAATCACGATTCACTAATTACGATAATCAGCACAGACGTGCAGTTATATTAGTCATAAGCTATCTAACGATATAGTATTTGATACTGCAGCATGAAGATATTTATTTTAATCATGGATAACTAATTAATGACAACTAAATAAGTTCTACACTTAGTCCAACGAAATTATACTCTACAAAGCAATCCAACAAATATTACTTAATGATGTAGCGTTGAATATAGTCACAATTATCTAATTAAATGGTAACAATGAAGAACTTCAATTAGTCGAATGTAGTCATATCACCATAATCTACACAGCCACTGCGGACACATTCTGTACACACATTTTGTATACGGCACGTAAGACACAAGTAAAGCTACGCATTAAAATTACCCCTTGATCAATACGCATGCACGCTCATTTCATTTCAGATTACTTATCCAACAATAACCAACAAATAGTTCCATTGATTCTGGTAAGTTGCACGACCGGCAATTCCTTATGTCGCTACGCTGATACCTCACTATTCCATTTGCCAAGTGTGGCAGGGAAAAACATTGCAAAGCCTGCTCTCAAAGCTTTTTGACACATAGACAACTTGTCTTAATTAAAACATGCGCACAAAGCTAGTTTCTCAAAAGCAGATGCGTGACGTTTAATTGTTCGCACAAATTGCGCAAAATATACCAGAAAAGTATAGCCTTCCCTGTTGGCGAAAACCAGACAAGCATCCCACGCGCGGGCTGCTGCACCTGGCTGCTTGCAAGGTTTTACATTAATTCCTAATCGTTTTGTTACTATGAATGTTGCAGCTATACTGAAAAAAAAAACCTCGCATTATTGCTTCAGACAAATTATTACTTCGGAAATGCTGCCCTTCGCACATCGCGCCCCAGCCTTCCTTGCAGCTCCATGGCTTCAGTCAGCAGCCGGATTCGACCGCCGCGCCACCTGCCCCGGAAAGCGTCTGGGCGCCGCCTGCGATGTACAGCGGAGGCGAGGAGTTTTCAAACTGAAGCTGGTTCTAGCAACGTTGGGTTAACCGGTGTTTGGCAATCAGAGTTACATGAATTCTGTGTCAGGATGGCGATAGTGTGGCGTTGAAAGCATGACGACGTTTAAGCTTGCAGTCCTTTTAGTGTCCCTGTAACTCTATCAAGCCGAAGACCAGAGGAAAGCTTAAATATGATTATGAACGCACAGAGGCTAAAAGAGACACGTAAGACGCCCAACCAGACAGACGCCTGAGAAACGCCAAAATAGGGCATGGGCGCAAATGCCTCTTAGCTTTCGCTGATTCATGCACTGAGCATGTGAGCTTAGATCTCCCAACTTTTTCTCATTACTAATTACACTGGAGGCCTTGTTGCATAGTGTCCAAAATTCTGCATCGCTTTGATCTTCCGTGCAGTTGATGGAACATACCTACAACTTCGTTGATCCTACTGAAAATTTGCTTAATTATGCAAACCGAAATAGACTGCCCTCATCCCTGGCGGTTATGTTAATATAGCAATCTTTAATGCGTCAATATTGCAGCGCCACCTTGAAACAATATTGAAGTAGCATGCGCTGTATATTTTACTCAAAAGAGCGTGCGGATAACGCTCAAACCAACACTACTTGATCTTTTTTATTACTTACCTTGATTCAAATGGAGGGGGGGGGGGGGAGGGGAGGGGGGGGGGTTCTACTGCACATATCAGTAGCCACTTCATTATACTTAAGCCTATCGTTTGAAGATGTCGCTGTATTCATTTGCCAGCAACTGCTGTAATAACCGGGATGGCGTTGTCTACACCGATGAGATTTGGTTATCGGCCGAGAACACTAACCTTTCTCATCGCAGGATGCGACGAGCTCGTGGAACGATGGGGGATCACTCCTTTGCTATAGATCACTCCAGGGGAACCTAGAAGCGACCGCCTCTTTGCCGCGCCGGCAGTCTCAGACCAAGGCCTCATTTGGGACCCTGTGCAACCGACTTTGGTGATGCTATAACATTTTGCAGCTTCTTTATTGGGTGGACCACCACACCGAAGCAAAAACTCGGCCTTGTCTCTGCAAAAAGAGTGGCCGCGAAGAGGAACGGGGGATGATAGGTCGACGATAATGTTGATGTTGTCCGAAGCCTCAACTGTTGATCAAGAACTTCACATATTCTCCACTCTGCCGAATCCGGCAGGTCGAATCCAAAACTTGCATACTGATCGCGCTACTGCTGGCGAGGGCAGGGCGCAGCGGCGCAGCTTTATTTTATGTGCACAAGCTGTAAATTAGCAATATGTTGATTAAAGTTACGTGTTTGTTTACCAAAGGTATAAAAGTGAATTATTATTTGGAATATTATATAAATTATCTAACAAAATTCCGCAGAGACCAGTGATGGAATCTTCGTGCCTAATCAGCATAGGAAGCCGCTTTCTCGACCCGGGAACTTGTTGGGGCCAGGCGTCGAATTCTCTTTAGTACAGCTATTGGACAGTCTCGTTGCAGGTGCTGGATGTCTGCTTCGACTTCTCTGGAAAGGTACAAAGAGGGCAGGGAAATAAGTACAAGGAGTGAAGCACGTTCGCGACTGACAGTCAAAAATTGAGCAACTCTAATTCGTATGCCCCAAAGCTCAACCTCTTCTACGTAACTAAGAGTATGGTTTTGCTATAGTTTCTTCTTAGCCACAGAGTGTCGTTGGAGGGCGACAGCAGCCACGATAAAGCATAGCATCACGAGGTCAGCCCTAAGAAAGCGTTACGAGGCAGGGCTCACATGCATAGTAATACCACTGAAAGGCAGCTGTCTATTTTCCGGCCATTTAGCATTCAAATTTCGTCGGGTGACCTCTCTTTATGACACGAGTGGCGTTGACAAAATCTGATGTTCTGCCTGAGCCTCCCTGTGCAGTCGGCGCGTATGTCAACGTCACTGATGATTGCAGTAATGCTATGCGAAAACTTCAATATGCAGCACGGATACGTTAAGAAACAGCACTCCTACCTATTATTGTCACGCCCCACTAGCATGCAGGTTCGATCATGAACATCGGCAGTGAATTATCGAGACCGGTGGTTTGAATCCTCATGTGGTGGTCGGCTTCTGGTGTGCACTATTTGAGCAGGACAAAGGTGAGGCTGGTGAAGTGGCAACTGCTACTGCTGCGCGGATGCCGTTGCCTTCTTCACGAGGTCTAACGCGCCAACTGGTGCAGTGTGTATTACTCATAAGAAACCGTGAATCGCTTAAGTCCCTTCGTGTGTTTAGATAAGCACGATAGCGATACTGGAGATGCAACAGTAGACGCCGCGCATAGCTTATTACAATGAGCGTAGCCATCTCCCGTGATGCTTTCTAACGCTAAATGAGAATGTGCATTCCCAAAGTATATACAGCGGAAGTGAGATTGATCGAGTGAAAGATGCTTCAGAAAGGCTATGCGATAATACATCAGGGAAAACTAGCTATTTGGAAACAATATTGGTCTATTTTTCTGACGTATATCCGCATTGTTCAATTATATACTGCGGGTATCAACGCCTAGAACTAGATCTCGACTCAAGGGTTTGTGTACGCAATGGTATCACTCAGTCTAAATCAGTTTGAAGAAAATGTGGAACATTTCGCGATCGACCTTGGCCTCTAAGAGTACTTCTCAAAACAAAAAAAAAAGTGATGCAGCAGGACATTGACTGCAACCTATTCCCCTGTCTATACCTGAAGCATTTCAGCAAGATTGCCGCGGGAAACTAAACAATGTCCAATTGAATGAATGAATGAATGAATGAATGAATGAATGAATGAATGAATGAATGAATGAATGAATGAATGAATGAATGAATGAATGAATGAATGAATGAATGAATGAA
>JAJIZL010018328.1:338662-349698 GCA_023969395.1 Amblyomma maculatum | reverse complement strand
GAATGAATGAATGAATGAATGAATGAATGAATGAATGAATGAATGAAGCCTTTATTGAAAGGAAGGGATGGCTCTAGGCCGCTGTTTGGGTTCTTGGGGAGTTAGGAGGGATGGGAGTGTAACTTCTTCGTCTTAACGGTTCTTCAAGCTGTTGCTTGTTGCTTGCCATGCGGCCGATCTTCGCGCTCTAAGTCGACCTCTCTCACACTACTCGAAGCAGGCCGCTCTCACTGCCGTATGTAGCAATGAAGTGTTGTATTTCGGTGCTTGATATAACCTGACCTGCTAATGTGGGCATGTCGTCGTGTGGAATATGCGTAATTTTGTTTCTTCCTTGTGAAAACGATGGACATTGCCATACAAGATGTTCTAGGTCTGCTGTACACTGTTCCTGACAGTGCGTGCATATGTTGTGTTTGAGTGCCCTTACAAAAATGAGTTTTGAAACTCTATTGTTGGACTATTGACCGCCTTTTGAATTTATTGAATTTCGATAGACATTCAACCCCAGCTGAGTGCAATCTTTACAGGGCCCACAGAATTTTCATTGTGTTCTACCCAATAGACTTTTTGTGCTATTTTTTCTATGTGCTTTTTGTTGTCAGTTTTCAACGTTCACGAACAATTAGCGTGTACTTTTCAAGCTGACCCATGTTTTTAAGTAGTTTTAGGCACAAATGATAAGAACATGATGTGACAATTTCGTTATGAATTTTTGGTCTCACTTGTAATCAACTATTGGCCACATTCTGCAAAGGGAAATATAAGAGCAGCATGCAGTTGCGTGCTCGTTCATGTTATATAAAAGTACATATTAACGGTGCACACTTAGCTCAAGCTTCGCAACACAGTGAAAATATGCCCTAAAAACTTCATGATGGCAAAGCCTCCACTAATAATGCAAATACATCGTTGAATGTCAGTCAGAATCCGTAATGAATCAGCTTCTGTATGTCGCAGAAGGTAACTTTAGTGGTAGGACATATTTTATATTTATCATAAAACAAGTTCAGTGAGTCATCATACTAACAAACAGGATCCTAGATTGAACCTACCATGTAGGGCAGGACAGAGCTTTTTTAAACCAGTTGCAAAGTTCACTATATATATGCTTCAGGGTCTGACATTCTGCCCAAGCCTAGGTATTTTTGCCCGTAGCTTTTGCCGCAAAATGAGGTGCAGTCTGTATTGGAATCCTGTATGTCTTTGGAGAATTTAACTGTTATTTTCTTCTTTTCCTTCCTTTCTTAAAGTGGACACCATGCTAAAATGAAGTCACTTTAAACATTGAGGGGTTCTATAATGACGGATTGATCCCACGCATACTATAGAGTTAACACGCATAGCAAAAACATTCGCGTATGAAATAAAAAGAAAAAAAAAATAGGATTACACGGGTCTTCTATCCGCGACTCGTCTTTTCAAAGAAGCATTCGGCCACTGCCTTGCTACTGTCCACACCCATCTTTCCCCCGTGCCGCGAACGGCGCCAGCATGTCCGGAGGGTCGAGAGTTACTTCCTGTCGGCTGGGGGGAAAAAGGGGGAGGGGGGGAGGGGTTGCTCCCTCTGGGTCTCTGCTCTCTGCCTTCTCCGTGGTTTGTCTTCACGGAGATGACCTTGGCTGCAGCATAGCTCGCGCAGCGGGGGCGGCGGCTCCCCCTTTTCACCGAAGCTGTTCTGCGGCCCGTTTTCTTTGCACGCAGACGCGGGTACGCTGAGTGCGGCGATGTGCCAGTTCAGTTGGCGTTTTCCCGCCACCGTGGTCGCATCTTGCACTGTGAGCGAAGCACCGTATATAGGTTTTTCGCTGGTGATTATCACGAAGATCGTTTTGTTCAAATTTGAGCGCGAACGTACGCATTTAAGTCTTCGGAGGAATCCGCTCTTGGGTGGCAGCTTCTGCGCAAGGAGGACGTGTTTAAGAAGTTCAACAGTCGCAGGCGTTTTGGATTCTGGGCGAAAAGCCGGCACGGGCGGAGGGAGCGTCTGCACTTTGGTGAGAGTTTTACTTTTTCCTATTCGTGTTTGTGCCAGTCTTGTACAGTGTGTGCTACAAGGGGAAGCGAGCATGTAAATATTTCTAGCAGGCAAGCCAGCCTCGTCGGAAAAAAAAGGAGGGAGAGAGAGAGAACGAGGCTTGTCTCTAACGCGGACGCTGGGGCCGATGGAACGCCAGTTGGGATGGCGACATTTTCTTTCTTTTACAAGGTGACCGTTTTTGACGGATTGTTCGGCACAGTGCTGTACTCTTTCGATACGCTACTCGCGCTGAGACGGACACATTATCGAGATCATAATATGCCTCTGTCACACATTGTGGATTATTGAATCTGTGCAGCTCCACCATTTTTGCAGTGTTTGTTTTTGTTTCCACTCATTTTGGTGCCTATAGTTGGTAATTCTGCTTCAAGTTTTCTGGGTAGTAATGCTTGTGACTTGCACTTTGCTATTTATATTCACAATAGGATCCTTGACGGCAGCATATATTGTTTATCAGGGAGAAATGAACGATGTGGTAGTGCTGCCGAGCTGTGGAAGCGGCGGTCGATGCCGTCTAAGCAGTGAAAGACAGTGACAACTCATTTTAGACAAGAAATTTCTTGAGCTATGACGTGGAGCAGCGCACAAATGCCTTTCCTCTATTTTTAAGTTAGTATATACCGCAACTTAATTATGATTTATATTGTTTATTTCAGCATCACATGCGAGGAGTTCCCGGACGTATCAGCGTTTTACGCAAAGAATAGCCTGGCGTCATACCTTGCATATGAATTGAAATAAAGCAAATAAACAGCCCAGCTCATGTTATGGGTTCACCAAAGATGGATATTTTTTCTTTCTCATTAACGCGCATTTTTTATTCTGTGTTCCCTTTCCGCTGCGGATTAACAGAAAATGCTGCGTGATCAACGGTTAGCCAGGAGCAGGCACGAGGTGGTTTACATTAATGCAAAAGTAGAACAGCACATATCCTTGCTGCGGTCAGTCAACACATTCTATGTTCTGCTCGATCAATCAACAATTTAGTCAGTTTAGTGTAGGTTAATGAGTGAGTAAGTATAATGGGGCTTAAAAGATCAAGATCTGTTTTGTTCTTTTATGCCTCACTATGCTTATCATTAACCAGCACTGATCAGACAGGATTGTTGATTGGTCGGGCAGAACATAGAATGTGGTGACTTATCGCAGCTAGGAGATGTACGGTACTACTTTTGCATTAATGAAAATCACCCCGTGTCTGCTCCTGGCAAACCGATGGTCGTGTACTATTTTCTGTTGTTCAGGAGTGGAAAGGTAGCAGAAAATCAAAAAGCGTCACTTGCAGAGTTTCTGAAGCATTTGAGCCTGAAATCAACAGAATTTCAGTTGCGCGAATTCCAAAAGCGCTCTTAAGAAACACATGGGCCACTATTTCATAAGCGCTCAACAAGAGGTCAACACTGCATCATCCAAGATGTTGCCGATTATCAACAGACTTTCAACAGCGTGTATTGACTCAACGCTTTCGAATTTCTATAGAAACCCTACATGCATTTTTGTAAGGGTGTTTCGTGTCTTCGGAGAAACCACTTGTCAAGTATGTGCGGTGTGTAAGCAGCGTTTGTTATTACTTTGTTGAGAAATATTTCTTGTGGTCGAGTGAGCCCTTTCGTGTCCTCAAACACCGGCGTTGGTGTCGCTTCATGTAATCTAAGCTTACTGTCGTGTTTTATTTTGGTGCGTACATAGTGCATCATCGATCTGCCAGAGGAGCCTTTAGTGAGCATTGTTTGGTAAGGATTTAAGTCTATCGGTTTAGGCATGGAGTTGGGGTGTGGGGCATTGTACGTTTCAGCAAGCCCACCCGCTTGCGCGGCGGCCGCTTGCGCGCCTGTTTCCCCCGTCCGTGCCAGTATGTCCCGGTGTCCATATAATTTAAATTTCTATTCCAACTTCCCGCATTCCCTTCAGCCTCTTTCTGATGTCCTTGGCCACTGCGTCGTCTGTAGTTGGTGCCATCAGCTCTGCAATCGCTGCATATGATTTGGTTAAAATTCGATAACCATTGAAGTTATCTTTTCTGGCTGCAGCGGTCGTAATAGTATTTATGGCTCCCCATATGGCAAGCAACTCGGAGTGTAAAATTGTTCCTCCAGGTAGGTGGCACGTGTGCTGTCCGTTGTGTTGTGTTGCTGGCACACACACACACCCATGCCACACTCACCCTTTCATTTCTAACTGCAGCGTCAGTGTAGATGTCTATTGTATTGAGTGGTCTTGTGAGGGCAGTTCTCTGTGCTAAAAGTTGCCTAGCTACCACATGCCGCCTACTAATAGGTCGTTGTGGCCTTAGTGCGATTACCGGCGCCTCCCACGGGGGTGAAGTGTCTGTCCCCAGGGGCCTCGGAGCAATGTTGATTCGGTTGTCCCATGCCATGATCTGCTGCCCTTGGGTCGTGTTTTCCAGTCGGGATCGCATTCTTATTTTTTCTTCTCTTATAATGTCTTGTATGGGTGGTATGCTGACCATTTTAAGCAGCTCTTCATTTCTCGTGTGCTTAGGAAGCCCAGTAATGGTGCGAAGAGTGGCCCTGTGTAGCTTTTCGATGTCTTTAACGTCGCGATTAGAAAACTCATAGACAGGTGCCCCGTACAGAATCCTGCCTACAGCAACCGCTCTAGACAGTGTTTGGCACGATTTTTGCCGGGCTCCACCGTATTTGTTTGAAATCCGGCGAATCATATGCAACATCGGGGTCCAGTTACGTTGCAATGTACGAATCCATTTACGAGGACTGTTGCAACTAGAAATCTGTGCCCCCAAGATTTTTGTCTGCCCATTTGCAGACGTGATGTTGTGTTGTCCAAGATGCAGTGTAATCTGCTTTTTGGCGTTTGTAGAATTCTTTCCGTCTATGCTTATGAGTTGTGTCTTTTCAGGTGAGAGCTGTAGCCCCAATGCTTCCAAGCTGTCAGTGAGGCTGAAGATTGCTGCTTGGAGCTCCGTCTGCATGACTTTTTCATTTGGGTAATCCACTGCTTCTGTCCATATGGTGACATCATCTGCGTAGATGGTGAAGCGGGCCGAAGTGTCTCGCTCGAGCGCTTCTGCTACGCGGGTCATGGCCAAGTTAAAAAGCAAAGGCCCGAGGATAGAGCCCTGGGGCACGCCCCTATCCAAGTAATAGGTTCTGGGGCTCCATCCCGAAGCTTTGCCATGAAGCCTAATAGGTCTACTTTGAAGGAAGCTGCATATCCAATTGTATGCTTTTTGGCTGGGATATCTTTTTGCTAATTCTTGTAGGATTACCTGTTGGTTTACATTGTCGAGTGCTTTGCGCATATCAACCGCGAGGATGTAATCTCGTGTCTGTTTGCGAGACCTGCGGTTGATTACCCTGCGGAGCAGCCAAAGGCAATCATGCGTGCCCATATTCGGACGGAATCCAGCCTGGGCTGGATGCAACCTAGGCTGTACGTATTCGATATAATGCTGTATTCTTGCGGCTATCATTCGCTCAATCAAAGTCAAAACTTTGTCTGCTGTTTACGCAGAATCATCCCATCTGCTATTGATCGCGAGATCGCGAACAGCTGCCACTTTGCGGCGCAGCTGCGGACCCAACTTTATACGGGCGCTCGAGTCGTCTGCTAGGCAGCAGCTAGTGCTTACGTGCGCGATTACAGCCTGGTGTCTGCTGTTTGCTTTGTGACTAGGGTGCGCTTTTATTTACCTGCTTGCCTTTAACGAAACAAATATGAGCGGGCTATTATTGCTCGCTGCAATGAAGGCGATGATTGTCCGTATTGAGTATGTCATGCTGAGTCTTTTATCGATTGGCATTAAAGGTTTTTTATTTGCCGCACGGCGTCCAAAACATCGCGATGATGTCGTTAGCCGCCGTGTTAAAGCAAAACCTAACAGGTCGTTGATGCTCATACAACCTAATGTGATCGCCTAGAAATCGTATACTCTCGTTTCTGTTTGTATTCCAACAGCTATACTGAAGCATGAGCCGGCCCGAACTATGTTGCCGAGCAGAATACAGATTGAGGGGCCATTCTGTGCCCTATGTAAGCGCGATAAAGTTGTTTGAGGGCTTTCTTTCGTCATGTTAATCATTGCGGTAAAATCACTATTCGGCTAAGGGCTGCTGCTGTCTTCCATGCGAACTGGTTGTTTCTGGGAAGAGGGGCAAAACAATACCAAATTTCATACCGACTGAAACGTCTCGTTTCTCGCTCTGCTTGGCCATGTTTACTTCATGAATAACTAGAGCTTGAAAGTGAAAAGAATAGTAGGGGATCTCTTTCTAAACTGTTTTGTATCCGATCCCTCTTCTGTAATGAAATTTCAAGTGGCTGGTTGGCTTGCTTATCAAAACTGAACCGGAATGCCATGCCAGCGACGGTTACTAAAAACATTAGCTGTGGTTTAGCTCTGGTTAGACCTGGATTGAAGAAGCTTATTTTGCGTGGCTACGCCTGTGGCCGAGCTCAGCCTTTAGGGGTATGACGCGAGAGCGTATAACCCAAAATCCCACATTAAAGCCTCGCTTTAACCAAGCCGTATAGACGTGCCTGCATGTCCTAGGGCTAATAAGAATGCAAACGGTTCTGGCAGGCCGATTCTGATATCCCATGTGAAATGAGAGACCCGAGTTGGCGGCTCCTGCCAAACAATGTCAGGCAACCATACCTGTCAGGCAACCATACGGCCAGTTAGTGCTCGGCCATGTCAGCTGCCAGCTGCCGCCTGCCACTGACCCTATCGTCACTGGCGCGCGTGAAGGCTCGAGCTGCCTTGCGGAGTGAAGCTACCGCTTCAAAAACATTTCCTCGTAGCCCCAGCTTGGCTCATCTGATGCTAATTCCTCCTTTTGCACTGCTGAGTCAAATCGGAGACATACAGTCATCAGCGCACAATGCGACATGTCGCCTGTTTTTGAGGTGCGAGCTGCGCCAGAATTTTGCAGACACCAAATTAAGGCAGAATACATTGCTTACCTGCAAGGAATTTTCTAGTACATGGCATATTGTTGGGCGTGCAAAAGAAATTCTAAAAGTCACATCCACAGTATTTTTGCATACGCTTAACCGAACCATCGCCACTTGTGGACGCTGTGCTAGTCCCTGCAATCGCGAGAAGTGCAGACAAGTCTTGCCGTGAGGATAAAATTTGTTTTCGACGATTTTACGAGCAGCCAGACAAGAAATTTCAAAGAAACCCCAAAGCCCAAGCGCTAAGTATACCCGTAGCCACCTCGTTTCGCAGTCCATGCAAAGCCCTCGTTTCGCTGCGGCGCCTATAGATGACGCTACAGCGCTTTCAAAATGGCGGCGTTAAATTTCCCTCCGTGTTTTTATCTATAAGCGCCAGCTTTGGTGGGCGGTCACAGACCCTGTTAGTCGAGAGGCGCCTTCTGGAGCACCGCGACCGCAAGTACCTGCTGTATGTATACGCTTCTGTCTACCTGAAATGAGAATTCTATGCCTAGTAGTAGACCTATGCAGCATCAGGGTCCTGAAGCTAAAGTTGTCCTCTTCCGGAGTAATATGTTGTGGCGGCGGAACGTTAAGTATGGGAGCCAAAAACAATATGGTGTACCCGCCTATCAACCAGGGCGCTAACCATTGTTTATACCCGACGATCAACCACGTTTACTCTACCAAGCAGGTGACAGAAAAGTGAGCAGAATGTAACCTACTAAATTTCGAGATAGCATCTGACCCAGCCGAAACCACATCAGTAGTGCAGGCATTACAGAACCAGAACGCGGAAGAGCCATATGCAAATATACTGGAAGATATTTACACCTGCTGCATAGCCATCAGAGTCTTTCATAAATAAAGCAACAATATCCCACTCGGCAAGAGTGCCAGGCAGGGAGACACGATCTCTCCAGTGTTATTCACAGCGTGCTTATAGCAGGAGTAGGAAGAGTTGAGGATAACATTTGGTGAAGAGTACCTGAGTAATGTGCGATTCACTGATGGCATTGCCTTGGCTAATAACTAAGTGGACAAACTGTAGCATAATCAATTAACTAGACAGGCAAATCAGAACAGTGGGTCCAAAAACTGCTATTTTTGTCAGGGGGACGTTGTGCCAACGAAACGAAATTTCTCAGCATCTTTGAAACATATAACTATCCTGTCATTTTTGAAATTTAGGAGTGAGTTTACTTTCGTACATTTACCTAAAATATTTACTCGTAAATAATTGGGTTGTGCAATATATTATGAATAACTTGCTAAAATCTCTTTAACTGAAACTTCCATGATTTTTATCGCATAAGAAAAGTGTCTGTCACTATCAAAGTATATGTCCAAGTTTGCGACCGCTTCACTAGCCGTTTTGGCTATAGTTCCAAGCAACTTTGCGAGTAACGGCTGAAAACTAATAAAAAGTAGTGAATTAAAAAAAAAAAGTCTCCTTGCCCATCGCTGTAGGCACTGCGGTGATTCAACGTTTTCTCACCTTTTTCTTCCACATCGCCGCTTTTTTACGTCATTTTTCAAATTTTCGTCCCTTTTCTTTAATGTATCTGATAATCATTGATTCTGCTAGTGTAGCTCGTTTGACTGAGGAGCAAAACATTTCTGCTTGCACTATAGAGGTTGCATGGTATAGCGACGAAGTGCCTAAAAGTTATTCTACTTTCTCACCGCTGACGTTATTTCTGAATATTTGCACAACACTTGCAGAGTTATCTCATTCATGTTTGTAATGTAGCCACAGAATGTTTCTGCATAAATCAGGTATTACCGTTTACTGTCCCATAACATGGACACTGAAATCATCTTGAGCACTTCATTTACTCTCATCTTGTTGCTTCCTTGAATATAACAGCTAAGTTGTATCTTGCGAACTAGCATCATTTTTTTTTCTCTCGTGCGAAACACATTCTATCATTTACTAGCGATTTGTTTCCCATTATAAAAGCTATTCTTATTGTTAACTCTCCCTTCCAAACATTTGAAAACGTTTTGCATGGTTTGCTGCTGGTTAGCATCGATGTTTTAATACTCATGACTAGATGACTATACTCGATTAAGTGTAGTGACTTTAACCATGTTAACTGCATTAGAAAGTTCGCCCGCGCCAACCTTGAAAGTTCAGCCCCGCCAAACGTGCAGCTATCGTGCCGTGCGTCCAGTGTGCTAAGGCCGAACAGGAAACTGTGAACGAAAAGGAACGGAAGCCGCTTTAACGGGCAAAGGTTTTTATCATAAATTATGCGGTACCGTGTCCTCGTCGAAGCTGGCGTGTCCTTGTGTTTTCGTCTCGTGCGCTCACCACCTCCCCTAAACTTATCACCGTGGTGCTTGTATGTTTTCATGTCTTCCTTTCGGGCATTCTATCCCTTCCTCCCCTGGCGAGCAGTCCTGGAAGGGTTAAAAAAAAGGAGAGGGAGAGGCAGCTTCCGCAAGGGGGAAAAACCATCCGCGTTGCTCTGCGGCTGCTAGACTTACACATTTATGATCAACTGTGGTCTACTCTGCGACGCCGCTGCCTGCCGGCTACAAAAAAAAAATCATGGCTGTGTTTAACTACGGTTAAACCTAGCGTGAAGCGAAAGCTGAAGCATGGGGTCGCAGAAGCGGCGGCACCGCCTCGTCCAATGCATTGGCGGCCTGACATGCTGCTTTTCGGGCCGCATCACTCTTACGCCTACTCTCTAGGCGAACGGCACGTTGTTCTTCGGTTTCTTGAGCCCGCTGAAGTCTCTTGGTCGCATTCCATCGTTCATCACGGGCAGTCTTCAGTGAAGCAGGACTGAGGCCTCTCCTCCGACTGCTGTCGCTGCTGCTAGCGGTGGAGACATCGGACGTTAAGCGTGCCCGTCTCGCGGCGGCATATTCACGGCGTTTAGCCAGTCGTTCGGCGCTCTGTCCTGTTTCCGGGGCGATTCGTTTCCTCTTCGTTCGGATGTCGATTTCAGGCCCCATTCTGCTTAGTAGACTTGTCGCCATACATACTGCCGCCTCAGCTGGGGTTGCGGCGCACACGGGCTCTCCTTTTCAATCCCCCGAGATGTTATCACGGATGCGACACAGCTGGAGAAGAGAGCGAAGACGAAAGCAACGATGAGGCAAGCAGTGTGACGCCATACCATAACCTCCTTTAAAGGAGGTTATGGCCATACCAAACGGCGGCGGCGGCTCCGCGGCGAGCGCGCGGCGTCCGCCAGCTGCGTCGGTTGCTAGGCAACAGCTCAAGATCTTTCTGTGTCTCCTCGAAACACCGTCACAGCGAAATCGCAAGTCCGTGGCTAATGTAGCCTTCGTTACAAATGGATGTTCCACACATTCACAGAGGGCACCGGGTGAGCCCCAAAAGCGGCTTATTGCGCTAAGAGAGCCCGTTCCCTTAGACATGAAAGCGTTGGAACGCATGTCTCAGTAACCGACAAGCGCTATCTTCAAAGACGAGCAGCATAATGTACTCTATGTGCGCAGTTAACTGTGAACTTAAGAGCCCAATGGCAGGTACTAATGTAAACCATGCAAATCTCCCCGACGTGTGGGCAGTGCATCATATAAAGTTCGTTTCTTGGGGAAGTACGGGCAACTTGGATTGTGTGACATCATTTCTGCTCCCACCAAGCATAGGGAAGTGTGTTGATACTGCTGCCAGTCACCGAAGTCAATGCGCAGATTCCGCGTTCATACTTTGACAGAATTAAGAAACAGGATAAATAGAACTGTAGTAGTAATTAATACCTCCGCAGACCACGTTTGCCAGCCAATAAAATTAAAACCTTTAACAGAGTTGCCGCCCCTGACATCGACCTGTATAATGTAAGAATCATTTTTATCATGTGAGATACAGCGACGCTTGTAAAACGCCGCATGATCTGGAAGATGGCGGCGCAAAGGAAGCGTAAATAATTTGCAAAGCGTAAACTATGAAGAAAACATTTATAACGACGATTACAATACTCCTTTATGCGAAATTTGAGTGCAGCTATGTAAGCGCTCTTGCGACTTATTAAGGCAAAGAATTATGTATGTATGTATGTATGTATGTATGTATGTATGTATGTATGTA
>JAJIZL010018328.1:315773-338652 GCA_023969395.1 Amblyomma maculatum | reverse complement strand
TGTATGTATGTATGTATGTATGTATGTATGTATGTATGTATGTATGTGTAGTTACAACGCAGTATTTTTTCTCATGAGCCAACGAGAATCACTCGTGGCTCTTTCTCTCTGTTAAATTCTTTTTCGCTCATGACTCTCGTGCCTCATGACTCTCTCTCGCGCGTGCTGTAACACCGGCAATGGCACCAACGGCGACGCGGCGCAAACACCTAAAGGGCCCCCAAGAGCTGCTCTCTAAAAGGAGCAAAACAAAAAAGCCAATTATCAGGATCTGCGCTGCACCCTGAGCTGAGCAAGCCTCTTCTGTCTGGTGCAGGTGCATATTTTAAGTAAACGGCTCGTTTCAAACAATCTTTAGAGGCGGAAAACAATGGCTACTAAAATGTTAAGCCTACCGCGGCAACCCTTTAGAAGGTAGAAATACCTCTATAAAATACTGTTTGCAGAGACAAGAGGCAAACAAAACAACCCGATTTAAGTAAGTAAAATTTCCTTTGTACGGAATTTTTGCTGCCTGTTACCGTCTAGGCTTTTGTCATCCACTCTTGCCTCAAGCTGCAAGCAGCCACCGGCTTAGTTGGATAGCAGGATAGCACGGTCCAATGGCTTCATACATGCGTCTGATCATTAGAGGCGGGTCCACATACCGAACTATGGAGCCCGAAATAGAGGCTATGGTGTTCACGAGCTGGCGCAGTTTTGAAAACAAGTCCTTTCACAACTATCGGGGAATCACGCTCGGCAACATCGCACACGCGTTGCAGTGTACTGGCTTTGGCCTTACGCCACCACCTCAATAGGCAGAACATGCATGAGCTCACAAACCTCGCAGCTTCGGCCGCTCTGAGGTTACACGCATCAGCGATGCTCCCCACGAGTTCAGCCCGTTTGTGAGGCGCGTGTACCCGGTAGTTGCTTGCACCGTTACACGCTCCTCGCATCGGTTAACTGAATAGGGCAGAGGACTTTCGGGTCCAGTAACCGCCACACGTACACATATCTATTGTGAATGAATAGCACTGACATAGCGTGCTTGAGGAGTTCGTTCGCTTGAGATGTAACAACTCCATTTCGATATCTGCGCAGTGGTCGTTGCTTGCTGGTGCTCAAGCCGCACAGGTGCGTATAATATCGTGAGAGTACAGCATTAAATGTAAGACAGCGTAAACGAAAAGTATCAAACTAGACTGAACCGAACAGAGCATTCACGTGACCAGCATGCAAATTCTAACGTTTCCTGCTGCTACCGGTCTGCTCCTCTCTGCGTGCCCTTCGTGTAAATTGCTTATCCGCTCTGGTTAGTACGGCTCTAAAGGAGCTAGCACTGCGGGCCCCTTCTACGCCAGTGCACGGAACACCCGGCGTTTTTGAACGACTTTAGAAGTTGCTTGAACCGATGCAGACAGCTGGTTTCAAGCCGATGAAGTCCACAATGAAATTTGCTGCAACCCTATCACCAGATGAGATATTTGAGAGGTTTGGTTTGATATATGAGGTTTAACGTCCGAAAGCGACTCAGGCTATGAGACACGCCGTAATGGAAGACTCCGGAAATTTCGACCACCTGGAGTTATTTAACGTGCACTGACACCATACAGCATACGAGCGCCTTGCTTTTCGGCTCCATCGAAAAGCGGCAGCCACAGACGGAGTCGATCTTGCGTCCTTGGGCACAACAGTCGAGCGCCGTAGCTACTGCAACATCGCGACCTTTTTTTATTTCTTTATAAACTGCACCACCACCGCGACCCCATATCTGAAAGTTTTCAGGCAAATATGCATAGACAGTCAGAAGAAACCAATAAATGCCTCGTTTAGAGGAAGCGAACATCCATTGTAAAAAAAAAATACTCTATAGACCATCTATAGACTTTTCTTTGACCATATTGCCATCCTTTAGACCTGTTGCTTTTATGTATAGAAAATATGCAGATGAAAGTCTGCAGTTCTGCTTCTATAGGCAATCTCTATACTTTATGTAAGCAGCCTTCACGTTGTCTATAGACAGTGTGAAGACAAAAGTCTAAAACTCATGCGCGATCATAAATCTATAGCTAGTCTATACGCATTTACTAACACAAACTTAAATACAGTCTACGGACTGTCTATTTATTTTTATTTTTTGTAAAGGATAGGATAGGGTATGATAGGATAGGTTAGGATAAGATAGGATAAATTTTATTGCTCTACATTACAGATATTATTTCTGACAGAGTTCTGCCATCTTCTTTTAGTCGATGGCTTGGCTCTGTCTCACAGGATTGCCGCCCCTATTCTAGGGCACCACTGAGTTTTGCTGCTCGCTGGGCATGGATGACCAGTCCTTTTTAGAGGATTGGGTTGCCGCTGGAGTGCATACTCTCCCACTGCTCCGCACTCTGATTTTCTAGTTTGTGGAACGCTTTGTTTCCATCGCATTCCCAAGTGATGTGATATAGGGTGGGTATAGCACCGCACCATGGACAAACGTCCCTCTATTGGTTCGGGAACATTTAGCTTAAGATGGGTAAATTAGGGAAGGGGAAGTTTGCAGTTTCGGTGAGTAGACTGCTCCTGTTGATTTAATACGTTGTGGGGAGGAGAGTATTTTATTCTCGTCCCTTTGTAATAATTTAGGATATCAGAATACGTCGGGATTATCCTCATGAAGATATTCGGGTCCGCGTTGTGAAGGGCTCGGTTCGTGCGCTCGCGAGCTGCTTCATCGGCCCTTCAGTTACCCTCAATCTCGGTGTGCCCGGTATCCAGAAAATGGTGTGTGTAATTGGTTCTCTATAGGTAGGCCAGCGCGAAGGAGAATTTGGAGCGCTTTCTAGCCTATTCTGCCGTCGGTGAAGTTACGGCATGCTTCTCCCGAACCTGTGAAAATTGTCAAGGACTTGCTTGCCCGGTAGCCCTCCGCGGTCGCTAGAGCAACAGCCATTTCTTCTCCTTCGGTTACAGTACAGTCCCGTGCCGACGCGCTAACGATTTCCTTGAGGTCCGAGCCTATCACTGTCGCTACGGCTTTTTATTTATCTATCCACGTTTTTCTGTATAGGTAAAGCGCGGCGTCTGTGTACACCGTGTTCGCTTTTGTTGCTAAGTGTTTTTCTACGTAGTTTCTCGGGCTTTCCACCTGGCCGCGTGCAGGTTTGGATCCATGTTTTGGGGTGCGAGTTCACCTAAAGGTGCTGCGAAAATTGTCGGGTATGCTCGCCGTTCTCTGTTCTAGCTCTTTAACCTCCCGATACTCTAGTCTTTTGAGGAGTGATCGGCCGGTGGTGGTGTGCTGGAGTCTCGCTTTTTGCGTTTCCAGTTGCGCTTCTTTGAGTTTCTCGAAGAAATTATGTACTCCGAGGGCTAGCATCTTCTCCGTCAATGTGTTGGTTGTGAGATGAAGAGCTGTCTTGTTCGCTTTCACTTTTTGTGGTGTAGTACGGAATGGAGTACATGACTCGGCTGATCACGAGGCTTTTGACCAGCTTGATCGTGTCTGCCTGCCTCATGCCGCTTCTTCTCTGCGACACCTAGGTAATCATCCTGACAACTTTCGTGGTTGCTTGTTTGAAGAGGCCGAGCGGAGAATCATTACATCTTTGTTATAATCTGTTGCTTTGAAGCTCCCGTGCCTGGGGACGCTCGTTCGCGTGGCTGTTCAAAAAGCCTGAATGTCGCTGTATAGCCATAATAGGGTGGTGACAATCACAGTTTCATTAGGGGGCGTCATCCTGAAACACCGAGAATGCAGAAACCTGTGGCATGTGTACGAGGGTTGTGTACGAATGATTATACTAGTAGCCTTAAAGATTACGAAAAACTATTTGACTCACTCCAAACCGCTGCAGGGATGCAGGCATTTTGCAACCAGGGAGCAGATAGATAAATAAAATAATACTGGAAGATATCTGTAGCTTCCGCACAGCTACCATTGTACTCCATAAAGAGAGTAACAAAATCTCAAACGGAAAAAAGGTGTCAGGCAGTAATGGAGTCACGCGTCCTGTCCAGCGCATTATATCTCGTGTTTACGTGAGCTGTTCTGATACTAGAGTACGAAGAGATAGAGATAGAAGTTGATGATATATACCTTAAAAATTCAGAGGGAACTTTGGCTCACTAAAGGGCTTGAATGCAGAAGCTTTCCCTGCCGCGCTGCTTAGGCATTGACTGCGAGACCATTTGTGATTGACTAGAATTGTGACAGATACTAGGCCTTCCTCCACACCCGCCACCATAGGTGGTGGACGACGGTTGTTGCGGCGCGCGTCTTTCACCCCCTCTTCTCTTTCTTTCTTTATTTTCTCTCTTCTGACCGCCCGACTACTGTGCCGGAGTACCGGGGTTCGAACCCGACCTCGGCGGCTGCGTTTCAATGGAGGCGAAACGAAGAGGCGTCCGTCTGCTGTGCGATGTCAGCGCACGTTAAAGATCCCCAGGGGGTCGAAATTACTCCGTAGCCCTCCACTACGGCTCCTCTTTCTCTCTATCCACTTTCACTCCCATCTTCCTCCCTTCCCTTACGGCGCGGTTGCGGTGTCCACAGAAATCAAGTGAGACAGTTACCGCGCCTTTAACTTCCTATAAATAAATCAGGTGGCTGACCGCACGAGGCAGCGGAGGCGGCTCAGCTATAGAGCCAATAGCAAGCCCATGCATTTTCTTTTCTTTCTGCCTACAGCCACAACAACAACAACACAGTCTTGACAGCCGAAGACAATATAATAATGGGTTCACAACAAGGGAAAGGCGCAGAAGCTATCACACTGTTTCCTGTGGGCACCTGAACTGCGCCGCAAGGAAAGGGAGGAAGGTGGGAGTGAAGTGGAAAGAGAGAAAGAGGAGCCGTAGTGGAGGGCTCCGGAGTTTTCGACAACCTGGGGTTGTTGTTGGGGCTGTAGGAAGAAGGAAACGAAAATGCACGGGCCTGCTACTGGCTCTGTAGCTGAGTCATCTCCGCTGTTTCGTGCGGACAGAAGAGAGGAAGTACAGAAGAAAGAAAAGGAAGAGGGAAAGACGCGCGCCGCAGCAGCCGTCGTCCACCACCTAAGCGGGGTCGGGTGCAATGACGGCAAAAATTCGGTAGCAGGCTAGCCCCCGCCGGAAGCGGCGTTGACCTACCAGTCCCAGCCCCGTAGGGCCAGGAACAGCCACCTTTCAAAACCTCACACTACCATGGAACCCTGGGGATGTTTGTAGACTGAGATCGCACCGCACGCGGACGCCTCTTCTCTATTTTCTCTTCTGTCCGCACGAGGCAGCGCAGCTGGCTCAACTACAGAGCCAATAGCAGGCCCGTGCATTTTATTTTCTTTCTTCCTACAGCCACAACAACAGCAACACGCCTCCTTGTTTCGCCTCCATCGAAACGCAGCCGCCGGCGATCGGGATCGAACCCGGCAACTCCGGCACAGTAGTCGGCACTTGAGAAATAATGTATTGCGGTGAACCAAGAGTCGATCTCATACCTAACACAGCTTAGGCATATTCACCCTGCATGAACAGCAGCGCTTGGCACTGGTCTTGGTTACCACACAGCCAAGCTCACACAGTCCGCAAGGATTCCGGCCAACTTTTTTCACCCACTTGGTGTTTCAATGATTTGCTATCACGATCACAATTTTCGGGCACGCTCAGCCTCACTTTGCGACATAGCTGTCAGAAATTACGATCAGTGGACAGAGAACAAGCGTCCCCTCACACATTACCAAGTAAAGGCTGCTGCATTTCATGAGTGCGCCGAAATTAATTTTTCCCACGCACTCGTTTCCCGTGAACTTTCGCTCGCGAATCTACATGGAGTTTTTTATCTTGATATATTGACTGTGACGTCAATTTTACACGTGTCATCAAAGTAATTATTCGATACAAGGTTGTAAATCACTTTTTAAAAGTGATGGTCTGATACTTACCGAACTGTCCCTCTCGTCTCGTCGCGCTTGTCTTTAATTCCAGCGCCCAGAACAACAACAAAGTGGTCTATGTAGTCTTTGAGCGAAACTGTATAGGTAATAACAATAAGCCGGCAACAGCGTCACTTCAGTGAAACCGCGTTTTCTTTGTATGCTAAATTATTACGTCGGCATGCGATGGGCTTCTTCCGGCATATGTCATCAAAGCAGACGTTTCTGGTCCAAAGGGCAAAATATGGGGGTGCCGATGGGGTTCTGTTTGGGAGAAGAAAGACAGCAGGGTGCCAATCACCACGAGGAACCTCTCCCCCATAATCCGCAATTATATGCCGTTTGGACGCTGGGACCGCATCATAGTTCAATCCTCGATTTCATTGTTTTATTTACTTTACCACACCCTTCATCCATCATAACATTCATTTTATGCCCTGAGGCAATAAACTTCACAAAAAAAAAAAAACGATTCGGATATGAAAGTGGGCGATTTATCTAATTGTAGGCTACGCTCCTTTGGCGCCCCGTTGTTTATATCAGGAATAGGTCTAACACGGCTCATTTCCCCGGGCAGGATGCTTCATGTTCCGATTGAGCGCACCAGCTTTCCGAATCATGGCCTCGGGCAAATAAGTATCTGATTATGCACTCGTTATTGAACTGATTGTTTCCCTACGCGTCAATGCCAGGCCTGATGCAATACGTACGTAACGAAGTTGCTTTTATTGTGCTTGTATCGCTTTTGCGTCAATAACATTACTTTTTCTTCGGCGCAGCCTGCCTTTGCAATGAAAACGCTCAGTCACTAATAAACATCGAGACCATTATGCCCTGGTTTTGACACATGTGCATTTGTGCTTTTTGTTTTGCTGCAGCGGAGGCGAGGTGCTCAAAATGGCGTTGCTGCCATGTAACATATCGGTCACGTCCACTCTGAAACAACCGGGCCAAGGGTTTTGTTTAAAATTCACTGAGACTTCAGTTATTATAAAATTCAAATGACCATCCAACGGCAGCATTCAATTTACACAAACATGTTGTCAAACCCAAAAATATAACCTAGCATGAGCCGCAAATTGCTGAAATCATTGATCCCTTATTAGGGCCAGTTTCTGCAATAATTTTCCTCTATCCCTTTCTTTTTTCTGCCTTCTATTTACTGTCCAGTGCACAGTCTCGTTGTCAACCAATATTGCCAACAGCAGTCTTTGACGGCCCATCATTTCCTGGACTACTGCGATCAAACCGTATAAGGACACCGATCAGTAATCAGTCAATGTCGCACAATGAGACGTGGGAGTAGCTTTGTGAATCTGGACTTGCCTGTCCTTGGGTACGTGGCCACCGTGATCGAATGACCCTGATGGCTTGCTGCGCATTGTTTTGTTTATTGAAAGAGTCGGGCCTGTGCAGTGGGCTATGATTCTGTCATGCTGAAAGTCCTCTTTTCCTCTTTCCAAAGCGGCCATAGCTGGACACTTATGTGGAAATAGTGGAAACGCTGCAAACTCTGAATGCGTGCCGTGCATGTTCCGCAGTGGATTTTCCTTAGTCGCTGGCCTGCAGCCCTGTACCGAATGTATCATCCGCCACTAGCGCTTTCGGGGATCTGTCAACTTTCAGTGAGTATGTGACTAACGAGCTGAACTCGGTGTCATGGGCTGAAGGCTACGCCATTTCAACAGAGGCCTAGGACGGCAGTGCTCCTTTAAAGCGCCCATCATACGAGGATGTGTCCGTTGGTGGTGGTGAACAGATGGAATCTACAAACCAAGGCAGACTAAAATGTTTGCTGCTTTCCCATGCAATAAATTTAAAAACATACTTGTGTAATAAAAAAAAAGAGAGAGAAATCTGCAGAGACAGGCGACTGCATAGTCTAAAGCAGCGAAAATCGAAGCTGAAACTTTCACGCAGCCACGGTTCGCATACTACTCACGGCTTTGAGTATGGTAAATTTTGCCTCAGTTTTCTCAAAGCTTGTGGTCAAAAGACGCCTGCGCTAGTGTCCTCGTTTGGTTAGCCGTTCTATTGCTTTCATAATAACAATTATTGTAGCACAAGCACTGAAACAAAAACTGTCATTAATTATTAGCTTATACTACACATAACCTCTTCAGAAAACAAAATATTTACCTGAACATCTTTTACGTAGATTAGAGGAATAAAAGGCCCGATTTCAACGAGCGGAATGAGCTTTTGAAGAACTTCTGCAGCGTGTTGCTGTTTGAGTCCGTTGTGGACTGTTTTCTCAGACTGTAAGCCCTCAATGTCGGAAGTCGACAGCACGGTCAGGTAACTCCTGGCAGTCATCTGATAACTGCAGAGAAGAGCTATATAACGCTTTATTACCGCACCATAATGTTATTGCACACTACTTGGCTGTAACGCTTTGATGCGCACTATGACGCCATGGTGTTGAGAGCTTGCGCGGTTTTGTATACAAATCATTGCGCAACCACCGGATAAGTCACGCTCGACACGAAAAAGCATGCGCAACACAGTAGTGGCTTCGAGCTTACGCCATCACCTCAGAGACGAGATCTGTAAAGCCATGCAGATTTGATTGCTCAGTCTACACGATCAGAGACGCCTTGCCAAGACTCGCCACTATGGCAGTGATTTTGTAGTTTGGTTGCTGGTCCCCAAGTCGCAAGTTAGAGCCCGTTCGCAACGGCCGTATTCCGATGAAGGCGAAATACAAACAACATCGGTGTACAGTTCAGAGGCTAGCAATTCAGCTCTAAAGACTCGACCTCACCTTAAACTCAAATGAAATTTTCTGACGGCGCTTCACCTCGGCCTCATTATTTAAGGTTGAATGCTGCTCATCCGCCCTCGTCTCGCTTTGAATTTCAAAGGCCACCAGCGACCTCACTTAGCCTAACCTCAACCTCATTTTGAGGCGGCGTCTGCAAAAAAGAAAAAGAAAACACATTTGGTTGGTTGGTTTGTGGGGTTTAACGTTCCAAAGCAACTCGGACTATGAGAGACGCCGTAGCGGTGGACTCCAGAAATTTCGACCCCCTGGAGCTCTTTAACGTGCACTGACATCGCGCAGCCCACGGGCGCCTTGCTTTTCACCTCCATCGAAAAACTGCCGCCGAGGCCGGGATTCGATCCCGCGCCCTTGGAAACAGTAGTCGAGCGCCGTAACCACTGCGCCACCCCGGCGGGGAGAAAAACATACTTGGAAAAATAAGCTGGGCTCTTAAATTTTGAAATAAAATATTGTGTCAAGAAGTATGTGTGTGAAACAAGCCCAAATGGCTACGGGGCCGTTATAATGGCTACTTACAGAATTTGAGTGCATAATTATTAAATTAGTGTTTGCATATGCGTAAGTAAATAAGGCTAAGCTTCACAGTCAATGTAGTAAGAAAAAATGATATTCTGGCATAGAACATCGGAGGGTTTTCATTCATGACTTCCGTACAAAGAAAATATTCTATCTCACAGTTTCTTTAGGGTTATGTAGGCAGTCCAGCACGTCGTGAGGCTCTTGCAGTGCTCTAACAGCATCTGGGCTGAGGGGTGGCTGCCACTGTGATCACTTAGTACGTCACAGGTTCCATTAATTCTGCAGCTGCGTCTGGTTTTGTATGAATGTTTGTAAACATATTAGTTTTAATATTCTTAATCCACTCCGCATACACCTGCTATTTGCGAAAGCCGGTATCGTCCACGCGATATCCGAAGCCAGCTAACCCCAATGTTCCATCGCATGACTTGGAAATTAACTACCTGGTAGTCGGATGCTAAGCCCGATAGTCTTTTCGAGTTTAAATATAGGCAGGTAATGCAACAAACTTGGTCGTCATCTGTCTATTTGCCGATGTTATGTCTACGCACTAGCATACCATATGTTTGATTTTGTAGCTCTACCCGGCATTACGATAGACGGCAGCGTGAATAGAAATTGTGCAAACTTTCAAGCAATCTGTAGGCTCCCTTGAATATTGATTATTAAGCCGCGACTGACACGATTTGTATTTATTTCTGTTTGTCAGTGACAATACTAGCTTTGTTTTTTATATGTTGGGGTTTTCTTTTTTTTTTTTGTTACTGCTTCATTCTACCACCGCGCAGCTCTTTAAACTATAAATACGCAACCGTGCCTAGTAGCCGCCATGCTAGCCGCACTATTTCCAAGAAGACAGAATACTAATAGAACTGCTACACAGTAACCGAGCAGAAGGGCTATTACATCGGAGCCGCAAGAAGATAACGCAAACCATTATATCCGGTTTTTCAAGAGTGTTAACCAATGAGCAAGCGCCAATGACCGCAGCGGGTCACTTGAACTATACGCTTCGGAGAGTAAGGGGCGCTTGTAATAGAAATAAGCCCAAACTGCAAAAGAATTCCACCTCCCAAGACGACCTCACCAACCTCAAACTTAAACGTGATGTTGAGGTTCCTTTTGCTGGCCTGTCTCAAAAATATTTTGCGCTGGAACCGACCTCACCTCACCCGTGAGGTTGAGGTCATTTTGAGATTGATTGGTTTGTGGTGTTTTACGTCTCAAAGCAACTCAGGCTATGAAAGGTGCCATTTTGAGGTTGAGGTCGACGTCATGAAGACGGCGCCTCTAATGTTACCCATCTCTAATACAGTGCGATATCAGCGCGTAGACAGCCCCTGATGGATTAAGCTATTCCAGGGCCCTCCATGTGTCGCTTTGGGACATTTGACATCCCGAAAAAAAAAACACTTCGGTTTGCCCTAGAGTGTTACGCGACCGCGTACCTTCGTGGCTTTGAGGTAGCGTGCCCAGCTGGCGTTGTGAAAGGCAGAAGTTGGATTCAGCACTTCGCCAACCAATTTTAGAGCGATAAGTCAACTCAATGCCAAAGTCGAGATTCGTGTAGCGAGGGGCATTTGAGTTTTGGCCGACTTCAAGGTCAAACCTTCAAATTCAAACCACATTAGCATCAGCATTGACCAGTGACTTTCAGCTTTGAGCTTCGGTGCCGGAGCCAACTGCCAGGCTGTTGTTGCAGATGACGTGGCAGAACACTGGTTAGTGGATGGGTTGAGCGACGTATTGATACATGATATCACAAAGTTGGGAGGGGCTGCCATCTAGGGTTGCTCATTTGAGGTGAGAGGGTTAAGTAACCTTCCAGTCCCCTTGGATACCGAGTCAGGAACGATTCTTCTATGTCATTCCGGGAGGCTCTTACGGCTTAGTTAAAGCGGGGCACTGTACCTATGCCAGTTCGTCGCTTAAGGCCAGTAGCTGGATAAAGTAGAAGCTCAGGACTGTATAGGCTAACTTTACCAGATCTCGTGACAACTTTGTATACAGAGGCTGCCGAGCCGCTGCCTTACCATTCATGGATCAGAAGCCGATCCCTTCGAATCATGAAGCCCGCAATACCACTTCAGGCGTGGCCAAAAATAGCGGAATCGGATCTTCCAGCGGTTATAATCTGTCGGGAAAATCAATTGGCGAAGCAGTGACAGCGAAAGCAAGCCAATATAAACAAGGAGAACAAAGAGAAGCACAACTAGCAGCTATCTGGGAGCGCACCTCTGAAAGAAGAGTGTGAAGCGCGCTGCACAAGCCGTACGTCGGTCAAGCCACCGTATAAGAACCTCATGTCTCCAACGAAGTGGAAAACCTATACAGTTAAAACTCCATTTAATGAAGTTGAGTGGATCCGCGTCTTATTTCGTTAAATCTAAAACTTCGTTAAATCAAAGGAGGCGTTTCTCCCTCACTTATTCCAATGCGATCGATTATTGTACGGTGCAGCGCCATCAAGGATGTACCGCGGCATCATATTTGCAAGCTTAGATTCGATGCTAATGAAATTTCGTTTTGAGAGGATGTAACAGCGCAACTTAAACGAAGAACCAGGGAAGTCGCAGTATTATGTCATTTCGAAATGTAATACTAATTACCCACTATGCTATGTTGCTACAATGGAAGTGCGGCTCGGGTAAACGACCGACACTGGTAGCTAGCGCTTATGAAAACAATCACATAAAATTTCGCTTCGGCGGGAAAGGGGCCAAGGGACTACAAACTTCTTTCCTGGCAAAGAAGTCGCTGATATTTGCTTGCTTGCGGTTTGTGAGCAAAAACTGCACTGATTTTTCGTATTCTTCCTTCGTGTGTCCCGGTAGACTTTCGCGCCGCAGATCAAGGGCATTCGAAACTAGACCCCGTGTTGGCATGCGACCCGCGGCCGGCCGAAGAGCAGGCTTTTTTACCGTTTACTATATCTCGTGAATTCAGATCAATAAATATCCCGTTTTGCGCCGCTCACTTTGGTAAAAGCGGGAAGAAGTTTCTCCTTGATGTTACCGTTGGCTCACAGTCAATGCATTTTGGACGTTTTCAACAACATAGACTGAAATATATTTTTAACCTTCATTTTTTGACAAAAAGTTTGTTAAATCGGCAAGATAGCGAAATTGGTGTCGTTATTTCGAGTTACTCACAGCGTTGGATCATTTAAGCGTCTAACGGAAGATCGGAATATTTTCGTTAAATAGAGACTTTCGTTAAATCGAATTTTGACTGTACCATAACCACAAATAGCTACCTCTCAGCTTAGGGCTTAACTTAGTTGAACCGCAGTTTTTTTTTTTCTTATCAGCGAAATTGTTTGACTCTGGCCTCATGTCCTTTTATGCTAATCGGGGTTTTCTGTTCATTACTATGGCACGTCGTTTATAGTCGAACGGGGCGTTAAACGGTATCGCGTTGATAAAAGAAAAAGTTTCTCTCAGGGCGCAGTGCCCCAGAAATTTCTCATATGAGAGGCACGTGGCCCAGTCAGTTGCGTGCGTAGTTGCATATTCGGCGCACAGAGGGAATGAGGCCGAGGTCTTCCGTCTGTCGTACTCCGCGCACGTAGCATTTGTCGTGAATGAATCGCATACTCGTCACACGGCAGTGGAAGTCGTCAGCTTGCGTGTAGCAACACGTGGAGGAAGTCTGCCCGTTGTGGTTTCATGCTGTAAAGTGCAGTGCAACGCAGAACACGTGTGAATACCAGCCAGAACCGCTCCGGCCGTCGCCGTGCCTCGCATGGCAGTTGAGAGCTGGTTCAGTCTTGTTAGGGCTACACTGCGGCGGGTAAAGAGCACGCAAGAGCATGACAGGAATCACTTGAAGCGAAGGGAAACAGTCCTGCATCAATTTCATCTTTTTATTTCTGTTTGCTTGACTGTTTATTCAAGTGAATTTCTAACGAACCTACCCGACTTTTCACATTGAAGCATGTTGAACCAAAAATGCAAAGAACCTCCTCTACATTTTTCCTGTCGCCTAATCACAGTCATACGGTTAACACTACAGATACTCTACTGTGCGGCAGGGCATTCGTCCACGTCAGCTCACTGAGTGTGTGGTGTTTATAAATGAGCCTGGATATGCGTTGATCGAAAGCACGCGAAAAAAAAATGGGTGTTATAATTCGAGTTTGCTTTGAATGTCAGCGTTATTGCATTAAGAACTGGATTATAATATGTAATGTGCTAGCGGTGTTATTTTGATGACATGATCACAGCTGTGTGCACTGCTTCACAAACTTAATCGATTCCCTTCATATAGAGGAATAAAAAAAAAGCTATACAAAGTGTGTCATCCTAGTATCAGTTTCATTGGTTAGGCGATCATATATAATTTGGAAGCAATTTATTCCCACACCATGCTATCAATCATGATCAGAAGAGCTGATCCTTCTTATTCTTGTTAGTCTGTTTTTGAACCATCTGGCGCGGACATTCCAAATACCGCAAGTATTATTCTCTGTCGAGAATATTTTTCTTATATCACATTTTTAAGCTATGGTGCATCATCACATCCTTATTTTCGTTGTCACTCCGGTCGCATTCGTCGCAGGAAAGTTGAGTTCGATCCACATTGCCGAGTAGGTTTTGAGTGCGCATTTCATGCGCAGAGTGTCTGCCTCATGAGGACCCCAGCATGTACTCATACCGCACAGCACTCTTTCTCGAGAGAGAGAGAGAGAGAGAGAGAGAGAGAGAGAGGGGGGGAGGGAGGGAGGGAGGGAGCTGTCAGATATCGGCTGCCAGGCACAGGCACCTCCGTTCACCTGAAATCAGGCACGCCCATCCTCCCGCTGTCACCCCTCCAACGTGCGTGGGGAAATTGCAGTCAGCATAAGGGGGCTTCTGTACTACAAGGCCCACCCCTAGTGCACGTTTTTATTTACTTACTTAATCTTTCTCTATGTCACTCACTGATTCTGATCTCTCCCTCTCTCGTAACGTTACCCCTACCACTTTCATTTCCGTAAATTGTCGCGTGGTCCTATACCAAATGGCAACCCTCTTTTTGTACATGGTGTGAGCTGCGGTTGCGCTCTTGTGCTGTAATAGAGCAAACTATAATCAATAGTGGCATGTTTTTTTTTTTTTGTTGTTGTTGTTGTTTTGTAGCGAGAGCTACATTGGCCATAGTCTCGTCATTTCGGCGTGCCTGTCCGTGCCTGTGTCCTGTTCGAAAGAAGAAGAAAAAGAAAAATGAAAAGAAAAATAAGAAGACAGATAACTCGGCAGTTGGTAGAGGTGAACAACAACAGCGAGGTGCTTGGATAGAAGGTTCGTTTGAACGTTGTGGCGGCGGTGTGCCCCTGAGTTCCACGTGGAGACGATGTCATACCCCTAGAAGTCTTCTACACCCGAATGAGAATGGTAGACGACGAGAGGCAAGGGGTGCTCATACGTGAAGTTGGTTTGGTTTGGTTTGTGGGGTTTAACGTCCCGAAGCGACTGAGGCTATGAGAGACGCCGTGGTGGAGGACTTTAAAAATTTCGACCACCTGGGGTTCTTTAACGTGCACTGACATGATTCCCTATGGCATAAAGCTGAAACCATAGAGTAAACTACTATGTGCAAAAGCTATGTCCTTACTTTCAACCCGAACCTAAGCGAAGCCATGCAGATTTCCTTTACTTAACTCCAGGTTTAACCACGAGTTAAGCCACAGCAATTGTTTTTTTTTTTCGCTTCATTATGAATATGTTTTTGTTGCTTACCAACGATTGCTCAGCAGTGACGTTCGTGACAAGACTGGAGTTATGTTCGTCAGGCTCTTCAGGAAACCTTTCGGGAAATTGCTTCTGTAATCATTGGTTAGGTATATGTGGTAATTGTGCCTGAACATTAAGTTATCGAGTAGAGAGAAAAATACGCCGCTTATGATCATGAGCTTCCCAGCTCGTGGTAGCTGCCTCAATCTGCATGCGATAGTAAACCTTTTCGTATTTATACATGCAAGGTGTACAGGAAAGATGCGTTCAAGAAATTTAACATGAAAAGCCCACGATCTGTCGCCATCCAGGCGCTGATGTACGACGCAGGTGAAAAGATGACACACCGCAAGACGATTTTCTATCAACCGATCTAAGGTTAAACAATCCCTGTACATCATAATGACGTAAATTTAATGCAAGATTCACGAATTTCGTCGAATTTTTCCGCTTCACAATTGCTAGCCTGTTATTTTCTCTGAATATGCTTCCCGAACTCGGCAGAGAGATGAAGCCTGTCTGTTGAAAACTTGACTTGTGGAACGCGTTCTATCTGTATCCTGCGTTTCTCAGTATTTTGTTGTGTATGTATCGCGGGGACGCCATCCCTCGTCACACGGCGATGGGCCTGGATCCTCCTGGGCATCGGACCAGACTGGCGGCTCCCTCCTCGAGTTCTTCGAGGAAGCGTTGAGCCTTACGAGTGACGCTAACAGCGAGGATACCATACTGTACCTCAGTGAGGGCAGTAGTGAAGGCGAATTTCAGACATACCTCAGTCGGAGAACCAAAAGGCGATTATTATGAGCCGCTTCGTCGTCAAGTAAGTCCACGGTGAAGACAAGAGGCCAAGAACTGAAGCACACAATTCTCATCCTGCAGGATGAGAATTGCACAGGCATGCCTGTGCATCGATCGGACAACATGAGGCTTAACGGGCAAGCTGTCTCTGTGCAACTTGAGGCCCTAGTGCCTACCGAAATTAAAGATGTTCGGGTGAACTCGCGTAAGAATGTCGTTATAGCTGACGTCCATCACGCGTCTGCGCTCGAATCACTGCGGTCCATCACTGAACTCGGAGGAATACCAGTACATACAGTTATCCCGCTGGGGGAGGAGTCTTCTTCCGGCGTCATATGACGTCGACGAGGCTATCACGAATGTTGATCTCACCATACTCGTGAAGCCTGCAAAAGAAGGTACCGTGAATCTTCGGGTGTCACGCCTTGAACATTTTCGCTGTGTGAAGACCATCTTCAAAGGCGACAGCCTGCCGTCACACTTGAAGTTAGGCCACTTTCGTCACGCTGTACGGTAACTCATACCAAAGCACCTACAATGTCAGAAATGTATGAAACTGGGCCATGTTAGCGGAGTCTGCAGCAACGCGAGGTTGTGCTTCCGTTGTGCCGAATGGCATGACGCTGAGTTATGTACCGCCCAAGTTTCGAGGTGTTCAAGCCAGAGCTTTCGAATCATACCAATTGCAAAACTCCGCTTCAAGAAGTGACCGAATTAGTCCGTATTTTTCGAGTGTCTACGAGTTGTTGTGCCATCTGGAAGCGCTCAGTACAGGCCTTTTGCAATTTCCACCATTGCCTTCTGGAAATCAAAATTTTATCTCATCTTTTCCATCTTAATGAATTAATAAGCTGTTATCCTAATAATTTTTGCCACTCCAAGTCTTCAACTAATGTTATTTTCCATAATCGTTGTGCATTTATCAGCAATCAAAAAGTTTAGGATTTAGACGCACTTTCCTTTAATCGCCACGGGTGCCGCCACCATTTGTAAACAATCGAAGTTTGCCCAATCAAAACCGTCGTTTTTTGATACATGGGCCCTATGGGAAGTTTCGCAACTGGTAGTATGAAGAGCTCTGGTTCAAACTGCAACGGTCCCCATAACGCCTCATCTCGAGATTGCCGCGGATAAAATATGAGTGCACTGTCTTAAAGCAAATGGTCCGTGACAATTCAACGCGCACCGCGATACCGCTGTAGTTATTCGCAGAAGACGTGCCAGACGCAGGAGAAATTCCAGAAAGTCTGTTGCCTACGACAGCCGCGCAAACGCGCAGCTGGCTCCTGCTCCTCAACATTCTCCGCCTCCGGTTCCACCTCGTCCCAGTGTGACCCGTCCGCGCACTATGAACAATGAAGACCAGGTAGACCAGGTGGCGTCAAGGTCAGATTCTTGGCCAGCACTTCCACCATTAAATCGCCTGAGACACCACGACGCAAGCTCCCATCATCGAGCACATCCACCACTGAGGACGGGCTCCCGGAGCAATATCGCCAAATCCTTGTGACCTTACGGACGGTGGTCAACGCCATTCGACATATACTACAGGCTCGGCAACCCGGGCTCCTTGGATCATCACCGGTGATTTTAACGCCCACCCCTTACTATGGGGAAGTACAAGATTCAATGTCAAAGGAAGGAATCTGGCCTTATTTGCTTCCGATAATGACCTCTGTATACTGGATGACAGCATTCCGACTTGCCTGCGTGGCTGTTCCTACAGCAGTTGCCTAGACCTCATATTAGTTTCTCGGTCCTTGCACCTGTCTGTTCAATGATTTTGTGATGGGGAGACCCATGGCAGTGACCACATTCCTACATACTTAAAAATAAATGGACTTAGTGCGTCCACCCCAGCTAAGCAGATGAACAGTATTTCAAAAGCATATGGAGGAGGCATGCAAAGAAGCCTTCACTGGCAGGTTAGAGAAAACTACAGCAAATGATATGGCTACTGCTAAATCACAGCTCGTCATCAAAATACGCAGCTACTTTGACATCGAATTAGAACGCCTGCGTGGTCTTCAGCGGCGAGCAGAAAGACGATACTGACGAACAAAGTGCTTAACTGATCTGAGAGCGGCTAGACGTATGCAAAAAAATATCAGGCGAAAAATGGATGCACCAGCGGACCAGCGCTGGAAATATTTCTGCCAGCAATTGGATCCCCGAAAGCCCATGTCCATCAGCTGGCGGACTGTGCGAGGCATTCATATGTCTCCACAGCAAAAACAGCCATTCTGTGCTTTGGCTGCTTATGGAAGTAGCAGTTGACTTATGCAAGAAAATTGCGATGGCAACGACTACCTCAGTTTCCCATCGTGATTCTCCTGCCTCACGGGAATCAGCAAAGGATGTCATTTTTCTTTCGGGAAGAACTCTACTAGGGCCAGATGGAATCACATACGCTGCGCTGTCCCATCTTGGCAACGACGCGCTAGAAGAGCTCCTCAAACATTATAACCACTCTTGGCTCGACGGTGTTGTTCCACAGGAATGGAAATCTAGTCGGCTGACACATCCCCTAAAACCAGGAAAATCTCCGCTCGAGCTCACTTCTTACAGGCCAACAGCTTTGACCAGTTGCGTGGGAAAGGTAGTGGAAAAAATGGTTTTGACGCGTCTTGAGTGGAACCTCGAGCACTATAAAATATACCCCAAAGCAACGGCCGGCTTTCGGTGGGGCCCTATTGAAAAACAAAAGATAACATCCATCGCTCACCTACTCTGCTTTCTTGGCGGGAAATCATGGGGCTTGTCGGTACAGTCAATCCTGCAGTTGTACAGAGCAATATTTTTAGGATTCCTGCGATACAGTACACCCGTGCTTTCAAACACGTGCAAGACTAATTTGCGTGCCCTCCAGGCAGTACAGGGTCAGGCCCTACGCACATGCCTGGGTCTCCCTCGGAGCGCATTAACACTGGGAAGCATTGCACTCGCCAAAGACAACCCGCTTTCAGCGTATACTGGTCTATACTCTTTGTGAAGGCACATACGACATGCACATGCACATACGAACTTTAAGGTGCTCCTAAAGTTTTTAAAGAACTCGAGGTTGAGTTCAAGGCTTTATTTGTACGCTCTTATAGATTTCTAGACTTGTGGTAGTTTCCTTCCTTGGCGCTCTTTCTTTCCTTTTTTTCCCTTTGTTCCCCTCCCCAAGTGTACTGTAGCCTACTGGGAATCGCCTGGTTAACCTCCCTGCCTTTCTATTCCATTTTCTCTCCCTCTCTTGACCTATTTCTTCTAGGATAATTTTCCCAACGCTCATTGATGGGAGCAAACAACAATGCTTGCCATATCCAGATATGGAATTAATTGAAATGCGGGAGGCCAAGAGGCACCGGCAACACGAATGAAAATACTGTGAACAAATGTTTACGATAGGTATGAAAATAAATATATGAGCGAACGGCCTAAGCGCATCCGCTCTCGCCTTCCAGTTAGCGTGATTATTCCGGAGTGAGTATGTAGATAAGGAATTACGATGGCAATAAAGCTTTCGCGGCATTTACAACCGTATTCCTGTTCCATGCTCTTCTCCCCACGAGTATTGCAGGCAGCTATCCAATATTTGTGAAAAAGAGAGCAGCCTATTGTGATGTTACGGTGATACTATAATGCTAACCGTTCGCATTGGCAGCGCAATGAAAATAATGTAGAGACTCTTCACGAGTGAGCATCGAGGCAGAACAGAAAACGAATACGATACATATAGACACACCTGTGTTCTTTTTTCTGTCTGTGTCTGGTTTCATGTGAAAATGAATTCCTTTTGTAAATGCAAAACAGTGCTAGACAAATCCGACGAAAGCAGAGAAGACAATGTGTGTCAGTGTTACTGCGCTCCTTTAAATGATCATCTGGACCAGTGCCAACTACTCGCTCGATTAGCACCTCATCACAAAGTACACACTTCACATTCTGGGGCAATGCAGGCTAGTTTGGAGGACCAGAGCGCAAGAGTCATTGCACAGTAGAATTAATCCTGAAGACAATGGTGACAAGTCGAAGAAGATGTTTTAAAGATCTGCTTTTTTTTTTGTAGAACAAGAGGAAAGCGGTCATCTCGGGGATCGAGATGCAATATTCGGTTTCTTAGTTGACGAACACAGACTGCCTGCTTGCTTGCCTGGCTGCCACTGCTCGCTTGCGGCGGTCTACGTGCAGCTGAAGGCGGGGAAGAAACAGGCAGTGTTTCATCTAGTGCACGACATCACAACAGCCGCACACGTGCAAGTTGCAACACGCCGGTGACCATAGAGGGCCATCCTGCCAAACGCGGATGACCCTCGAAAAGGTCGTTTCTATGCTTTGCCAAAGGAGAACACATCCGCTTACGTTCAACAGTTAGCTGTACTATATTGTTCTTTCTCACATGCATGGCGTCAAACGACACATACATTCCTGAGAAAATTGCATTACAAATTTCCCGCCGCAAATTTCAAACTTGTAACTCCTATTCTTAAGATGTTTAACCATGTTCAAGTAATTTAATATTCTGCCTAGCCTCTGGGACCTGTGCTAAAAATAAATTTGCCGCCACTCCGCTGTTTACTTTGGAAATATGCGGGTAGTGAAAACATCCGTATTTAATATTACGCCCCTTTTCTAGTTCATAAAAGCTCTGTATCCTTTCTATCTCCAGAATCCGGTTAGCTCCCGTTATGCGTCCACTTATATTTGTACTAAGTGCTCGTTAAAGAAAAATAGATTCTACGCTGCTACTCCATAGGTCAAGTTTGGAGCGACTTTGAACTTTAGCTGCCTAGCCGAAGTGGAAGTGTGCATGTCTGATGGCGTCACGTGATTCAGTATGAAGAGGCGCCGCAGTTGCGCTCGCTTGGAGCCGCCCTACTGTGTGCCATGCGACTATGCGAAGGTATAGCACCTGCTTCGTCGGCGTTTGGTCCTTAATTATCGCCATGAATGAGGCGCGCGCCATTCCGAGTGCATCAACTCTGGCGCAGGCACCAGGCTGGATCTGATTATCCGGCAGATGGTAGTTCGCCGGGAAGGAGCAAATATATAATAAGCGAAACCAACATGCAGTCATGCTTCACAAAGCTTCGGCTCATATAACTAAGTTTAACCGGGATAAACTTCCGCAATTTTTAAAACAAGATATACGCGTTCGTTTGTACGTCGATGACAACTTTGAATGATATGAGCTGGCTCTCTGTTGAAATACATATCATTTGTAAACTCAATTTCGAACGAAGCGATAGGGTAACTACGTGAGTCCAGACATGTTCAGACCACCTTTCAGCTGTTCCAATAGCTCTTGTCTGTTTCGTTGCGAGTAGGCAAAGCGCAGTTCCACTCACCTGAACCAACCCTGCACGTCACACAACGCTGAGGCCGCCTATAGCATTCTGTTAGCAACGTGTCTTCACCAAGCCAAACGGGAAAACGTAAATAATGAATCAGCAGCGAATAAATGATCCACGCTCGCACTTCCTTGCTCACCCAACCTTTCCTTGCTCAGCCAACCTCGACCAGGCACTTCCAGGAAAAGGGGATGTTTTCCCGATATGACGTCGTGCATGTCCTGCTCCAAGCGCGTACCTTCGCACGTGCGTATGCATGTCATGTGTCCCATGCCTTGTTGCCCGTGACGAAAACCACTAGCCCTCCATACTAACGATAAAAAAAAATTGTATGGCATTGTGGAAAGTGCGTGGACGACATCATGCAGTGAGCAACTGAACTCGCTGAAGCTGTCCGCTTGTGAGTGGCCAGCTTTCTTTGGGAGTACCTTCTTGCACTCGTTTCATTATTGGTTGGTACCGGCTCTAGCTTCTGCAACACTTCTTTTGTTGAGAAAGATCACAACGCACTACCACTGGACGATCAACGCTTGTATGGAGCTCAATATGTTTATCGTTTATAGTCATGAGCTCCATGCAGCAAAAGTATATGTACGCGAATTTCGCTTACCAGGACACTGGCGACTCTGAAATCGCTTATCGTTACCCTGAACATCATAACATCTTGGCTTATGTGCATGAACTAACACTTCGCCGGCATTGTGACGCCTAAACGCCTTCGCGTTTAGTAAATGTGTCGAAAAGCATGTCACCGTAATAGCTGAAACTTTAAAACGGGGACAAGGTAGCCAGAGATGGCGGGACACTGCAGCACTAACAACAAAATGGCGGTTTTATCTGTGCTAAATATTAAGGCATTATTCTCGTAGTAACGCTAAAATGGCTAGACATGGTAGTCGCACTCTATAGCACCATGTGTGCCACCCTATCGCATATGGGGCCCGAGGTGCGGCAACTCGTACGGGTGGTATCAGGTCGGAGGGAGTAAAGAGAAATTGTTCACTTCTGGAGTACATTTACACGGCAACACACAAATAGGCACTGTACGCTCAGATCGCTAACCTCGCATGGATTGACGCTCACGGCTCACAGCGGTCAGTCGCACAAGATAGCCAGCTGGGCACGCCGGGTACGACGGTGGCCTCCACCCGCGTAGATTTATACTGGTTTACCGGACGCCGCTGCGTAAGACCGGTGGCAGTGGTAGGGCAAGGGGACGTCACTGCGAGTGCGTGAGATGCGTCCGTTAAACCGGTGTGCGAGTCTACGTGGTGCACCTCCGGTATGCGAAATCTATTTATTGGCAGATGTGCGATCCTCGCGAACACTCGGTTCCCCGTCCAAAGACAACAGGATCTCAGGAAGAGCAGGCTCATCTCGAGCTGTGAGGAAGTATCTCCAGCTCTACGAAGGGAAAAAGGGAAGGCCTATGCGGTTGCGTTCCCGCGAGGACACGAAAGGTAGTGAAGGCGGCGGGCATGCCCTCCTTTTGCCAACCTCTCGAACGGCGCACCTATCGCGTGATAATTAGGCATGGCCTTTACAGTGAAATAGGGGATTCTTGTATATACCAAGCTACCCTCTCCTTAAAACTGCCGTATGACCAAGAAGTATTCACCGAAGAAGGTAACGAGTAAGGCCGGCTAAATCCCCCTAACACATGAACCATTTAAAGGAAAGTTACGCTAATGAAGAAAAGTTCCCCCTCAAAATCAACAAAGCTATTGTTGAAGGTCATTGGGTACCGCAACAGGAAAGCAAGAGCCCATGGCCACTGTTGTTGACCATGAGGTTTGATTATCGCCAGTCCCTCCTCAGCCGTTGTTGACAGTCGGTCACGGT
>JAJIZL010018328.1:305217-315763 GCA_023969395.1 Amblyomma maculatum | reverse complement strand
GATTATCGCCAGTCCCTCCTCAGCCGTTGTTGACAGTCGGTCACGGTCAACTTCCTGGGGGACGTGCTGGCAGTCAGACTCGGGCAATTACGTACTGCGTCGTTCCGTAATGTAGCGTTTAGCATGCCTACCCGCAGCTGATCGAACAGGTCGCCCTCGGCTTGCTTCATTTCTCCTTGTGGCCGCTGCAGCGGGGGGCTGCGAAAGCGTGCTCATCGCTCATCAGGATGCTAAGCTGCTCCAGTTAGCGAAGCCACAGGATTCTCTAGTCTGCCAAGGGAGACAGACGTACGTCTCTCGTCTCTCTCCCGATGGAGAGCGATTCTCACCCTCGGGCCTTTCACCCTGCCGCCACACGCGGGCTACAGCTGAGTCACCACGTGTGTGCTTGCGCACGTAGTTTTTCGCACCACCCTGAGCGCCAGTTCTCAATTACTGCCACTACACATCTGCACTGCAGGAGCTACCAGTGGTCCTTCCAGCTGCCTCTCGATCTTTCATTCTATGGTAGTTCCTGCAGTTCCGTCTTGCAGTCATCCTGCACCTACCAACCCTAACCTGCCAACTCGGTGGGCTATGTACTCGGCCTTCGGTTGCTCGTGCAGTTGTTCGTGTCCTAAGCCTTGTGTATGAGCGGCCAACTACCGGTCCACGTGGGGCCTCCTGCATTCCATCTGTCCTACCATGCGCTCTAGTATCCATGGGCAATCTACGAGTCGTCCACAGACCCCAGCTGCCAGAAGGCCTTACTTATCTCATGTCCCGCCTGGTGCGTAGCACCAGACTTCTCGGCTGACTACCATGTTGGCTGGTTTCCTCATCCTGTCCTATCAGGCTGTTTCAGTCCATCTCGGATTCGGGGGCCTTCTCGCACTTCTCGATGTGCCCCCATCTATCGCAGCAGTCGCCGATTCACTCGTAGATATCCCCGAGCCCTCTCCTACCATGAGTTGCGCGACACCTGCTTTTGCTTACCTGAAAAGCGATTTATGGTGGCGGACGTTGTATGAGCGAGCCTTTCCTTGAGCTCATCGGGGCATATCCCACGGCTCAGCATGGCTGTAGGGAAAGCTTTCCCTTGCAGGCATTGCCGGGACTCTGCTGGCCGACCACGTGCTGCGAAAAAATAACACGGTCTCCTGTTTCCCGGCAATTTTGCCATCGTCGTCGCCTCCTTGTGCCATCAATGTCCAAGCGTGTCGCGCTGTCATGGTTTGAGTACTTTGATTCAATATTCAAGGCGCTACCATACCTACACGTCTTTGTATTACACTTGCGTAACGCTCTGTCGGTCAATCAGCGCGTGGCAAGCTTCGGGCCCGCCACGGCTCCCCCTGGAACTTCCCCAGCAACTACAAGCTGGAATGCTACAATCCCGACAAGAAGACAGTAGGAAATGAGCCATTTTCCCAACTTAAACACTATTATAATAAACCCAAAACCGCTTGACCCGAAAGGTCTATAGAGGGCTCTTAACATAAGATTTCGCTGTGACAGACAGCGCCCATTCCTCTAATTCCCACTTCCTCATCTCATGGCCAACCAGAAATGTTTTTTTTCTTGGCTGCTGGGCGGCGATAGATTCCAGTCAGTGGCTGCGGCCACTATCCGAACGGTCGAGTTGTCAATGCAGCAACGGTCATCGTGTCTTAGACTGGCCGTCCTCCGGACTCGCTGCGAATACTGCCTTGCATCAGCTAGGATATTTTCTACCCGGATACTTAAACTAGCGTGATTTAGATTAATAATCTTGTGTCAGTGTCGCTTAGTTTGAACACGTGTGATGGAACCTGTGGCTGGTACTACTGCGGCAGCGTCGTCTGACATTTACCATATGTCTGTAATAGTATGGGGACACCGTTTGAAGATGGATCTTCTCGTGAATGTGGCGCTCCACTATCAGGGAGACTTCGTAAGATGAATGCCGAGAAGGTGCTAAACGATCGATATAAGGCAGCTAGATGGTCGAAGTAAAGGCGGGATGAAGAGTTGTGAGCATTAGAAGTGAGGCAATGAGTTCGCGCGCTATCGCGTCTACTCGATTTTTAAGTTTTATTTATTTTAATATTTCGTTCTTTATTTTACTTATTTATCAGTTGTTTGAATTTTTTACGTACCTTTAGTTATGTATACGTAATTATGGTTTTAATAAGAGCCATCAATCGTCTATCACATTTCCCATCCATTACGTAGAACCCATCGATCGACTACCAGCCTCCATTTTTATGCCACGTTCCGAACACTTCTGACAACTGCCGACAACACTCGAGCCGAAACTGGAGTACGGTGACGTTCGCTCAATGTGGGTAGTACTGTAGAAAGGAGGGCTCCTTAGGAACAATTCGTAAGTCGCCATTCCAGTTCAGAAAGGCGCAAGTGATTTTGTTCAATCACCTCCTTCAAGAGACCATGCAGTTTTAGCATCCCACCCGTCCCCTGAAAGACGAAATTGTGCAATCCTTTCCGTCTTTTTTTTTCCAAGGAAGTAGAAATTGATCTGAGAGAGTGAAACGCAGCTGCGAGCACGTGGGACGTATGAATGGAACCGCTCGTTGGAATCCGTGCATGCAGAGGCTGGTCGCTTGAATGCGTCATGCAACACTTGCCTTTCTCCGAATGAGCCTCTCGTTGCGGTTAATTGCGAGCAATATGAGCTCACTTGTTTTCATGCCGGCTCGCAGGCAGTCGGTGCGGAACGGTGTTGGGACCCTTGCGCAAAGCTAGAGCTGCTTCTCTCCTGGCTCACACGACGCACGTGTATTGACGCAGCCCGTCTGCTGATCTCTGTGGCAGGCCGCCGCTAAAATCCTTGCTGCCGTCGACACGTGGGCGTACACCTAGCCGCTGTTTCTCTAGCAATCGCTGGGGGCAACAGGCCCGGGCGTTCTCTATTTATTCTGACTTTGCCGGAGTTTCACCAACAGCAGGCTAGGTAAAAAAAGCGGCTGCAATCTTGAAGGGCGCCGGGGAGAGCACTGAAGAACACTAGATAATTTGGACTCCGGGGCACGACGGCATTACAAGGAACCACCAGACCGATCTCGATAGTGCAAGGTTTTTCAAACCGAGTGAGGTCAGACCAAAGGTACCGAGGCGGTGACCCGTACCTGCGCAGACATTTTGGCGCACATCCAGGGGACTGGCAGCCGATGTCCCCCGCCTCACGAGATGTTAAACAGGGAGCAGTGGGTCTCATGGCGGCAGCTGCAGACAAAATGTTATCCAAGTCTTTCAATATACAGTGGTGGTGGTGGTGACTATGGTTTATTTTTGGGGAGGGGGTACTGGTCACGTCTTATGTTAGCCATCTTTGTGGCATCACTCTTGGATGCCATATACAGTAAGACACACCGACTGCATACAGGGACATATGTCCCTGGTGCGGAGCAAAGACCACACTTTATCACGCAACTTGGGCCTGTCAAAACGTTGATGCAGTGTTAATTATCCTCAACGCCACGCAGAAGCAGTATAAGGCTACACTTTCCAGCAAGAACTCTGAAGACTAGCACTGGCTAGTTTAACGAGCCAGCGGGCAGCACTGCTGGCCGCGGGAGTCCTGGAATAAGGATCCAACCACAAGAGCTCTAAATGCTTTCGGAGTTATGAACTTTCTGTCTGTCTGTCTGTCTGTCTGTCTGTCTGTCTGTCTGTCTGTCTCTCTCTCTCTCTCTCTCTCTCTCTCTCTCTCTCTCTGTCTCTATCTCTTTCTCTACTGCTGTCCACAATTGGGTCCACTATTGCACCGCATTTACTGTGTGATAAATTCGTTGGCGGAGTGGGGTGTTAGTGTGTTCCGTTTATGCTTTTGTGCCCTGGCCCAGGGTATGTGCTGAGACACAAAACGCGGGGGCTGTTTTTAATAGCCAATATATCTGGTGCAATATACGCTAGATCAAGCTTTCTTGCGGGAGGATGACAGGCAGTATCATATCTATGAGAATCATCGGCTTTACTTGCCTTCAGTGAACACTCTGTGCCTCTTTTAAGTATGACACAACAGTGTTAATGGCTCCTGTCTGCATCTGCCCTTGCGAATCCTCTCTCTCGTGCATGCACTTAGTAACTTACTCCCCTAACCTCGGATATCGGGCCTCTGTTATCCCAGTAACAGACAATGGCGCACGGTTGGAATCTACCGCATTGTGAGCAAGACCACCCGATATAAATCATGTTTTACCAAGCTGTACGGACCGACATGCGTGGCCTAGGAGTAGCGTTTTTTTTTTACTCCGGATCCAAGGGTCCCCTGTTCGATTCCCATCTTGCCCTCTCATCTAACAAAACGAACCGGGGTTGGCAGGAGCTGCCAACTCGACCATATGTCATGCGGTTTCATGACGTCACACCACCCGACGACCAATCAGTGCCGAGCTATTTCACCTGCCAACTGCCATGCACCTGACAGTGACGTGCATGCTATTTTTTGCTCACAATGCCGACAACACTGGATTTTCTGAAGAATGGGGTCCAACTGAACCTTAAAAGGCCCCTAAAATGGTGCTTGCGGTGACATTATAAAACAAACAAAAATCCATAGATGCGGTATTTGTGAGTATTCGCGTCTAATTTCAAATCTTTGCGTGAAGCCTATAATTTACAAATAATTTTTGAAAGTGCTCCTGACCACAGCTCGGAACCGATCCGGGCGACACCTCTCCCTGCAGTCCCTTCCCGATGATGTCGGGGCTTTCTGACTACGCCCACTCCCTGGACGCTCCCAAGCGATGCAGGCGGGAGGGAGCGTGATGAGATTGCGTCGCGGCTTGTTTTCTTCATTTTTTATTGCGAAAGCAATACTACTCGCACTTTCAAGCCTTCGCGTGACCCGGCCGCAGTTAAGTCTTACCCACGTGATGTTGTGACGTCACACCCCACGTGACACACGGGCTGGCAGGAGCTGCCAACTTGGGTCTCTTGTTTCACATGGGACGGTTATGTCAGAATCTGACGGTTATGTCATGTTATGCTAGGACTCTGGGCTTCACGTTACCTCTATAGGCCACTAAGGCACTTTTTTTCTTTATTGCATGGAAAAACTTCCGTAAAAAGGAACAACTCCACTTACTTAAACATTTCCATGTCTAAAGTTACCTCCACTTTCTGGCCACTAAGGCACGTTCATATGGGCTGGTTAAAGCGGGGCTTTATATTGTCATGTAGCCGTTTAGGCCCGTAACCAGAAGGTTGGTTTTAATAGGGGGGGTTGACCTAGAAGGCACAGAAGAGTAGGTCCAGAGAGAGCACTGAGAGACAGCAGCCGACTTCAGCTTCTTCTCGAACGCCACGAGACCACTTCTTCCAGTCCGCGCACGAGACTCGATGAGCTGCCGCCTAGCGGCTGCTGTTGCACACGCTACATTACCCCCCTCTCTAAAAAAAAATAAATGCGAGTTTGATGAATTCAAAAGCAGAAAGAAAAAAAAAATTAAGCAAGAAACATGCGGTAGGCGGTGCACTAATTTTCTCGCGAAAAGTACGGTTTCATGCGCACGACATGAGCAACCTCGGATTTCTGCTGACGACGAGTAGAAGAAAAGCCGTCCGGAAGCACTTCGTAAGTCACGTCGCTCAGCTGACGGAGCACTTTGTATGGGCCAAAGTACTGTTTCAGAAGTTTTTCGGATAGTCCCCGACGTCGAATCGGAGTCCAGAGCCACACTCTGTCGCCCGGTTCGAAAGTCACTACACGATGGCGGTGATCGTACCGCTGGGCGTCTCGACCTTGCTGGTTCCGGATGCGTGCCCTCGCCAGCTGTCGCGCTTGTTCTGCGCGTTGAGTGAACTCCTCGGCGCCAACTTCGAGGTCACGGCCGTCGTGGGGCAACATGGCTTCGAGCATTGTCGAAACTTCACGGCCATACAATAAGGAGAAAGGCGTCATTTGCGTTGTTTCCTGCTGCGCCGTGTTGTACGCGAACGTGACGTACGGGAGGACGTCATCCCAAGACCGATGTTCAACATCCACGTACATGGACATCATGTCGGCGAGAGTTTTGTTCAGACGTTCTGTCAAGCCATTAGTTTGTGGATGGTAGGCTGTTGACCTGCGATGGGTAGTGCCGCTTAGCTGCATGACAGATTCCAGTAGCTTGGCAGTGAAAGCAGTGCCTCGGTCCGTTATTATAACTGTCGGGGCGCCGTGCCTCAGGACTATACGTTCGATAAAAAATTTCGCTGCCTCGATTGCCGTACCACGCTGGAGGGCCTTCGTTTCAGCGTAACGCGTGAGGTAATCTGTAGCGACAATTATCCACCTGTTGCCGGAATCAGAAATTGGAAAAGGACCCAACAAATCCATGCCAACTTGTTCGAATGGGTATCTTGGCACTTGAACAGGATGTAGTAAACCGGCCGGTTTCACAGGCGGTGTTTTTCGTCGCTGGCAATCATGGCATGTTCTCACGTAATGGCGTACTGCGGCCGCAAGGTTTGGCCAATAATAACTCTTCTTAATTCGGGCCAGAGTTCGAGCATACCCCAGGTGACCCGCGGTGGGCTCGTCATGACATGCCTGTAAGATTTCTTCGCGAAGAGACTCTGGTACGACGAGGAGATAATCTCTTCCCGTCGGAGCGAAGTTGATTTTGTATAAAACATTGTTTTGCATGCAAAACGACGAATGCGTTCTGGCGAAGAGACGGGGAATTTCTGTAGTGCGCTCTTCTAGAAAATCAATAAGTGGTGCGAGACCCGGATCATTACGTTGCTGCTGCGAAACAGTGAGCGCGTCGACGGCTGCGATAAGGGGAAAGTCTGGTTCTTCGTCTTCCCGCGCAGCCTCGACAGGTGAACGGGACAAGCAGTCAGCGTCGTTGTGCTGACGTCCAGACTTATACACGATGGTCATGTCGAACTCCTGTAGCCGTAAGCTCCATCGTGCAAGGCGTCCGGAGGGGTCTCGCAAGTTTGTTAACCAGCACAGAGAGTGGTGGTCACTCACAACCCGAAAGTGCCGGCCATAAAGATAGGGTCGAAATTTCATCACCGCCCATACAACGGCCAGACATTCTTTTTCGGTGGTTGAATAGTTTGATTCGGCACGGGACAAAGTCCGGCTTGCGTATGCGATAACTCGCTCGGCACCGTCTTGCCACTGGACGAGTACAGCGCCTAGACCCACGTTGCTGGCATCTGTGTGGACCAGAGTCTCGGCATTCGCATCGAAATGGGCAAGTACAGGTGTTGTCTGCAAGCGGTGCCGTAACTCGTCGAATGCCTTTTGCTGTTCGTCCGTCCAGGTGAAGGTGACATCATCCCGGGTGAGACGTGTCAACGGAGCGGCAATGCGTGAAAAGTTTTCAATAAATCTGCGGTAATAGGCGCAGAGGCCCAAGAAACGGCGAACTGTCTTCTTGTTACATGGAGTAGGGAATTTGGTGACGGCAGCTGTTTTAGCGGGATCGGGACGAACTCCTCGATGGCTGACGACGTGGCCCAAGAACATGAGCTCTTCATAGCCAAAGTGACACTTTTGTGGTTTTAACGTGAGGCCGGCAGATCTGATAGCCCGTAGCACAGCGGAGAGACGTTGGAGGTGTTCCTCGAACGTTGGTGAAAACACAACAACGTCGTCCAGGTAGACTAGACACATCTGCCATTTAAGACCAGATAGAACTGCGTCCATCATTCGCTGAAATGTCGCTGGAGCGGAGCACAATCCGAAAGGTAGGACTTTGAATTCATAAAGTCCATCGGGCGTGACAAACGCTGTCTTCTCGCGATCACGTTCATCGACTTCGATCTGCCAGTAACCGCTCTTAAGATCAAGCGATGAAAAGTAGCGCGCGTGGCGCAACCGGTCTAATGAGTCATCAATACGTGGCAGCGGGTAGACGTCTTTTTTTGTGACCTGATTGAGCTTACGGTAGTCCACACAGAACCTTAAACTTCCGTCTTTCTTCTTAACGAGGACAACAGGCGAAGCCCAGGGACTCCTCGATGGCTGGATGACACCGTCATTTAACATCTCGTCGACCTGTTGAGCAATGACTTCGCGTTCCCGCGGTGACACTCGGTAGGGGTTCTGCCTGACTGGTCGGGTGCGGTCGTCGGTTATTATGCGGTGCTTGGTCAAGGGCGTCTGTTTAACCGCGGAGGCGGATGAGAAGCAGTCTTGAAACTGAAAGAGTAGCCCAACGAGTCTGTCCTTCTCTGCCGGTGATAGAGCGGGATTCACATCAGGGTCGAAGTTGGGCGTTTGGCTGGCAGACGTGTTGGTCTCAAGAACAAAGCAGCCGTGGGCTGCTTCTGCGACACCTTCAAAGTAAGCTACCGCGGTGCCTTTAGCGATGCGTTGCCGTTCGTTCCCGAAGTTCGTAATCAGTACGTGAGCTAGACCATTAGTCAGATGAACTATACCGCGTGCAACACAGACTCCATGACGTAACAGAAGCTCTATGTTCTGTTCGGCAACACCGGCAGCACAGGACTGATCGTCGCACCTGACTGCGACGAGAGCAGACGAACGCGGCGGCATGAATACATCCGCGTCAACGATGCGTAAAGGTGCGTGGCGTCTTTCTGAGTCAGCGGTCATCGTTTCAGGCGTCGAAAACGTTACAGTACGGCGAGGAACATTAATAATCGCCCCATGCTCACGTAAAAAGTCCATGCCGAGTATGAGATCCTTGCAGCAGTGTGGCAGGATAACAAAAACGGCTACAAAGGCTGAATCGGCGATGGTTACTCGGGCAGTGCATCGTCCGATCGGCGTCATAAGGTGACCGCCAGCAGTACGAATTTGCGGCCCCAGCCATTCAGTTTTCACCTTAGAGAGCCGATCTGCGAAATTTTTGCTTATTATTGAGAAGTCTGCTCCGGTGTCTACCAAAGCTGTTACTGGGTGTCCGTCGACGAGAACGGAAAGGTCGGCGCTAACAACTTGATCGGCTTGAGGTTGATTGGGAGTTTCGGATTCATGTGGCGGCGGCGGCATCCTAGTCACAGCATCGGACTGAGTCGTCACGGGGGGGTCTTCGGGATATCGGTTCCGTTCGTCAGCAACCTGCCCCCCTGAGGTCGCCGCCTTCAGTTTCCCCGGTGTGGGCTTGGCGACCGGCGCCTCGGCGCATCATTAAAATCACGGCGGCTAGGTGACGAGTAGCGCGCGGGAGAAGACTGTGTACGGTTGCCTGAAGGGGTTGCACGGGTTGCGAGGTACTCCTCGATTTCTGGAGGGCGTTCGCCGACCCGGGGACGCGGGGAATCCCGAGAAAAACCCCGAAGACCGAGCTCACGGTATGGACAACGACGGTACAAGTGGCCGGGTTCTCCACAGTGGTAGCACAGCGGCCGTTGGCGAGGAGTGCGCCAGACGTCTGCCTTCCGAACCGGTGGCTGCATGACGGGGCTCTGCTGGGGCGGTGGCTGGTAGGAAGGCTGGTAGTATAGTGGCTGAGGAGCGGACGGCTGTATGACGAGGCTCTGCTGGTATGGCGGCTGGAAGGACGGTTGGTAGAACGGTGGCTGCAAAGTGGGTGGCGGCTGTGCTTCGAATCGAAGCTGTTGCGCAGGAGGCACTGCAGGCCGACGAAGAGCCGCTGCGTAGTTCATAGAACGTGGCTCCGACGGTGACTCAGGCGGGGACAATGTCTGACGTATTTCTTCCCGCACGGCTTCGGTGACAGCCACGGCAGTCGGGTTAGGCGATCCAAGGTTGAACTTGAGGAGCTCCTCGCGAACTACCTCGCGGATCAGCTCACGCAGAGAGTGATCGTCAGTGGATCCGTTCAATGTGGCCACACTGCTGAAGGGCTGACCACAGGCAGACTCTGTGCGCCGGTATCTTTGCTGCAGGGCTCGCTCAATGAGGGTAGCTTCATTGATGAAGTCCGCGACGGTTTGAGGTGGACTCCGAACCAGACCAGCGAAGAGGGGTTCTTTTACGCCCTGCATCAGGTGGCGCAACTTCGCTGATTCCGTCATGTCGGGATCAGCCCGTCGGCAAAGACGCGTCACGTCCTCAGCGAACATGGCCACGCTCTCGTTTGGTAGTTGGACACGAGCTTCTAGGAGGCGGCGTGCGCGATCACGGCGGTCATGGCTGGAAAAAGTGTCCCGCAGCTGCTGGCGAAAGGAATCCCAGCTTTGAAGACTGGCTTCCCTATTCTCATACCATGTTTTGGCGCAGTCCTCAAGGGCGAAGTACACATTGTGCAGCTTCTGAGCAGGGCTCCACTGATTGAATTGCGCCACTCGCTCGAACTGGTCGATCCAGTCGTCGACATCTTCCCCAGTAGCGCCATGGAAACTGGGGGGCGTACGAGGCTGCTGAAGCAGCAACTGGTGCTGACTTGCCTGTGCCATTACAGAAGTCTCGAACTGCTGATCAGCTGGCGTCGGTTCAGGTAGAGGGGCAAATTCCGGCGCCAGACCTCGGAGGCGACGGCTGCAGCGATGAACGGGTGTCGACACGAGCGGAAGCCGGTTGGGACTCGATGAGCGGCTGCGAGAGGCCCGAGACATGTAATTCAAGGCCTCACCTCCACCAGTGTCACGTAGCCGTTTAGGCCCGTAACCAGAAGGTTGGTTTTAATAGGGGGGG
>JAJIZL010018328.1:279724-295217 GCA_023969395.1 Amblyomma maculatum | reverse complement strand
CTGCTGCTGCTGCTGCTGCTGCTGCTGCTGCTGCTGCTGCTGCTGCTAAACGAGCTGCCAGAGCAGAGGCCCAACGCCGTCGCCGCCAGAATCCAGAGCAGTAAGCGAGGCTGAAGCAGAAGCTCATCGCCGCCGTCGAGAAGACCCTGCCGTTTGCACCGCCGAAGCGGAGGCTCATCGCCACCGTCGAGAGCAACCAGGTATAAGCGAGGCTGAAGCAGAAGCTCATCGCCGCCGCCGAGAAGGGAGTCTTTGTTAAAGGAATACGTGTGAAAAATAAAAATAAAAAAATTCTGTGATAGCGCATACATGTGTTGCTCGATTTCTTTGCCTCAATCTATCGAAAAGGTGAAACAGCTTATCTGCTGCGCTCAAATTTCGCATTAGGAAGTAACGTAATCGTCGGTAATTTTTTTTTTCTTGCCCGCCGGTTTGCGCTGAGTTGGTGGAGGTGGGGTAAGAGCATCATTTTTGGTCGCCTATATGTTCTATGCTAATGAAGCTAGCTTACAAATGTTTATGTTTTGGAGAGGAGAAATGGAATATTTGCTGCTCATGCGCGTTTTCTAGTTTATCTTATTTTATAGCTTTTCATGAGCTCTTTAAGTACATCCGGACGACCAGCGTGGGATATTCTATAAGGGCCCACGGACGCGTATATGCAGAGTGATGGTTAAATGAAGAACCTCTGATCGTTTTGCACAAGGCATATTTATTTTCAACAACCATCATTATTATCACCGTACATGCACTCGTATCACTTGTTCTAGTTTTATGCGGTCATGTGCAGGAAGCGCTGGTGCCACAGTTGCGAATTTTCTTTGGTAGTCCCTCACAAGCGGATTCATATATAGGCTAGGCTCACTCGAAGCGCAATTTTCGCTTAGCGCCTGCGAGCCGACACCAAGGATCAGTAATGACTTGGAGTCCGCAGTTACGCCTCCTCACTGCGCCGAAACGCTATGGACACGTATGGCGACTGAGCACGATGATTTGGACCCAGGCCATGGCGGAGCGTTTCGGTGGATGCGAAATGCAAAGCTTGCGCGCTATCCTTTACAGCCCGTTTTAATTCACCGGGTGGTTGAAATTAACCCGCAGACCGCGAGTGTTTCGAATTTCCCTTCGATGTCTACACATGTCGCTTTTGCGGTTATGGAGCTAGGTGCAGATTCAACAGGCAATTGGAGCAAAGCGGTGCATAGAAAGGAGAACAAAGCCGCAAGTTGTGCATTCACTATTAAAGGCGAGTAATGAGCATATAGCTCAGTAAGGTTTCACAAGTGCTTATGAGAAAAAATTATGAGGGGCACTTAATCACCTCCCTTAAGGGTATGGCGCGTAAGGGCTCTCGTCTGCGTCTCCCCTTGCGTTTCCTCATTCACGTACGTGTAGTGTCTGTTCGCTCAATTACTTACTGCTTTATTCGGCATCTAAGAGCACTGGAAGGTTGATTCCTATTCTCTGTGCCCGCGATGTTTCACCCATAATGCTGTCAATAAAGGACTTTCTGCAGATGAGGGCCTTAGCGCTTTCGAGTTACAATAATTTTCTACTGCAACGAAACGGTGCCGGAGAAGAAGAGTGTGAAAGGCGAGAAATTTAGGCACCTTGAGACGTGGATATTCGATTTGAATATGAGCGCTCGCGGCGGAGAATGTCCCTTGAAGATATCCAGAACGACGCTTCCAAAGACTCATTCAACCTTATTTGGTGCTCATGTGGACATAGGCGACCGTATATATAGTAACGATCTCTCGGAGCTCCTCGAGAACTTATGGGATTTATTCCCACAAATTAAGTTATTACGTGTTCATATCCGAAGAACTCGAGTCCAGGTACAAATTTTCAGGTATTCGCTTACTTCTACTTGTCTCACGTACGTTCATCTCGTGTTGATCGTATATGGCGCTCTTCCTTTGTTGTTCGCGCCTGTACAAGCTATCTCTTGTTTTCGTGCACTCGTAGATTCATGATGCAAGGACTTCATAGCGGCTAAACTGCTTTTGTGTGCCACGCCCTGTTGGTTCAGTGGAACAACTCTTTTACCCCACTCTTCTGGTCGCCAAGAGTGATGCCAGAGAAGGTGGCCAACATACGTCGCAAACACCATCCCCTCCCAAGAAAAGCCTAAAGCCACGTATCAAGTCAATCACAGCTGAGTCCGAGGGTGCTAGTTCGATCCCAGCACCGGCGGAAGCGTTTCGACGGAGGCAAGACACAAGGCACTCGTGTACTGTGAGATCTCAGTGCAGACCAAAGAACAACTGTTGACCATGGAATGCATATTGCAAACGCGAAAAGTGACAGGGACGAAGAGAAGAAAGCACCCTGTCACTTCGCGCGGTTGCAATATGCATTCCATAGTCAACCACCAACTAGCCCGCCTTCGTATGTTACATGAACCCCAGTTGGTCGAATTCTGACTGGAACCCTCCAGCGCAATTCGTAGCCGATGCAGCTTCCGGACTTTGGATCCTATAACCTATCTACCTCTACTTTTGTAAATCACGACCTGTGGTTTACGTGGACGGTCTGTCAAAGAGTACGGCGACACGTACTACAAGCTCCGCCACTCAAAAAAAGAATAACTGACGGCGACCTTGGTTCGCCCGCCCTTGAGCCCCCTGTGGCGATCGTAATCAAAAGCTCACAGAGAGCTTAAGGTGAAAGCAAGGTTACAGGTTTAGCCCGCATTCAGAACACACTTCAACAACCAAGTGAAAGTTCGAATATCGCACATGGCGGAAGAAGGCATCTGCTATCGCAATACGTCCTGCCACCACCGGTTCCGACATCTCGTTTAGAGTTCGCCCTCTTGCACACCGCTAGGGAAGCACATCTCGACAAACATGCTCTGCACAGAGTCGCTGAGTGCACTGTCTCCGCAGTCGACCAGCGACGAAGGCGGTGTCAGGTCTTCCACTGCTGAGCCAAAGGCAATCTGCAGAAGGTCACCGTCTGGCGCGACCCCGGCTCCTCCGGGCTGGTTCTGCGCCTCGGTGACTTGGGACGCGACCTGGTGCACCGACGTCGCCGGGTGCTGTTCGAAGTCAGCAGCTGTGAAGCCAGAAGCGTCTCCCAATACACCCGCAGAGCCGACGTCGCAACCACTGGCGACACTGCATCCGCCGCCGAACGCATCCAGGAGGGGTTCGACGACGCCTATCTGGCTCGGGTCCGCGAAGGCGTCAACGGAGAAGCCGCCTGGAACGTGGAAAGAAAAGGTGAGCTGCTAGCTAAGCACGGCAAAAGGGACACGGAATAAATTCTTTCTCGCGATCGGCAGCGTAATCTTGGCTGGCCGTTGTAAACAAGCATGGCTGAAGCATATAAATTTGATTGTTCATATTGCATGTATATATTTCTTTTTCGAAATAGATATGTGAGGAATGTTTTACGGGATTTACAGCGCTTAGAGATGAGCTGGCACTAAACTATCTATACACAAAAGCAGGATCTTCGGGTAAGGGACATCTCCTGCGTCCATTTTTTGGTTCGTGCAAAGCTCTTCGATTTGTGCATAGTGGTCAAGACCTACTAATAATCAATACAAAACAGTTCTAAACATTTCAATACTGCGAATATAAAATACCATTGCTTCACTTAAAGGGGAAGAAAGCCCGCATCCACCGAAATTCAGGAAAACACGTGTACTATTTCCTTTTTTTTTCTTATTTTTCGGTGTTGCTGTTTAAGAAACTGTCATGAATTTGTGGCTTAAAAGTAATATTAAGGCAAAAGTATATATATATATATATATATATATATATATATATATATATATATATATATATCATAGTGTGCACCTGCTCCACCCCCGTCCCCAGCGAAGGACGTAGTTGGCCTTGCATTGCCACCAGTATCACGTGGGACGTGGAAGATCCCTCTTAATGTATCAATGAAAGTAAATATAAACAGAAATTATGTTTTTCGTGGTTGCGTTGGCGGTTGGCTTTCTCTATACGTATGTCATAACGAGCCCTTCGATTCCTTACCATAGCCTGCTCAATTGCTGCACTTATTTGCACTATGTACCTCAATTTGCATGAACTCACTACTTGTTATAGAACTAAAGTACTGAAACGCCTTCTTGTATTCCTGGTTCTTGTTCCCAATATATTTTCTTCGAAGCCGGCGTCCTTGCTTCGATGGCAAGGGTAGCTGCGACGCTCGCCTGCTCTTTCGATCTTTTTCATCTATTCCTATCAACTGCATTTTGCCTACTTCCAGGTAGCATGGTGAAAATCACCCATTCAGAGCCACTAAACAGTCCCGCGCGCTTTCCTCGTCTTCACTCGATTCCAGCAGCCAGTGACCGGAGCAGCAGGGCCACGCTCAACGCTCCACGCTTCCCTTACCCAAACTGGCACCTAAAAGGTCTAAGCTTATGTTCTAAATGAGCAGCTGCGTTGGAAACGAAGACAGCTGCAGGAGGAGCATCAGAGCGCGAAATATGGCGGTTTGACTTTGGTTTATGAGATTTGGTTTGATGGTTTGGTTTATGGGGTTTAACGTCCCAAAGCGACTAAGGCTATGAGATACGCCGTAGTGGAATGCTCCGGAAATCTGGACCATCTGGGCTTCTTTAACGTGCACTGACATCGCACAGCACACGGGTGCCTTGCCTTTCGCCTCCATCGAAATGCGGTCGCACGGCCGTAATTAAATTTCGCTTCCTTGGTCACAGCAATGGAGCGCCGTAACTACTGCACAGCTGCGATGGAGCAACAAGCGCAAAAAAGAGTATTCTGAAAATGTGCAAGGTCATAACCACCTTTATACACCTATGGCAAGGTATTTTAAGAAACTTTTCCCTCGACTTTTTTTTTTCCCCCTTATAGAGGTGGTTTTCGCAGCATTTCAACAAACGCAGATGTGCATGTGAGAAGATGTGTGTTACGGATTGACTAATCTTGAATACCTCGAATTATCAAAGCTAAGCGCCTCGTTACAATTCTAGATTTGTAGCAGACCGTTAGTAATACCCTTATCTGCATTTGCAGTTTCCAAAATGTTTTAAGGCGAAAGCCTTTATTACCTCATCGCTGTCGTCAGCAAAAGTGTCACGCTTTTGCGGCGGCTCTGATTGGCCGAGACGCGATGACGTCATGAAGGTCTCGACCAATCACAAAGCACCACATAGTATGCGAGAATGCGTGTCTTATATGACCATATGTCAATCAGTGATTAGTCACTAATTAATGACTATCCAATTAATTATTAACTAAATAAATAATTGCTGATCGATACATAAATAAATAATAATTACTAATTAGTGGCTGCTGTGTAATTAGTTACTTAACGACTCATTTTTGCCGCGCGTCCGGTAAAATCAACCGCACAACAGTAAACGTAGAACAACTGCGCGATCGTCGCTAATGAGCTCATGTCTCCCCGAAATGCTTGCACCGGAGGACAGGCGCAAATTTGGCGCAGCACTCAGGCTTTCGCCTTTCATCACTTTAGTCGCCAAAGTGCCCTCTTAATTTTTTTTATGCTTGTTCTGGTGCAGCTAGTTATCGCCATCCGAGCACGTCAAACGGAAAGTGCGATACTTCCGAGCACGCGTAGCCAAACCAATCAGCACACTGTATTTTAGCGGTGCGCGTGTCACGTGACTACCTCTGCACATTCCAGGGAGAGGGATGGAGTAGCGAGCGGCGGCGGGCACGTGTATAGTTGCGCGCATTCGTCAGCCACGTAGTTTCGATCCGACATGCTCGGATGGTCAGGGTTCGTCACATGCGATGCTATGTTAGCGACTACTGCAGCCGTACCCAAGTGGCGCAGTCTGTTGTAAAGGCACGAAAGTACGATCGGGTGTACGCACTGAGGAGCCCCTTGAGGACGTCCACGCTGAGGCCGCCGAGGCCGTCGACGGCAACCGCCGCATCGGCGCCGCCTTCGCCGCCCAGGAAGCTAGCTTCGGCCAGCAGGGACGACAGGCGCTTGGCGTCATGACGCTCCTGCTTGCGGAACTTGGCCCTGCGGTTCTGGAACCACACCTGCGCACCACACAAATCCAGTCTCGTTTGCGCACCCATGCATATTTGAACTAATTTCCCTTCACTTTATGAATGTGATGAAGCAATAAAAATTAATCCATATGCAACGGTGAAATCTATCGGCAACGCTAAAGATCAGAAAGCGTAGGCGAAAGAGACGTACATAGTTGGAAGAGCATGACGCGTCTTTACTCAAACGCTGACATCTTCCGCAACTAACAATACTACACTGTTAGCAGCGAGTGTTAGCGGTCTGCGCAGGAACTACCAAACTGTGCCTACGTGAGTGGTGTTGTGTTAACCGGCATCTAGCAATTGGCTAGAGCTAGCTAGAGATTGGCGGGCAATTTGAAAGCACCAAAGACTAAAATGGGTAAACAAGATGTGAAATAAGCAACTACAAGCACCCAGAAGCAACCAACAGCAACATCCGTGCTTTCGCATTACTCCAATGCAGATTACGTAGTGCTCTTCAATTTTTTTTTTTTTACAACCGTCCATCAGCCACTGTATACACGTGCTGCGATCACCTTGCCCGATAATGTTTGCATGTGAGTACAGTTGCGGTATGCTGCTGAACCGAGTTCTAATTATTACAAACGCCAAACGGTAGTCGTTATGGGACCGTATCTTGTTGCCGCTGCCCCGTGCAAGCGCCCGCGTAGAACACAGCCTGCTGCATGGCTCAAATCATCATCGTCGTTTATCTCCATATGGCGGAAAACAAAATAACCAAAATGAAGTCCCAGCATAATTTATTCCGCTAAAAAAACGTGTTGCGAATCATTCTGTAAATTGCTCAACATCATGTCCACATGTGTCACGCCCATCGGGACGTGTTGAACCTTAAATATGAAGGCAACACTCACACTGCGTTGACAGCTCCTTCATTTCATCTTAAAATTTAGCAAATCAATATGCATAACTTGTTCGTGAAAACTATAGCTAGGTATTTTCTTTTGTGCTAGTTCACTCTGTACATCAATTAATGTCATAGGTCGCGTCATCGAGAACGATGCAAAGTGCTGAGGAAATAATATCAAATCCAGAAATGCTTCTACTCCCCCTTACCCTTATCCATGGCCATGAGCCTTCCCATTCAATAAAGGACATTCAAGCAATCAATCAATCTCAGAAACACATTGAAGGTCGAAGAGGAAGTGCTTTAGATAGCGGTTCGCACTTCAAAGACAGATCTACTCAGAAGTATCTCTCTCCCAAGCCTCATCACAATAATATTCAGCCGGACAATAGCCACTGCAGGCAAAGGCCTCTCCAGTATTCCTCCAATTAACTTGGCCACGTGCTAGCTGCATCCACTTGACCCCTGAGTATTTCTTAACCTCATTCATCCACCCAACTTTCTGCCGCCCCCTGCTACGCTTTTCTTCCCTTGGAATCCAATTTGTTTCCCTCAGTGACCATTTTCTCGATTTCGACTAGAATATCATAAACTGGAGTTATTTCTCTGACCCGTTGTGCACATGGTTCGATGGGAGCGCCAAAGGATTTGCGTTGGGTGCAATTCGTGAGAATTTCTAGGATTACATAATAGCAACTGGTAGGCTGACTTGTTAACGTTTTCTTTTTGTTTCTGTTTTTCAATATTCTTCAATATCTTCCTTTATCTTGAAAAATATTATGCTCGTTATTCTAGTGTACTAGCGTTTTGCGCCGTTATTATTTTCAAAGTTTCCACCTGGCCCGAATATTTTTGCCGTAATAGTCTGTGGAAATTTCCTTGTGTATACAACTACAATACCTCCTCCCCCCCCCCCTTTCATCGTGGGTATGTGCTACGCTCCAGCAGGCCAAAAACAACAACCTACATTCTTTCTAACGGGTGAAAAACTCTGGCATGCCCGTTTCAGCGTTGTCGAGATGATGGTTACCTGGACCCTGGCCTCTGTGAGCTGAATCTTGGCGGCCAAGTCCTCGCGGGCGAACACGTCCGGGTAGCGGCTCTGCTGGAAGGCCTTCTCCAGCTCCTCCAGCTGGAAGCTGGTGAACGTGGTGCGGTAGCGACGCTGCTTGCGCCGCTCTCGGCGACCGCTTCCACCGTTGACGGCTGCGCCACTGCGTCACAAAGCGGATGTCAGTAGTACACACACACATGCACGAAGAAGGCGAGGAAAAGCGACGGTAGTGAGAACGCGCAACCAGATCGTGTGGTTCGCCAAAAGGGTTTGTCGCACTACGAAAACCTGATGATCAGAGTCCGCTCGAACTTGACGCCAAACAGTAAATTTACTGCTACCGAATGAAATCCCGAAGGGTAGGTAGGTAGGTAATAACTTTATTAAAACAGAGGAGTTTTGGGCATGCATGCCCCTGGGCCCCCGCACGGCCCCACTACACTCAAACGTTCATGTTCCTATGGTTCATGACGTCGGCAGCCAAGTCTGTGGCGATCTTCTGCCGAACCGGGTCCTCAGAGTGCAGCAGGGTCTCCCAGTCCTCCCAGGTGGTAAGGTGCTCTAGACCTTGCGGGGGAGGATCCGCCGGGCATTGGAACAGGATGTGGGCGAGGGTGGCGTTGGGGTTGTTACAGAGGGTGCAGGAGGGATTGGTGAGGGTGTGGTGGTAGCGAGACGCACTATAAGGGGACGGGAGGGTGCGCGTTTGTAATCGTCGCCAGAGCGTCTTGTGGTAGTTGTCTAAAGATGGGTGAGGTGGAGGATAGAGTAGTCGCTCGGCCCGATAGGCCTGCGTTAGCTCACTGAAGGAGTGCATGCGATCACGCGTGAATCCCGGATCGGAGGCCGCCGGCGCCCGGTTTAAAGAACCTCGGGCTAACGCATTGGCGGCCTCGTTACCGGGATTCCCGGAGTGCGCAGGCACCCATATCAGCTCCACATAGCGGGGTGGGTTAGCGGCGGGAGAGTTCAGTATGCTGAATGCAGAAATGTGAACTCTACCACGCGCAAAATTTAGTAGCGCAGTTTTCGAGTCGGAAATTATGTAGCGTGCTTCCGTGTGTGCAAGCGCGTAGGCGATGGCTGCTTCCTCGGCTGCCTCCGAGGAGGTGACCGAGGGGAGGGGGACAGTAGCAACAGGTTGCAGGAAGGAATTTGTGACGGCCAATACCGCTCCCTCATTTGTGCATGCGGCGTCCACCCATACGGCGTCCGTTTCGGAGCCGTAGTATTTGTGGAGCGCCGCTGCTCGGGCTCGGCGGCGTTGCTCGTTATACTGGGGGTGCATGTTGCGAGAGAGAGGCTTGATGAGAAGGTCTTGGTGGAGGGGGCGAGGTATGGGAAGGAGGGTAGGGTCATTTGCTGGGACACGAATGTCTAAAGTCTCCAGGATATGGCGACCGGTGGAGGTCTTGGTGAGACGCAAGTATTGGGCTTGGCGATGGGCCTCCACAAGCTCCCCAATTGTGTTGTGGAGGCCAAGCTGTAGAAGGCGTTCTGTGGAAGTATTAATTGGGAGATGTAGGGCCGTCTTGAACGCCGTGCGCAACATGACGTCCAAGGCGTCCGTTTCCTGCCTGTTGAGTCGGAGATAGGGGACTGTGTATAAAAAACGGCTGAGGACAAAGGCGTGAATTAGACGACATAGGTCGTTCTCCTTCATGCCTCTGTGATGGCCCGAAACTCGTCAGATGAGGTGCGATATCGCGCCTGTCACCCGCTTTAGTTTCTTGAGAGTTAAAGTGTTTTTGCCATTGTTCTGGATGTGAAGTCCCAGAACCCGGAGCGTATTCACCTCTGGGACGGGACGGCCATCGACTTCGATAACAATCGGTGTGGTGGGGCATCCGCGGGTCGTGGGTCGAAGTATAAGTAGCTCAGACTTCTCTGGGGAGCATGAGAGTCCGATGCTCTGGGCGTGTTCTTGTGTGAGGGATGCGGCGCTTTGCAAGGTACCCTCTATGTCGCCATCACTACCGTGTGTGGTCCACAGTGTGATGTCGTCCGCATAAAGGGTATGTCTAAGATGAGGTATCGTGGACAGTTTCCGGGCGAGTGAAATGAGCGTGGCGTTGAATAGGAAAGGAGAGAGGACGGAACCCTGTGGAGTACCGACGCTCCTGAGAGTGTAGGGTTGGGAGGTAAGGGGGCCGAAATGAACCTCAGCCATGCGGTCCGTTAAAAAAGCCCGGACATAAGTGTACATCCGTACACCTATGTTCAGAGGAGAAAGGGCAGTCATGATCACCTGATGTTCGACGCGATCAAAAGCTTTGGACAGATCCAAAGCCAGGACTGCCTTTGTGTGGCCCGGGATAGCCGAGTCGAAGATGTCGTGGGTGAGCTGCAGCATGGCGTCCTGAGCGGAGAGATGGGGGCGGAATCCCACCATGCTGTGTGGGTAAAGGTCGTTGTCCGCCATGTGAAGTGTCAATCTCGCAAGTGCCACGTGCTCGAAAAGTTTGCCGAGACACGAGGTGAGCGAGATTGGGCGCAGGTTTTCTAGCTTAAGAGGCTTGTTCGGTTTTGGTATAAATATTACCTTGGCGTGTCGCCACGACTGGGGGAGGGTGCCCTCCGCCCAGCATTTGTTGAAGTAATCTGTAATCTGTGTGATTGATTTGTCATCAAGGTTGCGGAGAATAGAATTGGAGATTTTGTCCAGTCCCGATGCTGAATTTGTGCGGAGCGTCAGAAGGGCTGCTCTTACCTCCGTTTCCGAAATATCAGCGTCTAATTCCGGGTTAGGCTTTCCTGAGTGGATGTGCCGGGTGAGGTGTATGTTCGCTGAAGTGTGTCAATGAGAGCGTCCGGGTCGCTGTTGTGTGTGTGTAAGAGGCGTGTAACATGGTGTTGTGTAGCGGATTTGGACTGTGTTGGATCTATGAGATGTCTCAGAAGTTGCCAAGCTCGCTTAGTGGACAGTTTTCCGGCGAGTCCGTCGCAAACTTGCCTCCAATTAGACCGGCAGACCTCCTCTGCGTGTTGTTGTATCTACGTCTGCAGTGCGGCTAGTCGCTTTTTAAGCGTTCTGTTTAACTTGTTGCGTTTCCAACGCTCGAGTAAGCTGTGGTACGCCTCCCAGAGGTGGGCGAGGCGGGAATCTAGAGTGGGGGTGTCGTGTGGTTGTAATTAGCCGGGTATTGTGCTGGACATCGGTCATAAGTGATTCTACCCACTCTTCGATGTCCGTGATAGTTGTGTTTGTGACGTCCTTCCGCAATGCACGGATGGCGTCCCAGTTCACCAGTTTGTGTGTGATGTGTGTGTGGCGGGATTGTTTAAAGGGGAGCGAGATGTTAATGATGTAGTGATCGCTTCCCAGTGTGCGTTGTGTTCTTGTCCAGGTGACGCCACCGAGGAAGCGACTGAGCGTCAGGTCCGGACTGGTGTCCATGCTGACGCTGGTGCCGATCCGCGTGGGTGTGTGGAAATTGTTGTGTGTAGTGAGGCGCAGCTCCTGGACTAAGGACCAGAGGCGTCGACCACGGCCCGTAGTATAACTGTACCCCCAGTCGGTTTGTTGGCAGGTGAAGTCCCCTCCGATGAGGAGAGGGTGCTTGCCAGCGAGTCGGTGGAGGTCCCGCAAGAGCGTCTCCAGGGAAGACATTGGATGAGATGGGGGGTGGTATATATTGGCAATGAAGATGGAGGGCACTGTGTGTGGGGGATGCATTATTTCCGTGATAACGCAGGGTGTCTCTGACGTAATAGTGTGTGTTTGGTGGGTGATTGAACGGTGAATAAGAGTGGACACCCTGGGTTTGTCCGTGGTATCTGAGTGGTAGGGCATAAAACTAGACAGTGATGCTCTAGTGGTCGTATCCTGGAGAAGGATAATTTGGGGTGGCGGGGTGAGGATGGGAACGAGTAATTGGAAAGGCGCACGCTTGCCCCGGAAGCCGCGGCAATTCCACTGGAGAATGGGTAAATTAAGTTGCTGCCCCGCCATAGTGGAGAGATTGGGAGCCAAGTGCACTAGGTGTTGAAGAGGGTGGTGGTTGCGAGGGATGAAGAGGAGGTAGTTGGAGATTGATGTGCTTCAGGATAACGGTTTGTGTGTGCTCTAAGGTTTGAATTCGGGTGTCTATGCTGGTCATTCTCATGTCGAGTGTATGAACCAAGCGTGAGAACATCGAGTCAATTTTGTTCTCGAGTTGGGTGAAGAGGGAGTCGATTTTGGAATCTATATGGACTTCTAAAGCTTTTAGCTTTGATTCAAATTTTGCCTCAACTTGCTCAAGAGCATCATGTGTGACAGGTGGGGGTTCTGATGTACGTTTCTTTTTGGGCGGTGGTTGTGTGGCTGGGGATGTTGGAGAAAAGGCGGGAGGTACAGCTTGGGAAGGGAGGGGGGTGAGGAGGGTTGGTGTGGGGTCTGTATAAGGGAGGAAAGGCGGCTTACCTCTTCCCGCAGGGCCTTGAGCTCTTTGTCGCGTGAATCTTCCTGATGTGACTGGGGTGGCGGGGTTTGTTTAGAGATGCCTTCAGCTGCTCGGTCGGCCCATGACATCTTTTGTGGGTCTTTTGCGCGTTCTCCTTTGCGAAGCGACGTGGATCGAGTGGCGTTGAGTACTATCTTCCGAGTAGCGTCTCCGGGCGGCTTGTCCTTACGAGAGAGGTGTTGAGTTGCAGGTTTAGTTGCAGGTCTTCGCCCTTTAGCCTTGCATCTCCCCGTACCCGTCATGTGTGCTTTTCCGCATAAAATACATTCTGGAGTGCAGGAAGGGATAGTCTCCTTGGGATGTGGTTTACCACCCCTCGGGCAGTTATTCGTACGTGGCAGCGTGCACACATCTGTCCTGTGGCCTGGCTGTCTGCAGTTGATACAAGCGTCCATGTGGCCTCTGTAAGGGGTGCACCTATGGAGTCCCCCGCCGTAAAGAACTGTGCGAGGAACCGGTCCTTCTCTAAAAGTGATTAATATTGATCGAGTGGCACCCATGGGTCGAGCGTCCACTATTGGCGCACGGGGATTGCTGTTCACGAGATCCTCCAGTAGCCCCCTGGGGGTTTCATTCCAGTAAGCGTTCGAGATTACTCCTCTCACCGCGCCGTCCGGGGGAGCGATGTAGGCTGCTACGGCGTAGTCGGTGTCTTGGTAATTAATTTTGGTGATTTGTACCAGCATAAGTGCGTCGTTCTGGTGTGGCGTGCTCATTGTACACGTGTTATTGGTGGGATGAACACGTAGCTGGTTGCGGGTGGGCTCCTCTAGTGAAGCGGTGGCGTTCAAGATTGAGACGCGCAGCTGTCGTGGCAGTACTGAGGTGAGGTGAAGCCTTCCACGGGAGCGGAAAATCACCTTGTAATCTTCAATCGGTAGTGGCGGCTGCTGTCGTGACCTTTGTGCGGCAGCGCGGGCTGCGCGCAGCTGCTCGGATGCCTGGGCCTTGATAGTATTTGGGGTGGCAGATGATGCCGCTCCAGCGTCTGTGGTAGGCTTGTCTGCCTGATCGGTCTGCATAGCGGAGATCTGGTGAATCTGCTGTTGCTCCTGGGTGCGGGCGGGAAAGCTGAGGATGTGAGTCCAGTCCCGCGGATGGAAGTCCCGAGGGTCAATGGCTTCGCCTGGCACTTGCACCTTCATGATGGCTTTTTTTTTTTTTTCATGATGGCTTAGAGGTCGCGTTCGGAGTAAGCCTAGCTCCCAGCGGAGCGAGGCCAAGCTCGGGCGACGCGGTGGCTCAAGGCGAAATGGTCCGTGGGGGCCCGAAAACTGGCCAGATCGGGCCGAAAATTGGTATGGGCGTGGCGCTTACCTTCACATGGCTCTTGTTGGTGAAAAATAGGCCACTGGTTCGGGCTACTGGCGAATTTCGCCGTCTTCGCACGGAGCCGACGTGAAGCGCGTCCGCACTCCACGCAAGGCGGAACCGGAAGTCCAAATCCCGAAGGCGTGCCTACCGAAGCGCGTATTGTATCTGCTGGAACTTCTTTGCTGTAATCAAGAGTGTCTTGTTTCCAGTTTTCCGTATAGCGTTCGCAACAATCAGGAGACAAAAGCAGATTTGTGCCTCAGCCTCCAGTAGCGGATTCGGAAGAATCCTTAAACAAAAGGCTCTGATAGCTGATCGGGATAAAAAAAATGCATTGCGATGCTGCAATGCGGCATTTAGGCATCGGTTTGCTGCTGATGAGAACAGAGGCCATTAAAAAGGACGTTGATTTCAGAGGGTATTGTCGCAAGAAACGGCGTGGTCTGCTTGAAAAACATTACTCAAGGAACAATTTTACTGAGGGAACGTACTTTGTTCGGTGAACTAAGCACTTATTAAAACCTTTCGTCGTAGCATCGGCCTATTTCCGGCCAGGTAACGTCATGGCAGAACCCTGTTCCTGGCTCCCTGACCTTGAAAACGCAGCACACCCTTATCCTATTCTTATTGGCGGAGATTTCAACGCACATCACGCAGCCTGGAGCTCATCTCAGCCTAACCAACGTGGTAAACACCTATATGACGCCCTTGATCAAACTCTTCTTACCCTGTGCAACGAACCTAACGTGCCGACCCGTATCGGTCTCCATCCCTCTCAAGCAGACACTACACTGGACCTTACATTCTCATCACCGCGTCTTCTTCGGCGCTGGGAAGTCCTTTCTAATTCTTGGGGTAGTGATCACTTGCCCATCTTGCTCACTCTCAATCGTAAATGTCTTCGCGTTCGGACAACACGTTCGTTTTTCAACTGGGACAAGTTTCGTGCTAATACTACGACCCCCTTCTCGGATATTGACTCCTTTCTGTCTGTACTCCGAGATGCCCGCACTCAAGCTCTCGAATATATCCCCTGTGACGATTCCACAGTTGGCATGGATGCTCACCTGGCTAACCTTTGGCGTCGCGCAGATCACCTCACGCAACGTTTTCGGAAACGCGGAAAACGTCACAAAGATCTCGTGCTTCTTCGACGACAATTCAAGCTTATCCGGGCATACCAGCTTCACCTGCAAAGTGAGGCTTGGCACTCTACATGCGACCGTCTTGGACAAGTACCAGGCCTATCACAACTTTGGCGCATCTTTCGTGGCCTAAATGGCAAGGCACGCGGGGCACCACCTCTCGCCGATCTCCTTCTCAATGGCAACCCGGCTGATGTTGAAGATGAAGTTATACGCACCTTTTTCCCACACGCCAGCCTAATGCCTCCACCAGCAGTTTCCATTTTCCCAGTCGGAAACCCTGATCCAGACCTGGATCGCCCATTCTCAAAGGGAGAACTGCAAGCAGCCCTCGGAAGAGGCCGAGCTCGCGCCACACCCGGGCACGACCGAGTTAGTTGGCAGGAGCTTAGCAATCTCGACTCGGCAGCCCAGGATGCCCTTCTCGACATCATTAATTCTTACTGGGAGACCGGAACGGTACCGGATAACCTCAAGCTTTCTCTTATTCTTCCTATCCCTAAACCTGGCAAAAACCCTCGACTTCCTAGTAATTTGCGTCCAATTGCACTGACTTCATATCTCTGTAAACTCATCGAGCGCCTGCTGCATACCCGGATTAGTCACTACATTGAATACGTCAGTCCTGGATTTCATCCAGCTCAAGCCGGCTTCCGCCCTAACCT